>VDFB02105785.1:453573858-453695540 GCA_007258455.2 Sequoia sempervirens
GGTTTTAGCTGTGTCTTCATCTTAAACCCTTGTGTTTACCTAATTCCTTGGTCGGGATCTATTTTGCTGTTACCTTTTTTGAAGGGTTTTAAAAACATCTTATGCCCCATCATTTCGTCTAGGCCTGGTCCCTTTGGTCTTAATATTTTATTTCCTCTGTGGGTTTTATTTTCCTAAGTCCTGGTTGGCCCTGTGCTGAACGGTTTAAAAAAAATTTATGTCGTTGTTTTCCATCCACCTAGTAATGTACCCTTGCCCTTTAATGAATGTTTTATTTTTCTGAAGGATGAAATTCACACTGTCGTTGATCAAAATGCCTTCAAGATCAACGGTTGCCCACCATCCCGTGATCGGGAATTGTAGGATGGCAATATCGCAGGTGGGCAACACGTGTCCCATCTGGGGGATCAAATTTGTGCGACCGTTCATCAACTGTCCCTTGATCTGAGCCGTTCCCCACCATCCCGCGATGATGCTTTGGTTGATTGCGAAATCACGGGCGGGTGCCACGTGGACTATACAAGGTGGGGCCCGAGGAAATTTTTGTGCGATATATTTTAAATGTTTCATTGCTTCCAAAGAAAAACATATAAAATGAAATATTTGACAAGGCCAGGGGGAAATTCATTAAAAATGAGCAAAAGTGGAGAAATTAGGGAAACTAGTCAAGTCAAAGAAGATCTACGATAGGAGATTAGAAGTTGAGTCCAACCGCACCTCAGCCATTCCCCGCCATCCTCCAATCGAAAATTGCAAGATCGCAATATCACGGGCGGGCGCCATGTGTCTCATCTAATGAAGCCGAAGGAACAATTAAATACATCAACCGACCTTAAATACATTAAAAGGCGGGTTACTAAAGTGCTTGTGAGATGCACGTACTTTGAATCAACGTAGATGTTATAATCTTGAGGGAAAAGTTGCTCAACAGTTAATAAAAAGGATGGAGACCATTTTGAAGGAGCAAGATCACCGATGATAAAGATCAACGGTTGCTCGCCATCCCGTGATGGTGCTTTATAAGATTGCGATATCGCGGGCAACCACCACGTGGATTTCCTTCGTGGTGTATGACATGGTGGGCCCCTTATTGCCATGATGGCGATTATGTCAGCCTATTTTGAAGGTGGCCATTGATGATTTGATCAAATTGAAGGATCGACGACTCATTTAAATCTGCATCAAATATGGTTGGAGCCATTCGTGTAGCGCGCAATTGAGCTTTAATGGTGGATGTGACATTTGCTAGCATGATTTGATGGACATAAAATCAATTTTCTTGTTTTGTTTGTATCACAAAGCATTTAACTATTTTGCGGAGCAGTTTCAGAGCTGAAGATGGAATTGTGAGTTTTTGCAACCAGAATTTGGGGTTTCTGCGAACAAAGCTGTGAGTTTATTTTCTGTGCTTCCCAGTCATTCTGCACTTGAATTTGGGAAAGGATTGGCTATGTTTGTTAGTGAGTTTGTTGATAAACATGTTAGGATATAGTTGAATTATAGATTGTGAGAAATTGTAGTAATTTGTTCTATAATTTCCTATCTCTGGTTAGTCCTAGCTACTTGAAGTGTAACATTGTAACAAAGCCCTAGTTTTTTCGAGATGGCACCACCCAAGCAACATTCTGGCCAAGTTGAATATTTAAAAAGAAACCTATACGATAATTTCCTAGATCAATTTCCCTTGTCAACGAATGATAGAAAGAAAGGATTGGTTCTGATGCGAGGGAAAATCTTGGGGGAAGGGTTAGTGTATAATTGCTCCAACATTGTTGATGCTAGGGTTCCCCTCACCGGCTTGGAAATGTTCAGATTGTGGTATGGACAGAGGAATTTTCCTCACCCCTTTTCAAATGGATGGATGTATGACATGGGGAAGTTGGTGGTACCAAATGTGTTCCTTGATGTAGACCTGCTTAGGGCAGTGGCCACAAGGTATGACCCTGTCACACGGATAATTAGGGATAATGATGGAAGGGTTCTATTAAACATTAATAGAGATGATAGCCAATAGATTTTTGACTTGAGTGAACTGAGTGAAGACTTGGTTCCTATCAATCTTGTGGAAATGAAGTAGGAATATACAAAGTTGAAGTCTCTTTTTAGAGCTAAGTTGCTTCCACCTCATTTGGCTAGGGCAGGAGGTTCTAGATTTCATATTAGCCCTTGTGACCAGGAACCTTTCAGATTGAATTGTTTTGCAAACCATTTCCTAGCCACTTTCTATTCATTGTGTCAGATTTTGGGTTTTAGTCCTAGTGCAGTAATGCCCATTGCATACATGTTCATGGGGGTGCAAATACAACACCCTAACTTCTCTGTGACCTATGACTTCGCTTCTTTCTTGGTTGAGAGGATGCATGAGGGTCTATCTAAGCTACAAAAAAATGATACCAACACTCAATTCTTTTGGTATTCTATGTTGATGCATATGTTTCTATTTAAGAATGATGACTTCTTCTTTGAGAAGATGAAATTAAGGCAATCGGTTGATGGAGAAAGATTACTAGTACAGATATGGGCTGTAGATTTATCTTGTAATAAGGAAAGCACTAGTTATGTGCAATTTGATAACTGTTTTGCTTCCAGATTAAGGGCTATATTGATGGTGAATGTACCTAGGATCCTTGAGGAATTACATGATTTCCTCAGGCCAAAGGGGAGGAAGCCAGAATTGAAGGTTTTCCATAACTGGGGTGACATTATCCCATACCCAGTCAACACTGTTTTGAGAGTATATGGTTTTCAAGGAGCCCCTCATATACAACCATACAATGTACCACCAAGAGTGGGGTTTGCAGAAGTTATGTGGTAGATAGGTTATATTCATGAGGACAACCTCATTGGAAGGGGTAAGGGAACATTTTTCCCAGATTATACAGTGGTGTTTGATTTTGCATTTTCAAATGGAGGCTGGACGCATTTTGATAAATTCTTTGCTAATTACCATTTGAGATGTAGTCCAAAGAAGAAACATGATCCTGAGGGTTTCTTTGCTCTTTTTAAATAAAGAATAAAAGCTAGAAAATTTGTGCATGAGTTCGACCTAAATAGACAGGAGTTGAACAAGGAGAAATGGATAGCTTATAGTAAGCTACTAGATGTTGTGCATAAAATGGATCCCAAGTATGATCCACCGTTGGAGTTCATTCCCCACCATAAGAAAATTGATTTTCTGATGGAGAAATTCAAAGAGATTATGGGCACCTTGAGAACCAAGAAGATAAGCTTAGAATTGAGTTTGGGTGTACAAGAACAAGGTGCCAGGCCAATTGAAACAAGGCCAGTATACCAGCCTATAGAAAGGTGGCCCATTTACAGGAGGAAAAAGGATAGTAGCAGTGATGAGGAAGAAGTGGACATAAAATGAAAGAAAATAATGAAGGTGCCTCCACAACCAGGTCCAAAATTCAAAGTGCCTGGGGCAATCAAAATCATTGATTTAGAATCATCACCAGAAGATAATCCCTCATCACCACCATCTGAGCCAAGCCCTAAGAGGAAAAAAATTGATCAACCACAAGAAGGTTTAATGGATGAGATTATTGTTACTGATCAGGACATGTAGGTTGGTATGCCTTCCTCTCCTAGGCCAGCTGAATTGGTTTTATCTGATTTAGATATGAAATGAAAAAGTGTACAAGATGCAAGAATGGAAGCATGCAAGGAGTTTCTAGATGACAATACATTTGTAAAAACTCCCGTATTCTTGAAATTGGTATGGAGGATGAAATTTGAAGAATATCAAGATAAATGTAGGCAGAGAAGAGAACTAAGGCCTGACAGTTCAGACCAAGAGAATGATGAGGAGGTAAAAACTGAATTAATGGAAGAATTCAAGAACATCACTCCTGAAGAAGGAAGAAAAATGGTGAGTCAGGCTGGGGTATTGATTCTGCTTGAATGGGACATTACATATGCAGTAGCCTTTAATGCTATTATGAAGTCCAAGAATCCCTTTCAAGACTCTGAAGAAGAAGTTAAGGCAACATTGCAAAACTCTGCCTTTAGTGAGGAATATGAAACTTTGGCAATTTGGGAATTGGCCCCACAAGGGAGAAAACCAAATGTTTTTGATATTAATCCAAATTTCAGAGGAGGATTAATAATAAAGAGAGCTTCAGAGATGTCAACCACCAAGGCCACTAATTTGACTATGAATGTGGCCAAATTGGCTCAAAAGACTACTAAAAGGGAGGAGGTTGAAAAGAAAATCCTAATGGAGAAGTATAACATTTTGATTTAAGAATACAACAAGATGCAACAGAGGAATGTTGAGTTGCAAACTAAGGTGGAAAGGTTTAGGTATAGACAGATTGGGGAGACATCAAATGCTCCAGGGACCAGTACATTACCTTCCACAACATGGTCAATGCCTCCTGCTTCGCTAATTGTTTCCACACCAGGGTATCGTAGTCAGAATCCTGCCCTCACCCCTCCTTTAGAACAAATTGATGAATAAATAGAGTGCTCTGTTGATCCTACGAAGAAGTAGCTCGTGCAAAAAATTGATGAATTACAGACATCAGTAAAGGTAAGAGAGGAGGGATTTCTTTCAAAGGAAAAGGAGATTGTTACTATTGTCTTGAGGCATTTAAATTAAAAGGTAGATAGTAAATTGCTATCTATACATTCTTTATATTCTTTGATGTTGGAAGCAATAAAGAATATTGATAAGGATCAGGAGGTAGTGATACCAATAATTCAAAATTGGATCCCTAGGGCCAATGATCTGGATATCATGTATAAAGCCTCAAAGTTTGATATAAATAATAGGCCCCAATCATTAAATCCTACTCATGTGTTAGTAAAATCATTGCAAGGTTTTCAAACCTTACCAGATGACTTGAGTAGGAAGATTAGGGAGTTGGTGAATAATTTCAATGATTGGGGTAACACATTGTTACCTAATATAATTGATGAGCAGGGTAAAATTAGAACACTCCAAAAATGGCAGGATTAAACAAGTAAGGTCATCAATGATCAAATTAAATTAATTTGTGATGACTTAGATTATGATTTGTTGGCGAGTTGTATGGATAAGATTATTAGTACCAGCTCATTTTTAGAATCTTTTGAAAGAGATGCAAATCAAGTAGCGATAAAATACATGCCTTATAGTACAAAGGTAAATGAGGTGATTAATTTTGACTGGCCGACTGATGAAGAATACCAGAAATGGGTAGCTAAGTATTTGACTAAGGAAGAGTAAAAGGAATGAGCTACTAACAGGTGGTAAATTAGATGCTGTGGTTACAATGGTTCTAGTTTTGCGTTGATGACATTCTCGGTGTGGGTTTCTTGTGGTTTTTTGTTATTGCATCAACTTTTCTCAGCTAACATGATGAACAAGAATATTCTCTAGGGTGATTGTTGTTGTAACGATTTTTGGAATATCACCAGGTGCTCCAATTGGCTGGCGACATGTGTACTTTCTGGCTCGATACTTATTTTCTTCTTCATTTTCTATAAGAAGGATTTCAAGGCCAGAAGTACGGGTTAGGAAGTTAGATAATTTTGGTCGAGTCTAGGTGAAGTTGCAGAGCAAATTGTAAATATCGATGGTTTTAGAGAAAAATGCAATTTAGGTTTTGAGTCATTTTGTAACAGGTTTTGAGTTCATGGAGATTTAATGTTATATAACAGTATTAGCATTTGAGTTGTAGTGATAAATTCAAACTCATGTCTCTCCACTGTACATGCATATCTGAACTTTGAATAAATAACTAAGGGTTGTTTCATTCATCTCACTGTTGTGGTGTGTATGATTCTATTTTAGCTTTAATTCAAGGAATTAATTAAAATGCTTGAATGGGATTATAGGCGGATATGTTCTGTATAAGGATTTGATAAGTAGTATTGAGTTAGAATACATATTGATGAGATTGTAATACAATCTTGTTGAGGATTTCATATGTTATGTGTTAAATCTCTCATATATCTTTAGATACTTATGAATTTGACTCCTGCAATGGATATATGGCACTAATCTAAGTTGTAATTACCCGTATGATTCAGTATTTGTTTGTCTTTTCTTAGAGCTTGCCACAAATTGCAAATCAATGACTATCTTATATTATGGATTGTGTTGTAATTATCTCATGCTCCAGATAGTTGATATTACTGATGAACAACCAATTTAATTCAGTATTATCCTATCGTGTTGAGCTATTAAGTGAGATTATCTGTTAGTGTTAATGTTGTTTATGATAATGGTGTAGAGGTTGTAAACACATTAATGGATCCCCCTCCAGGGTCTTGCAGAGCCCGAAGTGTAGGAGGCTTTGTTCAAGTCCTCGTGAGTTGGTCCAGGTCCTTCGAGCTGCCCTTAATTGGAATTGGCAATTCCATAGGTAGATTAGAAGACAAACTTGGTTACATTCTTGAGTAGTAAAAAAAGATACCAACATGTACATTGCTACCCCAATTGTTGTACACATAAGAACAATATTTTTTCACTATGATAACAATACTTGTTTAAATGAGTGTCTTATTTTATTAAATGAGCATTTTATTTTTTAAATGATATACTTATAGTGGAGAGTTGTGATATTTTATTTGAAACAAAAAAATACTACTTATTTCACTTCTTTATGAATGTATTTATGTTTTTTTCATATAACATTTAGAGGTTCTCATGTACTGATAGAACTTCAAATTTTATTCCTAATGTTTCACTCATGCCTTGCCTTATGTCACTGGTCTTTCATGGTGTTGGAAAATTTCTTAGGGCTAGGGTTTTAGCTTTGTCTTCATCTTAAACCTTTGTGTTTACCTAATGCCTTGGTCGGGATCTATTTCACTGTTACCTTTTTTTGAAGGGTTTTAAAAACATCTTATTCTGCATTCGTTCCGTCTATGCTTGGTCCCTTTGGTCTTAATATTTTATTTCCTCTGTGGGTTTTATTTTCCTAATTCCTGGTTGGCCCTGTGCTAAACGGTTTTAAAAAAACTTACGTTGTTGTTTTCCATCCGCCTAGTAATGTCCCCTTTCCCTTTAATGAATGTTTTATTTTTCAGAAGGATGAAATTCGTGCTGCCGTTGATTAAAATGCTTTGAAGATCAAAATTTTCCCGCCATCCCGTGATTGGGAATTGTAGGATGGTGATATCGCTGGTGGGCGACACGTGTCCTATTTGGGGGATCAAATTTGCATGACCGTTCATCAATTGTCCTTTGATCTGAGTTATTCCCTGCCATCTCGTGATGGTGCTTTGGTTGATTGCGAAATCACGGGTGGGTGCCACGTGGATTGTACAAGGTGGGGCCCAAAGAAATTTTTGTGCGATATATTTTAAATGTTTCATTGCTTCCAAAGCAAAACATTTAAAATGAAATATTTGACAAGGTCGAGGGGAAATTCATTAAAAATGAGAAAAAGTGGAGAAATTAGGGCAACTAGTCAAGTCAAAGAAGATCTACGATAGGAGATTAGAAGTTGAGTCTGACCGCATCTCAGCCGTTCCCCACCATCCCGCAATCAAAAATTGCAAGATCACGATATCACGGGCGAGTGCCACGTGTCTCATCTGGTGAAGCTGAAGGAATGATAAATACTTTGATGTGTCTTTAATACATTATGCCACGGGTTATATTTATTAATGTCTTAATATTAGTTTATAAATTGAACATTAATTATAAATATTTTAAAATAAATTAATTATTTCAATCTAAAATTTTAATATTTGACATTACAAATAAAATTAAACTAAATTCTAATTTTTAAAATCCATAAAATATTTATTATCTATTTAGTTTTACTAATTATCTAATACAATTAAATTAAATTAAATATTCATTTTATATTAATTAAACAATTATTAATTAGAATTTTAGAATAAATTAAAATAAGATCTATATAAAATCAACTTTTTCTATTTTTTTTTTACGTGTCCAAATCATTTCATTTTCTAAAATTATACTAAGTTCTAGATATCATAATTAAACAAAAAACTTTATTCTATTCTAATCCTAACCCTAGTTAAACCCTAACCCTATTTGTACTCTAACCCTTACCCTAATTGAACACTAAATCTAATTGTAATTGACCACTAAGCATAATTGAATTCTACCCCTAACCCTAACCCTAACTCTAACTAAACCCTAAAACTAACTCTAATCAAACCCTAACCCAAAACTACTTGATTCATAA
Organism: Sequoia sempervirens; assembly: GCA_007258455.2. Lineage (NCBI taxonomy): Eukaryota > Viridiplantae > Streptophyta > Pinopsida > Cupressales > Cupressaceae > Sequoia > Sequoia sempervirens. Next base: position 453,582,012 of record VDFB02105785.1, read on the forward strand.
TCCCAACCCTAACCCAAACCCTTAATTGATCTTTAAAACTAACCTTAATTAAGTATTAACCCTAATTGAACATTTATTGAACACTAGTCCTAATTGTACCATAACCCTAACTTTGAACTATAGTTGAACTCTAATCCTAACCCTAACACTAATTCTTATCCTAATTGAACCTTAACCCCAACCCCAACCTTAACCTTGACCCTATTTGAAATCTTATTGAATTCATAACCTTAATTAAACCCCAACCTCATCCTCAATCCTAACCCAAATTGAACATTAATTGAACTCTAAACCTAACCCTAAGTGAACACTAATCCTAATTGAACTCTAACTTTTTAGTTGAAAATATTAAAGTGCCTTAGATTTTCCCATTCATCGTCATTTATCATTCAATTCCTAATAGAACTCCAAAAATTTATACTTTTATAATGTTTTAATACACACCTAATATTAAGGGTTTAGAGTTTAAGGGTTAAGGGGTTTAGGGTTAAGGGTAGAGGGGAGAGAGATAGAGAGATTGAGTTAGAGAGTAGAGAGGGAGTGGGTAGAGGGTAGAGGTTTTGGAGTTAAGGGTTTGGGGTTTAAGGGTTATGGGTAGAGAGGAGAGAGAGGGAGGGATTCAGTGAGAGAGAGAGGGAGTGGGAGAGAGATAGAGAGTAGAGGCTTAAGGGTAGAGGGTAGAAGGTAGAGGGTTAAGGGTGGAGGGGAGGGAGATAAAAGTGAGTGAGAGAGAGAGAGAGAGAGAGAGAGACCTGAGAGAGGGAGAGGGAGTAGGAGGGTGAGAATTGAGAGAGAGATAGGGAAAGAGGGAGGGAGTGGGAGAGAGATATGGGGTAGAGTGTTAAACGTAGAGGGTAGAGGGTTTAAGGGTTTAAAGTTTAAGGGTTAAGGGTTTAAGGTTTATGGTTAAAGGTTTAGGGTTTAGGGTTTAAGGTTAGAGGGGAGACATATAGAGGGAGTGAGTGAGAGATAAATAGAGACCTAAGAGAGGGAGAGGGGGTAGGAGGGAGAGACTTGAGAGAGAGAGAGAGGGTTTAAGGGTTAAGGGTTTAGGGTTCAAGGTTATGGGTAGAGGGGAGAGAGATAGAGGGATTTAGTGAGAGAGAGGGATTCATCTCACTATTGTGGTGTGTATAATCCTTATTTTAGCTTTAATTCAGGGAATTAATTAAAATGCTTGAATCAGATTATAGGCAGATATGTTATGTATAAGGATTTGATAAGTAGTATTGGGTGAGAATGCATACTGATGAAATTGTAATGTAATATTGTCAGGGATCTTATAAGTTATATGTTATGTATTAAATCTATCATAAACCTTTAGATGTTTATGAATTTGAATTCTACAATGGATATATGGCACTAATCTAAGTTGTACTTATTTGTGTAGTTCAATAAGTGTCTATCTTTGCCTAGAGCTTGCTACAAATTGCAAATTAATGACTATATTTTACTATGGATTATGTTGTAGTTATCTCATGCTCCACATAGTTGATATTATAGGAGAACAACCAATTTTATTCGATATTATCCTATTGTGTTGAGCTATTCAATGGGATTATTTGTTATGTGTTAATGTTGTTTATGATATTGGTGCAAAGGTTGTAAACACATTAACAGATCAACCTCTCGGGTCTTGCAGAGCCCAAAGTGTAGGAGGATTTTTAAAGGCCTCATCAGTTGGTCCAGGTCCTTCAAGCTGCCCTTGATTGGAATTGGCAATCCCATAGGTAGATTAGAAGACCAACCTGGTTACAGTGTAAAAAACAAACCAACACCCTCTACCTTTAACCCTAAACCCTAAACCATTAACCCTTAAACTCTAAACCCTCTACCCTCTATCTCTCTCCCACTCTAAACTCTAATCCTTTTCTTGCATTCTTTTATAATTTTCATTATTCTTATATATTTTATATTTACATTTACAAATACACATACATATGTATTTATTGTTTTCATTTATTTCTCATGTAGTTTAATAGTTTGATCAATTTCATATTATGTGTTGAAGACTTTAGAATTTCAATTACATTAATTTATGGATATGTTGTATATATAACACTACAAAACCATATGGTCTTTGCACTTACAATTTAATTTAGAAATACACATTTATATACATAGATATAGATTTCTTTAATGATATGTTGCATTTACATTTACATTTAAAAATACATATACATACATACATACATACATATATACATATATATATTTATATATGTGTGTGTGTGTGTGTATAATTTATATTCAGTGTTCAGAAACAACCCATTAGGTCTACACATGGATAAAAATTCATAAAATCAAATCTCCCATACATGTTTTGTTGAAACCTAGGCTTGAACCTCTCATTTCACATGTTTTTCTTTACAAAACTTTTGAGGACAATAGCTATACCTTCTTTATTTCTCATCCTACACCCTATTCATGCATCCTAAAATTACAACAGTATCCATGGGGCCTCTTACACAAGCTACAATAATCACAAAAAATGTAAAACCCCTTTATATCATGTTTGGACTATAAAACCCTCAAAAACAGGGTAACCGGGTTGTATGCAAAGAAATGAAGCTTTCTAACTCAAATCAGTGTCTTAAGACCTCAAATTAGATTCAAATCAAAGCTAACACATATATTCACAACCTAGAATTGATTTCACATCAAAATATGGCTGCATGTGACCATACAATGGTGCATAACAAGAAAAATATAGAAATTTTGAAGAAACACACAAATTTTTGAATGTCAAGAGCTTGTATTTTAAATCCTTGACCATCAACAACCATTACAATAATCACTTTATGCCTTTTAAAGACCTTTACACATCAACCACTGAACAACCACCTCTACAACTGACTTTTTAATCTTTTATGATCACATGAAACATAAAACACACTAATTTCAAGGTTGTTAACATCACTATTGAAATGTTTTAATTTTTTGACCTTTCAAACATTAAAAGTACATCATTAAATTAATTATGTAATGGCATAAAAATTAAAAAACATCATGAATTAATTATGTAACCACATAATTCAAATATAATTCTATCAAGAAATTAATATCAAATAGATAATATAATCACATAACTTATACATTTCAATGTCATTGATCTTCTTCTTCATCCAACTCTTTGTCTGTATCATTTGATCTAGATTCGACATTGTAAGGATTGGTCATATCATCATCATCATCATTGATATCAGTTTTGATAATGTCATCATCCACACGAATATCATTTTCATGAACACCTACATCATCATGATCTAGTTCCTCCTCTTCGACATCTTCGTTAGGGACATCATCAACTAACTGTTGGTCCTGATCATCATCTACATCATCTTCTCATTCTTCGGTATCTTCTTCTTCCACCACATTATAATTTACCAGCCTTCCCCTTGGATCATGTCTAACAACAAATGACCAACCTAGTTTACTTGGAACCTATGAGTAAAATACCTGCTCACATTGGCTTGGAAGAACATAGGGCTCATTTCCAGCTCGCTCGATCAACCTTGTACTAACCATGGTAAATCCATTATCATGTTCAATTACAGTTCTCTCAGGATCATTTTCATTCAATTTTAGCTTGTACCATAGGAGGACGAATAGAATTAATCTGAAGGACTTAAAGTCAAACTCAAGTATATCATCCAAAATCCCATAGCATCAATTTTCTAAGACTTCTGGATGTATGTCGCTTCTAGATGAAAAATTAGTCACCTGGAAGACTGTAGTTCTCTCAGGATCATTTTCATTCAATCGTAGCCTATACCATAGGATGATGAATATCATTAATCTGAAGGACTTAAAGTCACACTCAAGTATATCATCCAAAATCCCATAGCATCAATTTTCTAAGACTTTTGGATGTATGTCGCTTCTAGATGAAACATTAGTCACTTGAAAGACTGCAGTTATACCAGAATCACAAGTTTTCTTCATGGCATCCAACATTTTGATTCAAAATTTATGACCATTGTACCACATAGCCTTGTGGTGTTTCTCCTGCAATATGTCAAACATGTAAAAATTATTGCAATATCGTCAGTTGATAAACATATTTATTCTTGGCCGAATGTATGCAAAGAAAAAAATCTCAACATATACATACATTAATATAATTGAAAATAATTAAATAATATGGGTGATTAATATATTTATATGTATCTGTTTATCTCTTAAACCATATGCTAAATTAATTTCCCTTTGTATAACATTGGAATCTCCATTATGATGAGCTTATTTAACCAATGAAGCCACACCTTCCCACGTTAATGCGTGACCAAATTGTTGACATCGTTCAATCCATACCGTCATCCAATCAAGATTGTTGGTGACGTACAAATGTAGTGCATCCCACTCTCAACCAATTGTATAAAAAAAATTGAAATTCACAAACAACGTATAATTAGTTAAATACCACAGTATATGACCTTAATTTATAATTGATGTATAATGAAGATTAAAAATTAAATAAGTACAATATACATAAAAAATATATGTAAAATGTATTCCAATTAATCTCCATGACCATCTTATAATTACCTCACTTTCCTCAATCTAACTTTCCCCATCAGGTACTCCCCTTTAAATTTGTTAATGGAGTTGGGATCCCAAATGCGATCTACATGGATCTTTGCTATAAACTTAGGAAGATATCCACTAATTTACACCATGGTCTAGTATACCATATATCCCTCCACCATAGAACCCTGAGGATGTGCTCTTTGTCTAACCAAAGCCTTCAAAAATTTCAAGTGCCTCTCAACCATCCACATTGACCTTGTGTGTACAGGTCCACACAATTCAATCTCCTCAACCTGGTGTATGAGGTAGTGTTCTTGTGCATTGAAAATGTTGAAGGTAGACACTTTTGCATTTCACACATTAGATGAGGAATTTTTCTCTTCCAATAATTTATATCTTCTTTATGGATTTCTTTAGATGACAGCCATCTACAAGTGATTCAAGGTGCAAATATATTAACGATATTTAACAAAAATATATAGTATATTACATAACAAGTAAAACAAATGGAAAGCATAAGATCTATACAACGAATTGAACAAATATTGCTACTTACCTCGTGTATTTTCCAAGATCATATATAATTTTCTTGACATTGTTGTCAAATTTGTTTGGGAGAGATAGAGGTAGAACGTACTGTAACAATTATAAAATGATATTTTCATTATTTTTCCAAAAGTAGTAAACACAATACACTAAAAGTACATGCATTATACAAGTGTATATAATATACCAGAATTTAATTACTTTAATGAAGGTATGCAAATCATGCGTTTTCATCCCTGACCCAAATTCACCTTTTTTTGTTATTATTTTGTTTATGTTCGCAGCAAATCCTGTGGGAAATCGAATTTTTCGTATGACTTCTTTCATAGCATTGCTTTGCTGCTCTATTAATAACCAAGGAAGGGCACTTATATTAATTTGGTCTCCATCGATATTTAATTGAATGACATTTTTCATTGCATGATTGGCTTCCTGAATGTCACTACACATTTTGACAATTTTTTCTTTGTCATGCCTTCTATCCAATATTTTCCATAACATTTCTATTATATTCTTTCTGATATGCATTGTATCAAAAAAATGCACAGCTTGTAGCTGCTCATAGTAGGGCAACCTATTAAATTGTTTGGGATAACTTTTCAGTCCCTGTGGAAGCTGACCATTGATGCCTTGATGACCTTCATGAAGCATATAAGTTAAACAAATTAACAACAACAATCATTGTTAATTACAACATGAGTAAACACAACACAATATAAAAATATGAATTCAAAACATATCATATATGATAGATAAACAATTTGATCTAATGTATAACCTTGACGATTAATTCTATTATATTCCAACTTCCATAGGCGAGGTATCATTCTTCGCAGTTTTGATGTAGTCTCCTATTTCCCATTGAAAAGATGGTTTTCAGTAGTTCGATACTTATGATTTCTATGGAGGAAGTTCCTATACTCATCAAACACTTGCTTTGCTAAACTTGTTGAACAATGAGATTTCATCTTTGGACCACAAATAGACATGCAAATTTTCTATTTGTTTGAAAACTTGCAAGATCATATATAATTGGATTAAATATGTCAATTTTTATAATTATATATAATGAATAGATTATTTTAAAAATATGCATGATATCTACTTCATCAAATTAAACATTGTTAAAGTGTAGTCGAACATTATAACATACCACAAAAATGTGTTAGCCCTGGGGCATCATGAATTGTCCATACAAGCATTGCATGAAATTGAAATTGTCTTTGTCCTATTGGTCTAGAGATGTCATACATAGTGACACCATTCCATAACTTTAGTAACTCGTCGTTAAGAAGCTTGATATATACATTCATATCTTTAACTTGGTACTTACCTAGTTGAATGAACATAAACATTACATTATTATTATAACCATTTTATTGCAATATATATAAATTAATGTACATGACTATTGAATGGAAAAAATATAAGTCACTATGCAACAAATAAGACAAATGAGATGCTACTACATTAAAGAAAATTGATGTAAACAAATACCTGGAACAATCATTGACAACATTATGTGCTCTCTCTTTATTGACATCCATGGAGGAATGTTATTGTTGATAACAAAAACAGGCCACACTGAGTAAATAGATCTCAGCTCTCCAAATGGATTAACACCATCCACTCCCAATGAAAGCCTGAGATTACGAGATTCTTCTTTAAAGTGTAGCCATTTTTCCTCCATGTCCCTAAATGTAGAACCATTTGCAGGAATTCGAAGAATGTCATCTCCACTTCTATTCCATGCATGGTAATCCATAAATTGCACTAAGCTTTCACACCTAAATAATCATTGCATACGTAGAATAATGAGAATATAACGAAGAACCTTGCAAGGAACCTTTTTATTAGTTAATCTGTTTGATATCTACTGATATGACATTCTAGGAATTTTGTTGCAAAATTCTATTGTTTATGATATATAATATGATCATTGGGACATGCATCTATTGCTTGATACTCCATTCTGATATCTTTCATAATGGAAAATAAATCTTGGTATGAGCGAGGTAAAATATTTGATGGTGGTAACAAAAATTCACCAATCAATCTACAACAAAAAATATTTTGTTAATATTTTTATTTTTTTTAGACTGTAGGAATCAGTCGGGTATCCATCCCCCTATAAACTACAGTGCACTTGGTAAAAAAATTTCACGTGATCGGTGGCACTGGCACGACACACCCACTAGTACCATGAGTTTGGGGGGAGACTAGACCTTGTGACCTCTTTCCTGCAATAGGATGTTTTAGCCAATCGAGCTAGGCCCCTTGCCCCAAAATATTTTGTTAATATAAAAAATATTAATGGTACATATTTCATCCTTTATTTACTAGTGATGAACTAACAACAATTAAAATAGATGAAAAAAGATGGCATATATGACATACCGTAACATCTGTGAGATTGCTATGTTTGATAAACCATTCATAACCTTCAAGTTCAACAACAACAATATAGCAGAGAGAAGAGTTGTTTGGGAGCCTTCATAAAGGGGCTTGTATTCCTTCTCAAGTACAGGTAAATAATGAACATCATCAAATTCATCATAATCATCATGATCAGCTCTACCACTAAATGTGTCATGGATCAATGTATTCCTGCCATCATCTTCAACTATGTTTTCTAGTGCATAATCTTTTTCTTCCATAGGATCATTAACTTCATTTTCGATATTCACAGCTCCATGTTCGTCCGCTTGCAAAACCACATTCTTCGGGCCATGATAATCCATATCATCTACCCTAGGGCTCCCCACCTTTATAATAATGATAGACACAAATAAACCATGATCATGAACAAGTGATTATATATATATATATATAATGTTAAAACGATATAAACATTTACAAATTCAATCAATATAAACACATATAATGAACAACTTACCAATGGACGATAATCATGCCCCCCTTCAATGTGTCCATGTTTCCTACAATGTTTCTTAGCTATTGTGATTAAAATTCATCTCATCTTTAAGCCCTTGCAATTATTGCAAGAACAATAACATTTCCCATCACCCTTTATTTTCAATCTAGCCCACAATCTATCAAGTGTCTCTTCATTTTGTTTTGGACTAATATTATCTGACATGATTTTTCTTTACCAAGCTTCACTATTTAGATCTTCAAAAAATATCAAACTCACACTCTAATAATTTTTATTCATAGACAGGTAACAAAATCTAATAATTCTGATATTTTACACCAAATTTTTTTGGCATGCAACCACCCCTACAAAAGAGAAGATAGTCTAAAGTTAATGACCCCAAGAAACACTTTAAAATGCTAATTCCAAAACTTATTAAAATATGATTTTACTATGATTTCCAACTGTTAAAACTACTAAAATCAAAATATTGAACTTGATCACAAACTTCCTACAACGATGGAGGTAGCAAGCTAGTAAGAGCAAGTGACACATTCCTAAGGAGCAACAAGTCGGAATCATCATTACTAATGTCAATTCAAATTTATTCTTTTAGTTAAAGATGCAATGTGTCACTTCTTATGACGAGCTTATCCCTAGGGCCCTCAACATTGAGGGAGCCCTAATCGCACAAGGAAGCACACACTAGTAGAATTTGGAAAATAAATGACTAGGTGACTAAAACTTTTAGTCACAACAACTAAAAATGACTAAATTCTACTCATTTTTTGCAACTCAGCTATAAATGAGTAAATAAATTACTAGTTTGGTCATTGATTAAAAATTATTTAGTCACACAAATAAAAATGACTAAATAGTTAGTAATTTATTTAGTCAGAATCCATTTGAATAAATCATTTAAGGAATCAATAATATAGTCCACCAAAATACTCTAAAACTTTAATAAACATACCCTAAAACTTTTGTCAAAATCTTATTTTCAAGTGTAGCCCACCAGAATGGAGTTTTCATTTTAATAAACATACTCTAAAACCTTCATCAAAACATTATTTTCAAGCATAGACTGCCAAAATGGAGAAGTGTTTCCGTAAAGAATGACAGAGAATGGTGAGGAGATGTGCATGAAAGGAGGCATAGGATTCATTGTTGCTTATCTCATTCTTGCTCTACTCAACAAATCTTACATTGTTCCCCCTACTATTTGTAATCTAGGTATTTACTTGACATATATTTGCATAATCTCAAATTCCTTCAAAGGCTTTTGAAGTATCAATGTATCCTATATAGGGTTTAGAATGATTTCTTTTAATTAAAAAAATAAATAAATGATGTATTTCCCTATAATTAGATATTGGAGATCTCCTAAATCTGCCCCAACACACTATCCTCTTTGGCATTGTATTCATTACAACAACTACTAGGGTTTTGCATGTAACATCTTTAATATCTTCATGACCGTGGCTTTTAAATAGATCTCAGTCTTTGCTTTAATCCTTTTCATGGTAACCCTTGAGTTCCATAATCCACCTTCTATCTCTTCTAAGAACGGTGTCTTAAGATAGACTGCATAGTATGCATATAAAGCAAGTCCTTCATACCTGCCATTGTTCCAAACCACCACTCACTGCCTTGCTTAAAATGTTGCCTCCATAAGCACAATAGCATGTTTTAAAATCATGGTTGCCAGTAATTGACCATTAAGGTCACCACTTTCATCATGAAGATACAATGAGATTTGTGTCTTCAAACTCAAGGCATTATGCAAGATAACATTGTGAATTGTTTGTTTTGTATGATTTGATTTTCTTGCACATTTACTGCTTTGCTAACTTCCTTTAAGACTCGGTATTGCACCCTTAGCTGCAATCTCAAACAAGCTCACTCACTATCACTTGAAGATTCCTTTCATGAGCATCCTTCTATAAAATCAAACTATGCCCTATAGACTGCCTACTTACGACAAGGGACTCATTGTTTCATGGTATTGTAGTTCTTAAGATCCTTCAACCTTATTGACACTACTTCATAATCCACAAGGTATTATTCACTATTCTCCCATCTTTGATGAGTCTCATAACACTGCTCAAACATGCAATCCACTACCTCCATTATACATTAATGGCTAAGAAGAAACATTGAACCTATGATTACCACTGTTACTTCATTTGGACAGTCATTCCCTGATTGCATTTTCCTTGTCTAGCACTACCAAAAGAATTTGAAAAACCCTTAAGGTCAGCAAGGGGGTAAGGAAACTCACTATTAAAATCTCCACTTCACTATGCAAGGTTTGAGCTTTATTATCTTGTCACTGCTCAGCCTCTTTTTGATTGTCACATCTCAAGTGACTATCATTCTTCTTACCATAGATTGCATTTACAAATGTCACTAAGCTACTAGTGTGCTTGTTATTGGATACAATCTTTAGATTGCAATATTTTGTTATTACCTACAATGTCTCAATCTTTCTGGTATTGCAACCTCACTAATCCGCTATAGTTATTGTTTATGTTTCTACGAAGGCCTAGGGTTTGTACCCTAATCATGCTCTTACCAATGCGTCTATTGGTATTAAAAAACAACCTTAAATCTTGGGTCATAAAATTAGTTGTCTTGAAAAAGTTGTGGTATGATCTTGGATTGTATCCTAGAGTGTGTGGGAAGTTTGTGTTTGATCATTAAGGTATGTAAACCTGATCATGGAAATGTATCCTATATATCATGGGTCTTGCTTTAATAATTTCCATATTGGTTATTAGTAGATCACATTATTATAGCTTGCGGTAACCCAAGATTGCATTCAAGTATGTAACAAACTTGGTTTGTAGTTTAAGCTATACACTTTTAAGTAACATTCATAAGGTTTAGAAAATCTTGATCACTCTCTAGAATAGCCCATTAAATATGGGTTGTATTTGAATGCACTACATAATTGATATAACACAACCACTCTGCATATCAACCAGAGTTATAGGCTCTTTATTGCAGCAAGAGGTAATCACTCTTTGATCATGCTATAATTACATCTTAACCTGTTAAACTTGAGACAACCTGAATGCACCCAATGATGATTGACACCTACATTATACAATCTGAATTAACTACATTATATGAGTTCCTCCATTTCTATCACAACATAGCCACATTAAACTTGGGTCACACATGAATGCATCCTGTATTTTTTATAGCACAATTGTACCACATGATCAATAGAGTTATGGTTCACATAATTACAGTCACAAGAATATGTTCCTTGGTTGTGATCTTATGGTGATTCCACACAACAAAATATGGACATGAAATTCTCAAAACCCTAAGCCTCTAAAAATGAAACATGATGAGATGTTGCTTTAAAATATGATTTTCAAACCTGGAACTACAAATCTAACTTCACAACTGAATTCTGCAAAAAGACAATGATACCCTCAACCTGGCAATATCTTCTTGAGTTTTTTATGATTTTTCCCAAGAAAATTGTCCTTAGTTCTCCACAAACTATCTCAAGTAGAGAAAAACACTATCGCAATAAATCACGCGCGAACTCACTTTTCTTTATGTCGGCCACAATTTGATTTTTTTTCTATTTTTCATGTTTGTCAAAATTTTGATGAAATTGATAGTCAAAATTTCGATGAAACCCAAGTTTGTCAAAATTTCAACGAACGTCAGGGATAAACTTTCAAAAAAATGAAAATTACACATCAAATTTCACAAGCACCCGACGATACATCAAATTATACATATTTTGTCAAACATTTTCATCAGATTTTGCAATCAAATGAGTTAGTGTGGTGGGTCAAGCCTCGCACTTGAAAAGTAGCTTTCTTTACTATGAAGTTCTAGTGTGGGATGGTGCATGTCTCATGTGGTGAGTGATATTTCATTTGGTTTTGGTATCTTGTGCAAGTGGGCTTGCCCGTTTCTAATTTTGATATTTTTTGTTAGTAGGGGGAGTGGCTTTCAATGGGGGTTATCACACAAAGTGGCATACGGGTAACTCATTGAGAGTTTCTTTAATCAGTGATAACCTAATAATTAATTAGGGGGTTTGGGTAGTTTCTCACATTAATTCAGATAATGTAGCCTCACTCATGGCCCAAGTGCTTGTTTAGGCTTGGGATGAGTGGGAAGGCCTGGAATGGAAAAGGTCAACTATTTTATCCTCTTGAAAGATATGTTGATCCCGCGTGAGTGAGAATGGGGATTGGTTGAGGTTGAGGTTGCCAGGTTTTAACCAAGTAGGGGGTCGGTAACCTATGAAGATCCACATTGGGTAACCCATGTCGAACTTATGTGATGACACTCCACCCTTTAGCAAATTTGTATGTTGTTGTTCACCTCTTGTTGTGCTTGTACCTCTGAAAGCGGATGTAGTCTTGTGTTTGTTGTTTCTCTTGTCGTGAAGTCTTGTTTTCCATTGTTCACCTAACTGATTTGGTTGTGGTTCTTTCCTATCATCTCCTAGTACGGGGGGTGGGCCTTAGGGTCCATGTGGTTGGGTGGAACATGCTTTACACCCCATTGGGTTCCTAGATGGTGTTTGTGAAGTGCAGAGTTCATGTTGATGTTGTTAATCCAAAGCTTTGCCACAGTTCAGTTATACGAGGTCCATTAATGTATAACTCTTGCATTTGACGTATCATTCCCCACTATGTGTCGGGAAGCACGATTGTACTTTTGTAAATTTGAAACGATGTAATTTCATATTTATCTATATGTACATTTTGAATTGGTCAATGTAATGTATGGATGTTCTTGACTATATCATGGTTTTTATAATGTAATTTTGAGGTTTGTTAATTGCCGTTATGGATTGGGAATGGTGTTTAGTAATGTAGTCACATGTACCCCAGAGGACGTAGTTGATATTGTATATGTATAATTGCATGATATGTATTGTATGTTAATGTACTTATCATGTTAGTTTACTTAAAAAAATTTATAAGTTGTAATTTGTTAGCTTTAAGATGTCCTTTGGGGTTTGCGCGGTGGGGCGTTACAATCTAGAAATAATTGTTAAATCACTTTTAATATCAAATTAGGTACCTTATGGTTTTAGTATCCAAGCAACACAAACTATTATGTTTTAGACCCCAAGTGTCATAATAAATAGTAGCATAATAATGACCAAGGCAAACAAAAATCAATAGCCTCTAGCCAAAAAATTGTCACTTTATCTCAATGCAATTAAGATGGATCATTTTAATGAACCTTGTTCCTCAAACAAAATTATAATTGGTCAAAAATTAAGTAAAGAGATGGAATCTACACATTGTTGGAAGTGATGCTAAAAAACTATATAATTTTAAAACCAAAAGGTCATGCTATTAACATTAAAGAAAAAAATGCAAATGATGAGCTTCTTCCATAATCATATTCTTATTAGTGTAAATATTGACATTGTAAAAATAGTTACCTTTAGCCTACCTTAGAGAGTCATATTCACATTGGTTAAGTCTCCACTTAGGGACTTTTATCTTTTTGTCTCACCTCATTTGAGACACATGCAATCACATTTTGAGAAACTTATCTCATGTGTATATGACACCTTTATGACACTTGTTCCATGCACATGACACATCATGGACACATGTCCTACACTCAAGTTTAGATTCCATATCTGCATTCTCATCTCACCCATTTTCTATATATTCAAGGGGATCATATGTAATTGCTTGTTTTTTGGATTCACACATATTGTATATTTTTAGCTTAATTGGAATATCTTGTAGAAGGATTATCATTATTTTACAAGATCTATTGGGTTGAGGTTCAAATATCTAACTCCAACAACTCTAAGTGGTAAACACTCTCATTTACAAATTTGTAGGATCTTATCCAGTAGTTGATTTACAAAAGGCATGGGTTCCTATGAAATGTAAGTATTTTTGTGACTAATTTGGCTTAGTTTCCTCTCAAAGACTTGGATCCCAATTATTTTGAGACAATGTTTATAAAGTGGGCCCTTGTATCTTTCACTTTCTACCCACTTTAGAGTTCAATATTACTTTCAGTATGGGTTAGACCATTGCAAAGAAATCCCTATCTTGTATGTATTTCTTAGTTAAGTTGAATAAGCCACTAATCACTATTACTTCAAGTTTGTATTTATTACAGACTCATGCCTTTAGGAATTAGACTATAAATATCTTCATTGGCCATTTGAGTAGAAATTTTCCTTAGGGAATATTCCCTTCCCATGAAAATAATTCTAATTTTGAAATGATATTGAAAGGAGTTGTTAGAAATCGAGCAATGACAATAAGATACATTTGTAAAACTAAAGGAGGAATTGATTTTAAGTTCCATGGAGAAAATGATATCCATATAGATCTCCAAGTAGATAAACAATTGAGAGGGTAAGGAATTAGGAATACAAATGTAGAGTAGGAGGGATGGGAAAGTGGTCAATTCTCAATTCCAATTTGAGGATAGTAGAAAGCAAAAATTTAGATGAATCTACCCCACTCATGGAGGAAGATCCTAAATTGGTAAAATAGAAGAGGATAAATCTTACTATATATGAAGATGACAATGTAGGAGGATTAGATGATGAGGGGGAATATACATGAAGGGATGGAATGCAAGATAATATTTAGTCTAATGTAGTCAATTAGGACTTGGTGGAAGATTTTCAAAATTATTATGGATCTCATCTTCCAATTGGGGATGAAGAAGGCCTCTCATGCAACCAGATCTAAACAAAAATAGGGAATCATTAGAGGTTGAGTGTCTTTGGTGAGATCAACACAACTTTGAAAGATCTAGGTTACAAACTAAAATAAATGAGTTATTGATCTTAATGCCACAAAGGAGTGTCATGATTCTCACATCATGTTAGGGTCTAAAAATTCCCATGATAGACATTCGATACTAGAATAACAACTTGCTTTAGGAAGGTTAGATATTTTTAATCATTCATTAGCTAATAAGTAATTAATCTTTAAGTGATTGTTAGGATAATTTCCCTTTATGCACTCAAGCTAAACTTAGGAGTGTTTTTTATTAGAATGAGCTATTATTAGAACAATATGTCTCATCACAAAGGATGTTAACACTGGGTGATCCCACAATACTTAGCCCCAAGCTTGGGACATGAAAATTTTGGGAGGGAGTGGCCCACATTTCTTGAAATACCTTCATTCGGAGATATTTCTTCAAACAAAGGTCCTTTGCTCAAAGGTCTTTATGCAAAAATCTTGGATTAAAGGTTCTCGTTAATTTAAAAAAAAATAAAATAAGACCTTCAATTGAAGAGTACCTTTTCTTGAAGGTATTATTTATTTTTAAGAGTTATATGAACCGAAAAACATAGTTTTTGATTCATTTTAGTGAAATTTCGTTGCAACCTAGAGCTGCCATTGATAGAGTTCGTTGGACCTGAGGAGAGGAAAAAGTTTGAATGAAGGGGGGAGGGATGCAGATTTGGGCAAAGGCCCTACAAGTAGGTCCACCATGCCCTCCTACATAATTTTCACTAAATAATTGAAATTTTAATTGTTAATTTATTAATAAACCCTAATGCACAATTCTATGTTTTTCACACCACCATTTTTGGCTATTGGACTTTTGCAAGTTCTAGGTATCTTATGTGATATGATCAATACAACATGAAATATCCTTCAAAATCACATACCGTCTAAGGAAATTCATGATAAAAATGTTGGATTAAGGTGTCTCAACCTTAGATTCCTAATATTGATTTTATTGATGTATTACTGTATACATTTGTATTATTTAATTTCCTATGGTGTCATGTCACAACATTGGCCCACCAATTGGGTGGCATCCCTATTGGAAGTGATTGGATGACACATAATCATCCCAAGTGGTCATAGGCATCTCACTTTGGAATATTTGACCTATGAAACATCATAAGGCATCTTGTTGCATAGAGAAAGTTGGCACCCAAGTTGGGTTATGATAGAATGTAAGAGAATCGATTATTTTTAGTCAGTTATGAAAGATTCTCTTATAGATTTTATGATAGCTCTTGTGGAAGATTTATGACATATTATATGAGAGTTGTAAGGCATCCATCATAAGCAATTATGATTATTTTTGGGGTGCCCAAGATAGGAGAGAGTATTTGCATGTATGAAAATTGTAAGAGGTGTAAGGGAATCTAGTACAAGTGTCCAAATGCATGTCTATGGTGTGGGATATTGTGCCATGTTTATTTTGACACCCATCCTCTTCTAGAAGCATCTCTTGGCTTATATTATCTATAAAATGTATGCCTTGCATTGTAGAATGAATAGTTTGTTTGCAGGTAACAAAGTGCTACCGATATCACTCTAGAATAGGTGCTCATTTTGAAGCACTTGTAGAAGAAGGCTTTGTACTTGGGGTTGTATTGTAATTCCTTTTGAAGTAATACAATAGATCCGTGATTTTGGAGGGTGGGGTTTTTTACCCAAAATGGTTTTCCCCATGTATATTTGGTGTCACTGTTATATATGTTGTTGTTCTATTCATTTATTCTCTATGTACTTCTCTTGTTGTAATTGTTTAAAGGTATTAAAAAAAGAAGTGTAAATCTCCCCTACTTAATAGTGTAGGAAGTTGTTTCTGCTCATCCAACTTTCTTTTAGTTGGTATTAGATCCTGGCCAGCCTTGGTTACTTTGTTGGGTTAGAAGGGTTTTTTGAGCTGATCTTTATTTCAATAGGAGTTTTGTAGAAGTGTGTGTTTTGTTACCTTGGTGTAGCAAAGAGATGGTAGGAACATTTGGGAAGATTGATATGGAGAAATTTAACAAATTTTTTTTTGAATTTTGGAAGCTCAAAATGGAAGACATGCTCGTAGACTGTGATCTATGGCTTGCATTTTTTGGAACCATGCCACAAGGCATGAAATAAGAGGATTGGGATCTCATGGATAGGAAATCCAAGGGTCTTAGTAGATTTTGTTTGGCTGATTCTATCCTCCTTAATGTCGATGAAGAGAAAACTTTTTCTTAGATCTATGGAAGAAGCTTGGTGATGTCTATCAGACTAAAACCCTGGTAAACAAGATTTTCTTGAGAAAGAAGATGTATTCTCTAAAAAAATATAAAAAAATATGGAGGGTCCATGGTAGATCATCTAAACTCTTTTAACATGTTGGTTTCACAACTGGGTTCTGTTGGAGACAAGCTTGATGAACAAGATCGTTGCATGCTCCTTTTGTATTTGTTGCTAGACTCTTGGGATCACCTGGTAATGGCTATTGGAAGCACTACTTCCACCTTCAAGATGGATGAGGTTGTTACCTTATTATTAACTAAAGAGATGTGAAGGAAGTCTTCTAAGATGGCCAAGGAGGCCCTTGTAGTTTGTGGCAGACCAAAGGAGAGAGGCAAAAAGAAAGACAAGAAATTTAATTCAAAGTCTTTGGGGAGATCTAAGTCTCCTGATAAGAATTCCAAGGAAAAATGTTTGAATTGTGGTGAAATTAGTCACATTCAGAAAGATTGCAAGAATGAGTCCAAAAGAAGAAAAAAAATATTTCTCTAATTGTAAATTTGAGAAATCATCTCAAGACATCTGATGGAGAAGCATTTATTGCAGCCTTGGTAGCCCATGCATTGGATGATGTGTGGTTGATATATTAAGTTGCATCGTTTCACATGACTTATCATAGAGATTGGTTCTCGAAGTATGAGGAGTATAATGGCAGAGAGGTGTACCTAGGTGATGAATCTTACCTAAAGATTGTAGGTCGTTGAATAGTCAAAATCAGATTTCTAGATGGAAGAGTGAAGGGGATTGATGGTGTCTTGCATATCTCAGGTTTGGCACGAAACCTAATTTTTGTAAGTAAATTGAATGATTCGGGAGTGCAAGTTGTTTTCTCTGGTTGAGGATGTATGATGACTAGAGGGGCTATGGTGTTGGCTAAGGGTGTTCGTATTGGAACTTTGTTTTAGTTTGATACATGCACTATGTAATGCAATAGTTCTTCTGATGTACTAAAGAAGAGATCTTTGGATTCCTCATCCTCATCATCAAATCATGTAGAGAAGAATCATGTTGCAGCTACATCTGATGGTTGTGCATTTTGGGTACCTAAGAGTGCTCATTCCATGGAAATGAAGCTTTCTATAGAGAATATAATGTTATGGCAACAAGGAATTGGTCACATTGGTGAGAAGGGTCTTAGAACCCTAAAAAATAAGAGCCTTGTTGAAGGCCTTGATGATTGTAATCTCAAGTTTGACTTTTGTTAACATTGTGTATATGGAAAACAACATTGTGTTTCTTTTTACTCTAGTTCTCACATGTCTTCTGGGGTTTTGGACTATGTTCATTCATATGTTTTTGGTCCTGTGAATGTTCATTTTCAAAATTTGTATATTTTGTTTCTTTTATAGATAATATAGTATAAGGAAATTCATGTATTTCCTCATAAGTAAAGCTAAAGTATTTAGTCGGTTTAAGGATTTTAAGGCCTTGGTAGAAAATTAGACTAGCAGAAAGATTAAGTGTTTGAGGACTAATAATGCTGGTGAGTTTTGTTCCACAAAGTTTGACAAGTTTTGTAAAGAGTACGGGATTGAGAGACATAAAAATACACCCTACACTCCACAAAAAAATGGAGTTATAAAGAGAATGAACAAAAAATTGATGGAGAGGGCTAGGACTATGTTGAGTGGTGCTAGCCTTGAGCAAAAATTTTGGGTTGAAGCAATAGCCACTACATGTTATTTGATCAATAGATCTCCTACATCAGGGCTTGTTGGAAAACACCCGTGGAGGCGTGGTCTAGTAAAAATCCTTCAATGATACATCTCAAAGTATTCAATTATGAAGCTTACGCTCATGTTCCAATTGAGAAGAGGTCTAAGTTAGAGAAAAAGGTTGTTAAGTGTGTCTTTATCAACTATGGTGTGAGTTTGAATGGGTATAAACTTTGGGATCCAAAAGCTCAGAAGGTTCTCTATAGTAGAAGTGTGATTTTCAGAGAGATGAAACCTTCTATTGTTGAGTTGTAGCTAGGAAAAGAGGAGAAACAAAATAATGAATTAGTTCAGATTCCACCTACTCCAAAGATAGAACTATGTACTCTTGTTGGACCTAATAATGAGAAGAGCTCAAGTAGCTCTAAAATTTCTGAAGGAGAACGTCAACCTCAACCTCAACCTTTGAGGAGGTCTACATGAGTTAGGCAACCAGAAAGGTTTGGTTATTCATTATTGGATTCCAGTTGCATTTTTTCCTTGATTACTAACATTGATGAGCCTAGGATGGTTGGAGAGGCATTGGGTATGAGTGATTTAGATTCCTGAATGCAATCCATGATGAAGAGATGACTTCTTTAAAGAAAAATAGGACTTGGGATCTAGCACCTTTTCCTACTAGATATAAACTTGTTGGTTGTAAATGGGCTTTCAAGAAAAAGTGTGGCCCTGATGGTAGTATTGAGAAGTATAAGGCACAATTGGTCGCTAAGGGGTTTTCTTAAGTGGAGGGAATTGAGTATGGGGTGATATTCTCTCCTGTAGCAAATCTAGCATCTATCTAACTTTTGTTGTCACTTGCAACAACATATGACCTAGAAGTGGAATAGATGGATGTGAAGACAACATTCCTTCATGGTGGTTTGAAGGAAGAGATTTTCATGTCACAACCAAAGCATTTCATTGAAAAAGGTAAAGAAAATTTGGTTTGTAAACTGAAGAAGTCTCAAGTTATGGTTTGAGATAGTCTCCTAGAAATGCACACAAAACTTCAACCACTTATCAGCTTCACAACCACACTTGACTATTTTGTTATTAAGTATGAACATGAAATGTAGATAATAGAAAGCAAAATCAACACAGTGAACACCATATTTTACATGGAAAAAACAATAAGGGAAAAATCATGGTGAGGATTAACTCACAATAAAAGTAATTGTAAAACCGAATATATAAGGCTCCCTTCCAAAGGGCTCACTTCCCAAAATACAAAGGCTCACTACCTACAGAAAGGACTCACTATCCAAATACAAATGCTCACTACTTACACAAGGAGGATCACTACCTACAAAAGAATTACAAAAAAAAATTGGCTTCATAGCCGAAATGAACTGATGAGAGTACACCTAACAAGTGTTGATACAATTCCAGAGATGCTCAATAGACTGAATTAACACACTTCATTATTTATGCACTTCTTCACATTCACAACTTCGTAATCACAACTAATTCTTTGTCCTTCAATCTTCAAAACTGTCCAATATATATACTTGATCCATCCACAAGCATCAATTAGGTCGGCCTAATTAGATGCAATCCTTGTTTACCAAAAATACCAACTATTGGCTTTAGGTGTTCACACAATCTTTCAAATTAAAATGTGTAACATCGTATCGGCATAAGATAGGTCACACATATATCTGAATAACAAAAGTTAATTCACCATACCACCACTTATCCATGAAGTCAACTAGAGATAGGCTTAATGGAAAAAATTCAATCAACATAATAATGTTGATATGCCATATGAGCACTAGAGCATGAGATATTTTGAACACACATGCTTTCAACATCCACAAAATATTTCCAAAAAACCGCAAGTAGCAACTATCAATCGTGGAGGATTGCAGACCAAAATACTAGAGGATGTAAACTATATACTAGTTCAATTATCAGACCAAAATATCAAATCAAAAAATAACTTAGACTTGCAGTCACAACTTGTATAACATGGTGACATCAATGAAAATAAAAAATCTGTATAGTTAGTCATTCTTCTTCATTCTTCCAACAATCTCCCCCTTTTTCATTGATGGCAACATGTGCCAAAATTTACAAAACAACATTATTTCCTTTTATCATCATTGTCTTTTCCCTTTTACTCTTCTCTTACTCTTCTCTCCCCCTTTGAAATCAATGGAAAAGGGTGACCAAAAATAGGATATGTATGATAATGTTGTATATACAAAGTGATTCCAACTCCCCATTTCAAGCATTCAAGTGAAAATGACACTTTTTACATGAAATATTTTCTTGTACCTGTCTCTTATGATTGGAAGAATCATTTTCCAAGCAAGCACAGCCGAATTCATCCTTGCACTCATACCATCCAATAAAGACAACTTCGTAAAAGAGGATGTCTAGTCTGAAGATAGACATTATCATTCACAATCTTTTGCATTAGGGAGTATTCCAGAGAGATGATCCAATTGAACTTCAAAAATTTCTTTAACCAACCAGAAGGTTTTAATCATGTCTTCTCTTTGCCTTTGAGTAATCAAAAATTCCACTTGTAATTCACCAGATCTTATTCTTTGTTTTCCATCCTTGTCTTTGAAGAAATCAAAATTCTTTCCAATACTATTCATCTCGGATTCAATGGCTTCAATTTTGATTCTAAAATTGTCAACAGTTGTTGACCACTGGAGACAATACTTGTAGATGTCAGATACTTCTTTGATGCATTCTCTTGTCTCATTAATATGTTTAGATAACACTTGTTTGGCTTTGGTACATCTTCTCTCAATCATAGCTTTGAACTTGTGCCCTTCAAGTCCTCCCAACAATGTTCTTTCTTCAATGATCTCTACTAGATCATCTGGTACAAAATCAAACACATTTGAAACTAAGATACCTCTACTGAGAAAATATTCAACCAATACATCATCAATTTTAATTCTCTCAATCAGAGAACATGTACTCCAAATTTCACCAACCTTCTTCATATCACCTTCATTTAACATCATTTGAATATCTTCTAAATCAAGGGAGTCAGATCCAGACATGAATTATTCATTCTTCTTTTCTTCCAAGACATTTGTTACAATAGTTTTCCTCCTTTTAGATTCTAGAAGAGACTCACCAATGATAACTTCCAACTCTTTCTTACCAGAGGATGATCCCACTTCAAACTGACTAAACACTGACATACAAGAGCACAAATTCATCTTCAAAGATGTGAAATATGTTTTGCAAACATTTACATTATCCACCAACATTTCCAAATACTTGCAAACATTTTTTCCAATAGGAATACCAAATTCCCACTCAACATTCTCTCTTCCCAGTAGCGAGCTCAAAAAGTAAAATGTCAAACACATGAGAAAAGATCCAAATCGAAAAGGATAACCCTCATTCAATGAAATTCAGATATTCTCAGTTAGGTTTTCAAATAATAGGCCACATAGATCAATTTTCTTATTTTCCTTAACCATCATGTGTGCAAGATATACAATAATAGCTGAAGTCAAACCTTCACGATTTCTAAAATAGATTTTATAAGAAATGTCATATGCAACATACCTTATAGCATACCTTATAGCAGAATCAGCAAGAGTGTTTATCAATAGAGCTCAAGGGTCTTTTTCAATACTAGTAAGTTCCTCCACATCTTTGTATTTCATGGTTTTCTTCTGAGAGAGTTCCCCAACACTGCATAAACCAGTAATGGCTTTGATTGCTTCCTTCGTAATGAGATAGGGTTTTTCCAACATAATTCTACCGTTCTTGAATTTACTTAACAAAAATAGAATAGATTCTTTATTTGTAAACCAAGGAAATTCTCTCCATAAATCCATACCTAGGTTTTTCATGCTCTGCAATTAATTTGTCTTCAGCTCTAGTTCTATTTCCTTCATCTTCTTATGATCAAATTCTTCCAATTCAACACCTTTCAACTTTAGTGGAATATTGCCACTCTATCCTCCGTCCATCATCGTGCTTAATTTTCTTGAATTCATTATTGTTCAATTGAGACTTCTTCCTTTTCCCTTCTTCCCCTTTGTAAACAAAGAAATAACTTCTAATTATCAATAATAATTCCTTAAAATTACCTCATAATTGCTTCAAATCGCTTCGATATCACTTCAGAATTGCTCCAAGTCTTCTTTCAAACTCTTTAAGTGCACAAGTGATAAAAAAGACTTACGAATTTCACTTTATACACCATCGATTTTCCCTAATTCACATTGAATGTGGAAGAATTCAAAAAGCTGCTAAAAACCTTCTTCACAACACTGAGAAACCTAATTTGATCTGTAAATTAACATGCCAACTTGTTTTCTTCCGATTTCTTTTCCAAAACCTTTGTTTACTCATCCTTTACAATATATCCTTGTGCCAACCTTTGACACACCATTCATCCGAGGGCTTTATACAATTTTCTATTAATGCTCCCCCTAAGACCATGCTAGGTCTAATTCCCAGAGGAATTGTCTATACCAGATGAGGGCACAAACACATCTGTCATCTCTGGCTCTTTCTTCTCTTCTGGAGCAGATTGCTTTCCCTTCTTACTTCTACAAACTTTTGAGATATGTCTGGGTTTGTTACAATTATAGAAAACAACATTCTTTTGATTAGAATGACCTCCATTAATCCTTGATCTACATTGATTTGCTTTGTGTCCAAATTTTGTACAAGTATAGTAGTAGCCATTAAAGGATTGATTCATTCTAGCTCCACTAAACCTATTCATCATCACTTGACTAATCATTCTTACCTGAGATATGCACTTAGTGGCTTTATGTCCAAATTTCTTGCATGAAAAAGATTGTCCAGAGAAGGAAATAGAAAACTTATTCAATTTACTCCTACACTCTTTTGCTCTGTGACCAAATTTGTTGCATGAAAAACATACACCATTGAAAGAGGGATACCTTTGAGCATTAGGCTATCTCACCGACGGTCTTCTAGAAAATTTCCCTGAATTTATTTTTTGCTTCCCTTTGTCTTGAGTCTTTTGATTATCCTTTGATCTTTCACTTGATTCATTTCCCAAGCCACCTTTATCATTAAAGTATGTCACTTTATAACCTTTTAATATAGTTATTTAATATTACCCTTTTGACTTTGCACTTTTTGCCTAGAAACATTAAATAATTAAATTAATGATTATTCCTTAAGAGGGATGGAAAATGGGGACATTACAATCCTCCCTTCCTAGAGATTGCTTTCCCTCAAGCAATCCACAATTGCAAACTAGCCCAGCTGCACCTATCCACCAACCACTTGGATCTCACATGATCTTGTAGAATACTCCAACCAAAAGGGTAATATTAAATAACTATATTAAAAGGTTATAAAGTGGTATACTTTAATGATAAATTAGTAAAGTCACTTTTTTAATATATATTAAAAAAGTGACTTTACTAATTTATCATTAAAGTATACCACTTTATAACCTTTTAATATAGTTATTTAATATTACCCTTTTGACTTTGCACTTTTTACCTAGTAACATTACATAATTAAAATAATGTAAATTATTGGATAAGGGGGTGTTGTTAATGGTGTTTTCAACTAGGAAACACATTGGTGCTTAGCGGCGATAATTCTGAAGGCTGAAGTTGCAAATTTGCTTGTTTGAGAAGCTAAGTAATTTATGCAATAGTTGATGTATTATTGCATGTTTTTGAATTATTGCAATAGTTGGTTTATTATTGTAAGGGTTTGAATAATTGCAATAGCTGATGTATTATTGCAATTTTGAATAAGGGTTTCTGAATTATTGCAATAAGGGTTTCTGAATAATGCAATAGCTGATTTATTATTTCATTTTATTGTGAGGGCTCCTAAAGGATGAATTTGAGATCATTGTTCAGATTTTGGAAGAGGGTTTGAATTGAAATTTAACCTGTTGTTACAGAGATGCTACAGTACTGAAAATAGTGATGTGAACAGTGTCGTGACAAGTAATTCCTAGTCTTGGCAAGCTATTTCAGTTGGTCATACACTTTATGGATGCTATTTTGCTTGCTTTGGGCTTGTGTGGAGGCGTCTAGGGCATTCCAATTATTGGATACTTTCTTGGGGACCATCAGTTTGGTGTTTGACAAAGACACCTACTATTGCAGCACATTTTGGTGAATTTCTAGGGCGGATTACGCTACAGCAGTTGTCCAACTCCAACCCAAGGTTTTGAGTATGTTTATTTTCAATAATAGGCCTTATTTTGTGAACTGGGTTGTAATTTTATTGATGAAAAACTAAGTATTTTGGCTGCTATTAAAATCGGGAATTTTCAGCTATAAAATCCTCTAGTAATATTTAGTTTTTGAGTTTAGATATATTATTGCAATATCCCTTTTTTGCACTTTATGGTTATATGAAACATTGTGAAACCCTCAAAAAAATTCAACAAAATCAATAAAAAAAATAGAAAAAGAGAGAAAAAAAGGAAAAAAAACATTGGTGCATATTACAGTGATATTAGAGCCAAGAATCCTACCATCTTGCTGGGTAGATTGGAATTGTTTCAGCTGCAGATCAAAAGTTTTAGTTGAACATCATGGTTTCCAAAGATGCTATAATGGATGCTTATAAAGAATATCTTTCACTCCCACAAGAGATTAGAAATAATATCTCTTTCATTTGCTATACAGAGAATCGGGAAGATTATGGCCAACAAACAAGGAGTTCAAAGACATGTGAGAAGCCAAGGGAGGAAGACATCTTGAAAGAAATTATGCTCTCACAACAAAGATTATCTCATTATGGGGAATCTATTTTAGAATGTTTTACATCACAAAACAAGAAGGAGAAACATGATGTATCTACAAATGGCATATCTAGAAGTCACTATGTTGAGTTTTCAGCAATTATTGACCAGTCTAAGGAGAGCATAAATCAGAATTCCATTAAATTTTTTTTTGAAGAGCAGGAAGCCACCAAAGTTTTTCAAGAAAGACTAAAGTTTTTGGGTAAGAAGTTCAAACTCTTACCTCGGGCTAGTGAATCACTTTCACAAACAATGGCTACAACAATGTCTCCATTGGTGCATTAATTGGTCAAGCCAAAGTTGATGAGACATCAAGATGAGGAGATAAGACTTGCGGTTTCCACTTGCATAAGTGAAATTATGAGGTTTATAGCTCCTAAATTTCCTTATGATGATGAAAAAAATGAGAGGTCATGCAATTGATGATTGGAAGCTTTAGTGGGCTAGGTGACATCAAAAGCCCTACTTTCAGTAAGAGGATCAAAATTCTAGAATTGATGGAAAAGGTGCATTCAAGTGTTCTCGTGTTTGATTATGATGGTCTTATTCTCCAATTGTTTGATTGCTTCATGATCGGAATTAGGAAATTCCATTCAGACAAGGTGAAGATAGATATGTTCAATATCATGTTTGTGATCCTAGATGAAGATGATGAGGTTTGCAAGCAATTACAATCTAATTTGTTAGACATTTGGAGAGGAGAGCAACATGTTTCAACTACAACATATGATCTCTCAAGAAGATTGGTTGAGCAAAAGATTGATAAGTTCAGGGAACAGTTGACTGTAGGAGAGTTAATCTCATTTGGGTTACAAGTTCCACTCTCTCTATAGGAAGTATGCAGGTTACCATCTAGTGAATTAGTTGAGTTAGATGATGAGAAAGAAAAAACTATTCCCCCTTGTGTTATGAGACCTAATAAGGGAATTGATGATGTTTCTTCAAGTGGAATTAGCACTATCCTAATTCCAAATCAGAATATATGTGTGGATAATTTCACAGAAGAAAATAGTTGTGTGAACCAAGCACTTTAGGATCAATTTGATGCTTCATGTGAAGCAGAAGTTGTTCATAGATGTAATGACCCACACAATTTTGTGAACCAGTTGAAGGTGAGTGAAGATGAGATTGTGGAAGCATTATCTCATCATGATAAAATGATCAAGCTTATTGAAAGCATCTTTGGATGGTTCAATTGGAGAGAATACAAAAGGGAATTGAAGCAGAGTCTTCTCATGATAGTTTGTAGGTATTCAAAGAAGGTATGGGGGAAATGAAATCAAATTAATTATACCTTTCAGATTGAGACCACCTTCTCAACCTTATTGAAATATATTCAAATGATTTGATAAGAAAAGAAGAGGAAGTTGATAAGCTCTCTCATGAGCTTAAGGTTTCCAGGGATTCCTTGAAGAGTACCTAGTTGGCCCTTCAAGAATCTGAGATTCATGTTAATGAGCTTCACTCAGAGTTAATCTTGGATCAACGTTCATCATGTACAACAAAGACTTAGTTGTCTATGGAATCCATGGCACATCATGAAGAAAGCAGTGTGGGGTCTCCTATTGTTCATTCTTAGGATGCATGTACAGTGCCTCTTATGTTGGTTAGGCAAAAGGAGTTAGTTGGCAATGGATGCATTATTCTTGATCTCAAGAGGTATATGCTCAAGTTTCTGATAAATTGTAGGCTATGGTTTGGAGATAGGCATGAGGATAGATGTATCCCAGCCCTACCCCATGGGTTCTACCTCCTATTTTATTAATTTCAATGGTTGTCCTACTTTGCTCGTTAGAGTTCTGTTAGGATATACTTTGAGGACAACAACAGTTGGGATGGCTAGGAGAAGTGGGAATTGCCACTTGCATATTAGAGGATGGATTATTGATGATTTCTTATCATCCTTTGATAGTAGAGATACCTTTTGCTTCATCATGAACATGATTCACATGTTGCATGGTGTTGTTTTCATATATACCAGTGGCTTGTCAGGGGTTGGAATGTACTTGTATGCACCTATGTTGGGCATCTTTCACATCCACAAGAGACCACTCAATGTGGAATGGATCATTGATGACATAGAAACATCAAGTTTGACAACAAGTTCAAGCATCATCAAAGAATCAGGTACAAGGCTCTACATCAGTAATATCGAGATTATTATTGGATAACCTTATCAGGATAAGGGTTCTTCTAAGTCTTGCACATTGGACCTTAGTGTTGTCCCAACTTCTTTTTCAAGAGTTTTGTAGGACCTCATCTTGTTAGGGCAATGGCATTCATAATGGTACTCTTCTCACTCCTAGAAGAAAATCAAAAAATTCTTACTATGCAACTGATTGTGACATTTGGCCTAATAAGAGGCATGAAGGGAAGGAGCAGTTGTAGGTCACCAAGGGCGGAGTTGAGCAAACCTTGTTTCTCTTTGATAAGACATATAACTTCATTGAATATTTCTTTTGGAATGTTAATTTTGAAGAGGTACAAGAAGGTCCTCTGGAAGGAGTTAAGGCCTCTAGTTTGCAGATAATCGAGCATGGCCTTGAAGGCATCCAATCAGGGTACTTGCAGTTGTTTTCAGATAGAACCTCTACCATCAAGGCTACAGAGGGTAACAATGGTATGGTCGCAAGACCTATCCATCATGTTCTAAGTAGTGAGTCATCTTCTGATGATGGAAATATAGGATGGAATACACATGAATACTCTGGTATTCCATTGGCTCAGACAGGGGAGTTTCACCTCGATTACATAGTGAGGTGTGCTCATCAATTTACTTTTAGCCCGCATGCATAGGATTTGACTATGTCCTTGATGACATAGAGAGGTGGGTTCAATAAGTGGTGTTCTAGTCCATGTTGGTATGATATATTTCTAACTACAGGGGATGAGTCCAAGTTATTTAAATCTCTTACTTTGTTTTCTCTAGTTGGTTGCTTCCAAAGGAAAGAATTTGAAATTTGGTTCAATTGTATTTTAGAGGTTATCAGAGTGGCACAACAGAAGTCAACGAGCATTGGTTTTCCAATTTGTCTATGGGATCCAGGTGAAGTCCACCTATGGACAGTTATGATACATGAGGTTTATCACCACAGTACTTGGAGTTGGCATGATGAGGTTATGAACCTTTTGACCAAGTACCCAGATGAGAGTCCACTATGGTTGAATTTAAAAATATTTTGTGTTCTTGGATGGCTAAACTCACGAAACTACAGGTGGGACAAATCCCTGTGCACAATTTATATAGGGATGATGTTTAGATTTTGGATCTAGGCATTCTGATGTTAGATGGATGGCCACACAAATTGATAGAGCTTGATAGTTTCAAGGGCTTCAACTGCATTCAAAGGACATTGGTTGGAGTATTCTATAGGATCATGTGGGATCTAAGTGGTTGGTGGATAGGTGCAGTTGGGCTAGTTTTCAGTTGTGGATTGCTTGAGGGAAAGCAATCTTTGGGAAGGGAGGACTATAATTTCCTCATTTTCTATCCCTCTTAAGGAATAATCATTATTTTAATTATTTAATGTTACTAGGAAAAAAGTGCAAAGTCAAAAGGGTAATATTAAATAAGTATATTAAAAGGTTATAAAGTGACATACTTTAATGATAAATTAATAAAGTCACTTTTTTAATATATCTTCAAAAAGTGACTTAAGTATTAGGGGTCACATCAAGGAGTCACATCGAGGAGTCACATCAAGGGGTCACATCAAGGAGTCATATCAAGGAATATTAAAATATTCTTCTAAAAAGCTTGTTGGACACTCTTCTTGGGTCTTTCTAGAAGATCAAGGAGTTCTTTATAAAGGGGAGTTGAGAGCTCATTTGATAGGCTGGATGAAGATATTGAAATTGGTTTTGGTTTTGGAGGAGAGTTATCTTCTCAAGGTTTGTGAGGACGGAAACCCTTGCAAGCAACATTCTCTATGTTGTTGAAAGATGCAGTCTGGAGAATTCTTGGTGATTTCCCTTCAGGAATCACAGGTGAGCTTTATGCAAATTGAGACTTACAGTTTGGGCATCAAAGTTATACTTCAGGTTGGAGAGTTCGTATTGTAGGGCAGATTTGAATACATTAGTAGCATATTTAAGAAGTTTCATTACCTTTATTGTTGGTCGCACCATCTTCCTAGGCTGGCCATACATCTTGGAGAGAGGGTTGATCATTTGCAAGGTCAGCTAGGGTTTTTGGAGGTTGTAATGCTTCATTTTGGGTTGTCCAAGGTTGGAGAGCTAATTGTGTGCAACATTTCTGCCATTGGAGGTGATTATTGCAGCTGTCGTCCTTTTTAAAGGGTTCTTCAAGCACATTTCTCTTGTGAGTTCCAAAATTGTAACTCCCATATTTTTTGGGTATTGCTGATTTGGATATTAGGGGATATTTTATGAACTGGGTTATCAATACTTTGGTAAAAAGCTAAGTATTTAATCTTGTAGAAAAATCTAGAATTTTCAGCTGTAAACCCTCTATGTAATGTTCACTTTTGAGTTGAAAGTTTAAATGCAATATCTTTTATGTTTATTGCAATATATTGTTGTATGAATCATTGTTAAAACATCTCAAAGCACTCATCAAAAACACACACACACACAAAAGAAAAAAGTGCAAACCGGGCGGCACGCTACATTCCGCTCACCTAGCTTCCACTATTGGAGGTATTCTCAATCCCATAATATATGAACATGATGTTGTTACACCCCATCTTTTTATTACCAATTTACTTTTACCTTCATGGGTAAATTGATGGTAAATACAATCATGATTTTCATATGATCAATAGGATACTAAAATAGGTATTATGTGAAAGTGTTGATAAATGCTTTGAAAGAGTAATTATGTTTACATTGATGATGAACATGTATTGCTATATGAATATGCTTAAGTTTATGATGCATATGGATTTACTATGAACACCTAACTACTATTGTGAATGTGTTGAGTTAGTTGTAGGGACAGGTTCATTCCTCTAGGCAGAGGGAAAGTATCACTCAGGAGAAGTGATTGGTTGAATAACCCTAAATGAAACCTATTTGAGCTTACACACACTCACAGTAGAATGGTTGAGTCAAGTTATTATGTTGGGAATTGGTAAGTCATCCTTAGAATGATGTGTTTGCATTAGTAAGGGTCTTGATTAGTGTTGAACGCATGTTTGGGTGATGTTTATCTATTTGAGCTTGTGAGTTCTTCCTTATGTACTATGCTTGTTTGTATGGTTGAATCAGTATTTGGGATATATGCATATATGCATATATATACATATGTCAACATATGCATACGCTAGATATAATGGGATGTCCATACGAGTATGACAACATATGTATAGATATGCATATATGTGTATAAATATGTTATGATGAATATAATTGCATGGTCATAATCATTTCAGATACCGAAGGGATTATTTGACTATTAATCACTATAGAATATATATGTCATGTATATATATATATATATGTATGTATATGTATGTATGTATGTATGTATGCACTTGTAAGCATTAATGCTTAATAGAGAAGTGTATATATAATATATATGTACATGTGTGTATATAGGCATGTGTTAATATTGTGAATGTATCACTTAGTCGTAACAGTCCAATTATTGAATGGATTATGGCTTTATTGCTTTGTATGATATGAATATATATATATGTGATTGGACATATGTATATATACATATACACACATGAGCATTAATGCTTATATAGAGGAGTGTGTAAATATATATACATAATATTATTATTATCATGAGAATGTTTACTTGTTTGTATTCATTTGTATATTGAATGTATATATAATTGATACATATATAGGACAATATATAGTATGACACCAACATATATTTATAAATTGATAAAACATGCATATGTATAGGTGTCTATATACATAATACCCTAGTATAATATGTGCTAGAATATGATATTAAGGTAATAGTATATGTATATGTATACACTTACATATATAGTTACCAACATATATATTTGAATGAATTAAATATGTATTTATCTTATGAATATGAATATGAATATATATATTTGAGGATATATATATATATATATATATATATATACTGTTATAATATATAGAAGCTAGTTTATATATATATAGAGGACCAATTGAAAGGAATAAACCACTTTAGGAATGCATTGCATTAGCTACACCATTGCAATTATACTTGTTTGAAAAATATACACAACATTTGCAATGAATGTGAACAAAGCGTGTAAGCATTGCTAAGGAATAAGGATGGCATTTAAGGCTAGGTGCATAAGTGATGTGTAGTGCAGCAAATAAATTGATATGGAGAGTTTGACTTAGTTGATGGTTTGAGAAAGAATACATTTGACTTAGTAAACAACAATTACACTTAGAACAACTTATCATATGGTGATGGAATAATTACCAAATAGCAAATAAAGTGAAACACATGATAATAGGATGAGTGATAGCAAGATAAGGAAATGGTAAAGCATCATTTATGTGCAAGGAAACTCATCATTTCCTTATTTTATGTTGAGCATAGATTTAGTTGACTTATGCAATGTGTTACATTTTAAATATGGACTAATTCAAATGAGTTAAGTCACTCCTGAACTATAGGGAGATGGTTGCTTGCTTGAACCATATTATGAAGTTCTAAATGTTGTAGAAGTCCATTCTAGGGACAATTTGAATGTCACCATTTGATCATGTGCAAATTGAAATAGTCATAAGTTGTTAAAATTAGAAGTCGACCTGTAGCTTCATGTGTTGAGTAAACTCTATATTTGTTGCCTCCTTTTTTTCAAGTGAAGTGAGTCGACTCACATGATTACTGCTATCAAATTACATGCTTTTTATGTAGGATGTGTAGTCTCATTTCTACTGTATAAATAGAGAGGCATAGCTCTCATTTGGGATGCATTCCATTTGCATTCTATTCCATTCTATTTTTTATTTTCTAATCTACAATATTTTTTTGTATTCTGAGTGAGCTTTGAGTATTTTGTGAGAGCATTTCATCATTTTTAGAGAAGTATATTATCAACTTGAGAGATAGGTTTACTGAGGCATTACTTGTGAGATGAAAGAAAAGATAGTTGTTGTTTTGGAAAGTTGTGCAACAATCAGTCAATGGGATAAGCATAGTACAGGAATGAGGATACATATTCCTTTATTTGTCTTTGTTTATGAAAGATTGATTCTTGAGTGTTTTATTTGATCTATTGAAATATAGCATTTTCTTTGAAAGGAAACTAGAAGTTTTTTATGTCATTCTTGTGAAGTACTTGTAATTACTCCATAATAAGGGGAGTTGTTTGTCATAGGTATTAATATACTAGATATTAATGAACAAAGGGAGCTTAAGGGTTACACATAGCTAAAGTGATTTAATCACTTTAGATAGCTAGTAGGTTACTCCTAGGTTGAGAGGTATATTTAAACCTAGTGAGTTAGAGCTATTGCTTGATTAGTGGCATTTCACTCATAAATACAAAGTTATAGTATTAACAAGAGTAGACTCATTGCTTAAACCCTTTTAGTTAAGGAGATTATACTCTTGAATGGAATCATCTATTGTCATGATGATTATTCGATTGAGGTCATTCATTAATAAGGTTATACTCTTAATGAGTATCACTTATTATGTGTTATTTTACTGGATGAAGTTAGTTATTTAATCTATGATTACGATGAGGCTTATGTAGCTATGCTCTAGAATATAAGTTTAAACTTGGGACTCGATTGTCTTTGAGGTGAATAGCTTGTTTACGCAAAGATAAGCTCATATGTTATACCTAGGATAGGAATGTCCATGATTGAAGGGGTAACTAATGCTTAGGCTTGAATAGTAGAGATGCCATTGTATTTTGAGAAAAAGGGAGTAGGTTATTTATGGGGTTAAAGATTATCCATTGGAGGAAATTACCTAGGCATAGAATAAGAACAGTCATAATCCAAACTGAGCCATAGTAGTGTATGTGAATGTGAGGACTGTCACTCTAAGTCTTGAGTGAGAATACTTTGGCCAAAGTAGCGTAAGTAGCCACTATTTACACTGTCATTTCATTGTGCTCCTTATATGCATTCTAGTTCAAGAATTTGCATACTCATAGGAGTAGCTAACGTATGATTAGGTTTTGTTTTGTAGGACACAACACTAAGCTCAGATAGGAAATTTTTATGAGGTTTACCAACCAATCTCTTCATCGAAAGGTAGGGCCATCTTGTCATGTGTGGAAAATGTGTGAGAGATAGTATTTAATTTCATGGTTGGAAGAAAAGCACTTGAGTGATGCTTCTCCTCATCAGTCGGTAACTAAGGTTTGTGGATGTTTGCACTAGTATCGAGGACAACTAGAGTGTTTGCATCAATGAACAAGGACATTCAAAATGTATGCATTGATGTGATGACATCAGGACTAGTTTGTATATCTATTGCCAGATGAAGCTTAGAGGAGCTATGTATGTAACATGTACCCACTTATATGGAAGGATGTAATCATAAATGATCAACTTGACTTCATTCAATATAACATCTATGTATTGGAAAGATTTTTGAAATTACAATGAAATGCAATGGGAGTTTGGGAATAGTGTTATTTCAAATGTGCATGTAATTTACATTATGGAAATAAATTTTTTTATTACTATGTTATGACATCATGGTTTATCACTTGAGGTGAAAACATTGGAAATTTTACTAATTTGAACACCAGGGTTGTTATAGTTGGAACAAGATCTGAAAAGGAAAAAATGGTAGGTATATAAATACACCGCAAGCCTTCACCCACCATTCTTTAGGTAGTAAGAAGTGAGTTAAACAAGATAAAACCAAAACTATCATATGTAACATTGATTTATTAGGATAGGTCGATCCATAATTGCATGGTAGACACCAATTCAAGCACCTCTTTTCTTCTAAGAGAATTAGCTAATGTATGAGGCATATCTTATGAATCCACCACCAAAAAAGAGTTATGAAATTGTATATCACCCTAATGAATTCCATTATAATTGTCAAGAACCTACCCCTTTTCCATTATTCTTGTCCCAATATTGAAGTGTTATAGTATATAACGTTAATTAAAGTCCCTGTCACATTTTTCAAATGCCTTTCTAGATATTTTATTGCTAATAAAGGTGGCTACCTCTCACTTGACAAAAACCATAATTTTTTACTACCTTCTACAAAATTCACATGAATATAACTTCTAAACTACTGAATATACATCACATCAAGACCAAAACTATAATCCATAAGGATTTAACTCATCCTTCCTCATAGAAGAGGATTTATTCTCTATGGATGTAGATGACATTGTAAATTAGGTTCATGCTACTAATCAAATCCCATATTAATAATATGACACTTGATGGTCATCAAAAGAAGATGAGGTGGAACATAAATTATTTTTGAGTCTAATCATCACAAATATTATAACCATTAAAAATTAAAATAATGGTGTTGAAATGTCCAAGGTATGTACTTTTATGGTGAAAATTGTAATATAGTTGTTCACACCAATGTGTGTCTCATCTCACCACAAGGATAAAGATATTAATAGTCCTACTAGTTGAAATTCATTGCACTAATAATATAGCAATAATGAATCTTTGGTGTATTGTTTCATATTCACAAAAAGGGGAATAAAGTTGCAAATCTATGGAGAATACAAATTGATAACCAAGCAAGTTATATCTTAATGTGTGGATAATAATTCACTAATAAAAAATACAAACACCATGTATATTATATGCTTGAGTATTTCAATACTTCAATTGCAAGCTATTCCAAAAAATAATATTGAAGTAGATAGACTATCTTTGATAGGTTCCTATTTTTATTTGGTTATTTGGAGAATAAGGATATTTACAAGTTAGAAAATAGTAATAAGTATGCATAATTCATAATTTTGAATTGTATTTCCTTACATTCTCTACCAAAAAAATAATATCAATATGTCTTCCTTTGTGGAAGCTATAGAATTATAGGAAACATAATTGGACTTGTAAAAAACACTTTTGTAATATTCCAAACTTTCACTAAAGTAAATTTCCTAAGTTTTCACTGTGCGAGTAAAACAAACTATGTAATGAGCCATTGCAATAAAAAAAATTGCTTTCTTTATTGAAAATATATGAACAAAAATGTTATACAACATACAATAAGGATTTTCATTCTATTAGAATAATTCCCAAAGTACAATATTCTGAGAAAGTACAAAACTACATGCATAGCTCCTTCGAGCTTTATAGCATAAGATATAGATGGTCTAGGAATCCACCTTTCAAAACCTTGGTCTTCAGTTACTTGATGAGGATGAGAAGCATCACTCAAGTGCTTTTCTGCCAACCATAGACTCTTATGCGGTCCCTCGCGCATCTATCAATGATAGATGGCCCCACCCTTCGACAAAGGTATTGGTTGGGTAACCCTGTACGACATACCATTATGAGCTTAGTGTTGTGCCCTACATGACTAGGATTTACAACCTACACTAGGTAGCCTTCACGCATTTTAATGGACACAGTGAACTGATAGTGGAGCCTAGGGAAATCCACACTATTTTGTCCAAAGTATTCTCACTCAGTACTTCGAGTGAAGGTCTACCATTCACTTACACTATAGCAAGCTCATTTTGACTTAAGGCCATTATATCTATGCTTAGGAAATCCCTCTCCACGGGCAAGCTACTCCCCAGGATAACCTATCTCTTTAACAACACCTAAGGTATCACAACTCATTACACAAAGTACTAGTTCCCTCCCTTCAGTGGATATCAATCCTAGAAGCAATCTCTAATTCCCTCCCTTCACTGGATAACAATCCTAGGAGTAACCTACTAGCCATCTAGCATAATTAGATATCTAGCTAGTAGTGTTCCTTAAGTTGTCTATGTTTGATCATATCTAGTATAATAACAATACCTATGACAAACAATCTCTCCTACCCATGTTTAAACATATTGAGTATAATAACAATACCTATGAAAAACATCTCTCTTATCATGGACCAAATACAAACACAAAGCATGGTCTCAACCAAAGTGTTGTCATAATAATAGATGACTCCATTTGAGAGTATCACCCCTTTGATTAAAAGGGTTTAAGCTATGAATAAGCCTTATGCTTCCCATGCTTATTCATATCTAGTATGTAATTGTGATAGGTCGAATGTGAGCGTTAGAAAACAAGAAACAAGTAAAAGAGCATGAATAAACACTAAAACAACCTACACTTTCAAGATTAAGCCTAAGTTGGAAACAATGCAAGACAAAATAAAGAAATCCTTATACCTTGTGTTGATCATTCAACACTAATGCAAAAAAGGGAAGAATTTCCTCATGCCTATGATAAGCTTTCCCAATCAACTGGTTGCAGTCACAACACTTTCAAAACATCAACTAGTCTAGTATCAATCCTCCAGCAAAGACTCAATAGCCACTATCTCTCAAGTTGGAAAATTATTCTCTCAATAATAATATCAAACTCTCTCTAACAAATACTTCTCTCAAAGCTCTCACTCATTGTATTTGGCAGAATATTGTAGATAAAAATGTAAAAAAAATTTAGAAACTTGCTCAAGGAATAATACATAGAAGAATGCATCCAAACAAATGAACTTACTCCTCTATTTATATAGCAATTAGGTAATTACTCTACCTACAATTTAGGCATGGTTTTGAAAGTAGCAAGCATGCACAATAACACATCTATCTTAGCTCAAAAGGTGGAAAACATATAAGCACATACTTAGCTTGAACAACTACAGATTGACTTAGATAAATGACAACAATTAGAGACCAATTCAAATCCCACATGATGGAATTCAGTTTGCATCTCAAAATAGATGTCTATAGTAAAGAGGATTCAAAGGTGGCTAGTCGATCTCAAAGAAAATATAATATAAATATATAAATATATATATATATATAACATATACATTTATATACTTATATATATATATTAACACACATAAATATATATATATATATATATATGTGCATACATATATATGTATATGTTAATATATATCCATGCTTATCATATGTCAATAAAGCATGTATATATAATCGATATACAAATGAATACATCAAGATAGCAATCACATTTTTATATTAATATATCAGTTGTGTGTGTATATATATATATATGCTTCTATGTACATGTATACATATGTATACATGTATTGATACATTCGTATGGGCATGTCCATTTGCTACCATACGCTTATATGGATATATGTATATACATTATATATATACACATTCAATTCTCACACCAAATCATACACAATTACTATGGTATCGATAAGATCCTACAAGTGATATATCTATACATATACATATACATGTCGTGAGATCCATCAGATAGTTCCATGTGCATAAGCAAATTGTCCATAAGTGTGCATGGATACGTCTACGTATGTACCCTCATGTATGCATTCCTTTATGCACATAGTCTATTATCGGCATGCATGTGTGTGTAAGCTCATCCAATAATGCACTCAAAAGTAAACAAGACTCTTACTAATGTAGACATAATGACTAGGGATTACTTACCAACTTCCCACTTAATAACCTGACTCAATTATTCTATTGTGGTGTGTGTAAGCTTAGATATGTTACGTTACTGGTTACCTAACAAAGACCTTATCCTGAGTGATACTTCCCCTCCACCTAGAGGAATTGAACATATACCTACAATCACTAACACTTGCACACAACAGTCAGTTATTCACAAAATATGCAGTATACATAATACATTTCCAAAGTTAGAGTATCAACACAATATTCATCCAATCACATAAATGGATTCCTTCATATAATATTAAATGAGATGAAATTCATTCATAAATTGGTGATAACAAAGTGCACACACAATTTATTCATCTACTGAATTCACATTACAATCATATTTTACCCTACATACTAATAGTAAATAGTAATTCCACAATTGGGGTGTAACAACTTTTTATAAAGTTCCACAATCATTTAATTTTTTGGTGGGATTCTTGATTGAATGAATTTGGGGTGTGTTTGTATGGTTGTTCATTTTCTTCATCTCTTTCTACTATTACTAGAATTTCCTTTTTTTCAAATTCCTATGCCACCATCCATACTAGTCTTAGACTTTGAGCCCCCATCTCCCACAATTGTTGTTTAGCTCTTTGATACTCAAGTATCAACTCTCCTTCTTAATACACTACATGTAACTCTAAAAACACCCATATTATCCTTGGGTTCTATAACCAAATACGAAGTAAAGTGTGACAATGATAAGGAACCATGTCATTTATCAATAGAATATGAGCCAAATACAAGTAATCATATAAAAAATAGAAGCAAAGAGTAAAATAAAAAGAAATACTACTCTCACCATTAATCAAGCCAAGAAAAAATATTCCTTGGTGTAGGATGACATGCATTTTGCATTATTTGTGCATTGAATTGATATAAAATTGAAGGCCAAATACAAGCAACATACTATCAAATAAAGGCTATTAGTGTCAAATAAAGGCCATTAGCATCAAAAAATATTATAAATTGTATAAATTTTCTACTATATTTCAATAATAATGTGTAATTATATTGCTTTGAATGAATGCTAAATCCAAATGAACACCATGATTTTTGTTTTTTGCTTTATTTCAAATAACTACCAAATTATGATATTTTATAATTACTAGATTTTGAAGGTAAAATTTAATAGAAAGAAAAGAGGGAGGGAAATGCATGACAAACTCATCTAGTTAAACTTAGTTGTGGCATAACTTGAGCTCCCTCTCCATTTATATATGATCCTAAACTATAACTTTTCTCCACTATACTAGGAGAAGATTTAAAATTGTACATCATACTTGTTAAAACTATATGGGACCACCTAAGAATTAAAATAGCAATAAACAAGTTATATATGATATCATGACATTAAATATGGAAACTACATCTGTGGAGATCCTATTTATAGAGAAAAAATCACTTTAATCTTGTAAATGTATTTCATTAGATATATTTAGAATAAAAATAGGAACCCAAGCCCCTTAATAGGGACAATTTGATAGATCCCAAACAACAATAGCTCCTATATTCTAAAAAATATTCTAGTAGAAATTCTTATAAGTCAAGTAGGTAGTACTTCCAATTAATATTTTTTATTTAAAATTTTGTATTAGAATCCCCTGAGATGGAACTATGTTACAAAAGTTGGAAATGAGGAAAATTTAGAGAGATAAGAGTAGTAGGTATCACTTTTGTATAAACAACAAGATCATGTAATGTAATGGCACACTACTTTACTTGCAATTTCATGAAAGTTTGTTGGAATTCACTTTGTTTGTGTTGTGTGTATGAATGAAGTAAGATCTTCCTCATGTTCGTTAACTTGAGGTAAATGACATAATATAATCTAATATTATCAAAAATAATATAATCTAATAATGTATGTGATTAAGCTAGTAAAATTAATATACTAATCAATAAGTAGACATAAAATGAAAACCATATGAATACCATATTTACATGGAGAAACCCTTATAAAAAATATCCACCACTAAGAGACCCAAGCTTGTATTGATTTCAATAAAAATTAGGTCAACTAATAAAATCATGTATCCTTTTGACAATAAACTAGCATAGTATAAGTACCTCAAAATAACATTGCAATCATGGACCATCACATGCCTCCAATTTTTGTAGAAAATTATAAAATTAGAAACTATTGAGTGACATTATTCAAAATAATTAGTCAAAACCATGAGCCATGTCAAAAATCACCTACCTAGTCTTTGATAAGATTTTCAAAAACGTAAAAAAAATAAAAATAATTCCAGAATTTTCGACCTATAGAGAAAATTAATCAAAATTAATAAAATATCAATAAATGTTAGAAATATTACTTTCAAAGTTTGAATTTTTTGTTGAGAGCTTATCTACTATATACCTCAAAACCCAAAATGAATTAGACCAAAATTTGCATTGATTTGGAAGTATGGTGGAAACAAAAAGTTGGCCCAAATTGTAGCTCTGATACCACTTGTTAGGATATTTCTTGCAAATATTTATAAAAATAAAAAATATAGCATTGAACCACTTGTAGGTGGTTACCTCCAATAATCATAAAATATGATATAAATTTAATAATTGATTATGTGATAATTTAGGAGGAACATCTCCCCTTTATTTATATGCTTAACAATGTAGGGAAATACCCCTTCATCCTAATAAAGAGTATTTAAGGTATTAACTGAAATTAATGTTAAGGTTAAGCATGCCACAAGTGCTTAAATCATTATACTTAAGAATATATTATATTATTAGGATATAAATTAAGTTGATAACATTAGATATAATATTAGGGACCTAAAAGAGTATGATCATGCCAAAGATTTGAGATCAACTTCCTAACACCATCTTTATTTTTTTCAAAATGAGGAGCCTTGCACATCATTTCCAAATTTCATTTTGTAGTACTATAATCTAGTTCCTTTCTCCTTTTCACATATCTTGTTAGTGTCTTTCTACTTAATCCAATTTTAGTTGAAAGTGAAGAGATTTGACACTTTCTTGGCATTTGTGGACTTACAATAGATGTCAACATCACTTTTCTTGAAATTCTCTTATCCATTGATCAATATTTTCCTGAATGGAACCCAAACCTTTTTTAACATTTTCAACAATACCCTTTTCTAAGTGTCTTTTCTTGTTTTTTTGTAAAATCTACACTCAACAATTATAATGGCTCTTTTAGGTCATCACAAAGAAGTATATTTGATAACAGTTGGGCTTGACCAAGTGTATCACAATTTTTAAAATAAGCCTCAAGTATTTCCTTTGTAGTTCTATTCAATGATATCTTAGTAGTTTGACTAGGTTGTTCAACATAGAATTTTAATTTCTCTATATCCATTTCAAGTAAATGATCTATATTTCTATAAGATTTTTTCTCTTTGCCTCTTTAATTGAATTTAAATGCATATTCGTAGAAGGAAGCAATCATGAACCCTCTCCAACAACAAAGTGTGCATGGGTCTCCTCTCTAACATCAATTGTTTGTGCTTGGGTCTCCTCCTTGACATCAACTGTGGGCTTCAGGCTCCTCTACTCCAGTATCTAAATTAGGCTTGACTTCTACTCCATTTTTTGTATGATGAACCTCTACACATATCATATAAAAGAAAAAAAAATAGAATATATTTAAGGGGTGGATATATGTAAAATATAGTTTGAGATGACTTGAATGTCATTTTAAAAAATTATTTAGATAACATACAATCTATGTGTACTAATCAAATCCATGTAGGAAGGAAAATATAAGACATGGTATAACAAAACCGTCATAGAATTTACATATCCCTATTCTTCTAATATAATGTCTTGAGAATAACAAAGATGCATGGATGATGTGTAATGAAGTATAAGAACATGTCTATTAAAATATAAAATATATGCATCATGAATATTAACCAACGATAATTACCTAAAATGATCCATAAGTTAGATTATACTAGTGTAGGAGGTTGGGAGAAAAGATATATGTCATGCTATGTATAATCAAACCCTAATTTCAAGACCTATAATAAACATAAGAAAAAATGAACAAGCCCTAGGAAATTTAAAAATGAATGATGAAATTATAATTGTATTATAACTGGGCGGGGGTCCTAGCTCGGTTGGCTAAGTAATTCCGTTGCGGCTCTGCTGGT
This sequence comes from Sequoia sempervirens, assembly GCA_007258455.2. NCBI lineage: Eukaryota > Viridiplantae > Streptophyta > Pinopsida > Cupressales > Cupressaceae > Sequoia > Sequoia sempervirens. The sequence continues at coordinate 453,624,115 of VDFB02105785.1, forward strand.
CACGAGTTCTAGTCTCCCCCCGTCCCGTGGTACCAGAGGGCGTGTCGCGCCAGCGCCGCCGGTCACGTTAAAAAGTTTACCAGGCGCACTGCAGTTTATAGGGGGTCGTGCTACCCGATTCCTGCAGTCTAAAAAATAAATAAATAATTGTATTATAACTAAAGTACTTTAAAATCAATGAAGGTATAAGCCCTAAGTTAAAACCCTAGGGGTTATAACCATGGACGAGTTCAAAAAAAAATGTAGAGGGAAATAATATTTAATAATGGTAATGTGGAAGAGGATTGGGCACTTGTCTAGAGATGAAAACTATGTGCCTTGTTTCTTATATTTTACACAAGAATTTCACTTTTTGTACTATCTTATTTTATGTTTTATACTTTATATACATGTGTACATACAAAATGCAAGAATGGAAGGACAAATTAAACTAATCAACTTATTCTACTCACAATATATGCAACATTCTGATAAAGAATAAGGATCAATAAATACTAATGAAAACATAAGGAAATTTCATCAACACTAACCCTTGTTACACCAAATCATGGTGTTTATTCTCCAAGATGATGGATCATGAGGTATGTGAGTTCCCCTTACTAGTAGCATAATATTGCACAAGGAGTCAAGATGAAAATGGTTTGGGTTGCATCTAATTCATAGATTTTTTGATGAGGGATTAGATATATAGAATTGATCTAAAAGATCAAAGGCTTGTATTTATTTAAACCCTTGGAAGGATAAGGAGAGAACAAATATCTCCACATGGTGAATGGGGATGAATGGGTTCAAGGTTCAAGGGAAATTAATAGTTGAGGATTCTCTTGGAGAAAGTGGATGGACAAGATTGAAAGAGTACTTTAGGGTACCCTAGGAGTATGGGAAAATATTTTACCCATGCCACATGTATAAAGATCCATACCTTACGTACAAAGGCCCATTCCTATGTACAATTTTGAAGGATGTGCATGATTTGAGGGGATTGATCAAGGTTAAGAATGTGCAATTGGGGAATTAGTGAGATTATTGGTTTTAGCCCAATTAATGGAAAGTGGATAAAATAGGAAATTAGATAAATAGGATATATTGATTCTTTTGGATGAAGATGGGAGACTTAGATAAATAAATATTTGGATTTATTTATCTAAGAGCGGACTATAGAAAAGAGATGATTAATGATTAAATGTTAGCAATAGGATCAAGTGAATAGTGATGGATAGTGACCAGATTAATAAATAATAAAATAATAATTAGATGAAGATTGGATGGTTAATTGAATAAATAGGGATTTATTTGATTAGCTTTAGAGGAAATTGTTGAATGGTGACCTGAAATGATGATGTGTCAATTTTAGGTGTCTACAATACCTTCCCCCATTTGGCAGGAATTCGCCTTTCTTTTTATTTAACTTTTTCTCTTGCTTGTAGTGAGTTTATTTCCCTTGCACACCTTTTCCATATTTTCTTCATCCTTGCCACATTTAGTTTTTCTATTTTTTCTTGTTTCTTAATATTTTTATTATTGTGCATCCTTATGCTTGTTTTTCACCATGATAGTTTTGTTTTATGCTTTTTATTCATATATGCTCACAATCCCATCCCTTATAATACCTATATTTTACTTTGATTATTTGATGTTTATACTTAGGAACTTTTACCATACTTGGGTTGCATGCCTATGTTATCTTGCTATATTTTAGTTATGATTCTTATCATTACCTCATTCCTAGATTACTCTTATATGCCCATGCTTATTGCTTACATCTTATGTCATCATATTGTGCCTTTAGTGCCATACCATTGTATTGTATTATGAGGCATCATGATTTCCATGCATGCATTCATATTTTCATATCATGCTTCTAAAGATACTCTTATCATGAGTTATTATATTGTATTGAGAAAAATTTGGCTTTCCCAATATTATCTTATATTGCATGCCTAATTTTGATCCTATGTCTACCTTTACCACATTATTGGCATCACACATTCCCTTCGCTTATCATGTTTGCTTGTATTCCCTACCGTGTTGTAAGAACCACATTGGAGAAACCAAGCCTCCCCAAACCCACATACATTTTAGCTCTAGGGCCATTTTCACCTTACATTTACTCATAATAAGGGAAACTTTATGTGTGTGTTTGGTCATGTGTATGTATTACAACTAGATAAATGTCTTTGATGTATGACTAAGATCATTTAAAAGGTAATTTTTTTTAATGCAAATCTTGAACAAGATTCTTTTGGAAGCATTATTATCTAAAGCATGTACCCTAATACATCATAAATATTGTGAAGGGCTCTAGGAAAATTCACTGCCAGTAATTCACCACCAACAATTCACTGCCAAAAAATTCACCGCCATAGTAGAAAAAATTAACTTTTAAAGAGAATTTAAATAAATTCAATATTTATTCAAATTTAGAATATATTCATATTAACATATTTTTAAAATTAAATATTAATTTCTAAAAGTATTAACATAATTAAATGTATTAATATAAAAAAATTATTCAAAATACAAAAATACAATTTTAATGTAACATTAGCTATTTGCTATGTAATTTTCTATATCTAATATATATTTTCTAACCATAAATATATTTAAAATAATTTTCTTTAAATATATTTTAAATGAATTCAATTTTTTTTTATAGGTAAACGGTGAAGGTAGGGATTGTGCCCTTTATATTATAAGACTTAACCAAAGGTTACATTGAAATTTTGCATCTAAATGGGCAAACTTTGAGAAGCCTCCATCTACATTTTATGTAGAGGGTAATAAGAAAAAAAACCTATTATAATGTTTACCTTATTAAATCTATTATCAACCTTTATGATATTTACAAAGCAAAAAGTATACACTAGTAATAACATACTAAGACACAATGATTGTGTATTATAATCCCCTTTTATCATCAAATCTATCTAAAATGAGGGTGTTGAGGTATGAGATATCCTTTGTAATGAACAACCCCAATGCCTATTTAACAGATTTTGAGGCTTGTAATATCTTCCCTCTCTTGCATGCCTCATTCTTGAAAGACCAAAGAGGATAAATATCTGCTCAAATTTTTTTAATAAACTTTTATAAAATTAATTTATATCAAATTTCAATATTTAAATTGAATTAATAAAAATAACTTTTCATAACATTTTTTTCTCTAATATTAATAAATATTTAAATTATTTTACATAAAAATATTATTTCAAATTATATAACCAATGTTTTAAAATTACCTTTTATAATAAATATTTAAATTTTTATGTAAAAACAAAATAAAAGTATATTGAAATTTCAAAAAATTAGATATTAAAATTTAATAATCATTAACCCTGTCTTAATTAAATAAATCCTTTTATCATTGAATATATATATTTAAAATATTTTAAAACACTTTCGAATTAAACATAAAGGGAATTGACAAGATTAACACTATGTAAATATGGTTGAATAATGGTATGGCTTTCATTTATATACACAAACTACTTAAACCATTTTAATTTTGGAGCGCACTCTTCACATACTGCATATTTTTGGCATACACTTAATTGATATATTATTGTCGACCTTTTCTCACCGCATAAACTGCAACCGATACCATTGTGAATCAATAGTTTGAGGAGAGGATGCTGGGGATAATGTTTGGGATGGATGATTCCATCTTTCCATCTGCTCTCCACACTTTTCCCAAGTCCTCTGTTTTTTATGTCCACCAGTTTTTCCTTGCTATCTTCTTCACCGTGACAGAGTTGTTCCACCACTTCCATTCCCCTCCCACTTACCATCTCACCATTTCCATCAACCACCGCTATCCCTATCCCCCTTTCATTATCCCACCTCTCCTCTGCATTAGCAAGACCCAATACCATTCTTCTCACCTTCACTATCCTTTCATCAGTTCCCATTCCATTCATTAAGTCACTTTGCAAATGCTTAACATGCTGCCAAAATTTGTATATATCAGATAAGGAGAGGGTTGCTATGCTACACATCTCAGACTCATTTCCTTTTAGCTTTTGCCGAGCCATATCATCATACTCATAAAGATATGAATAAGTCAATAGTTTTTTAGTTTTAAAACAGTTTTTAAAGCAGCTTTTAAAAGCAGTTCATACTGCGTATTTCTTCATTGTTTTAGTTTTAGCTTTTCCAGCTTTAAAAGTTGTTCGGTGTAAGCTTTGTTTTCTTTTATTCTTTTCTTAATTCTATGCGCTGTTTCTCAAACTCTCTATACAGAGACTTCATCTTGTAATAACTAATACAGTTTTTGAATAACAGAAATAATATACAGCCGAATATTGTTATTTCCAATCTGCTATTTTTATTTTTCAGTTTTCAGTTTTCAGCTTAATTCTCTGAAAAAAATGAGTTTATGAAACAGTTTATCAAGTTTATAGTTTTGTTAATCTCAGCTTTAGAATAATATCTTACATTTGGTATCAGAGTAGGTTGCAAAATTTTCTGATTGTGCAGGTAGTAAGGCTAGAGAAGCAGTTATCTCCAAATGGCCAATAGCAACAGTTTACCATTTCAGCTTCCATTGTTTTCTGGAGATAATTATGATTATTGGAGTATCAAAATGAAGACCCTACTATTATTCCAAGAATTCTGGGAATTAGTGGAAGTAGGATACCCAAAACCTGCAGATCAGATTGCATTAAATGCCTTGACACAACAACAATGAAATCAGTTGAAAGAAGACAAAAAGAAGGATAACAAAGCTCTTTTTACCATTCAATCTGCATTGGATGTTTCAATTTTCCCCTGAATTGCTGGTATGACAAAATCAAAGGATGCATGGGAGGCTTTACAAATTGCATATCAAGGTACAGACAAAATCAGATTGGTAAGACTTCAAACTTTTTGAAGAGAATTTGCAAATTTAATAATGAAGGAAACTGAGTCTATTCATGAATTTATTACTAGAGCTCAAGGTGTTGTGAATCAGCTTAGGATTCAAGGGGAAATAATAACTGAACAAACAATTGTAGAAAAAATTCTAAGATCCCTTCCTCCTAAATTTGATCCAGTGGTGATAGCCATTGAAGAAAGTAAAGATTTAACTACTTTCAAAGTTGCAGAGTTGACAGGTTCTTCGCAATCTCATGAAGAGCGTATGCAATGTTCTACAGAAAGTTTGGTGCAAGCTTTCCAATCTTCTGTAAAACTTGAAGAAAAGTCTCCCTCCTCTCACACCACTAAATATCAAGGTGAATCTTCTTCTAATAATAGAGGACGAGGTAGAGGAAGAGGAAAAGGAAATAATAGAGGGCGAGGATGAAGTTCTGTAGATCGGAGGAGTATCTAGTGCCGATATTGTGAAAGGTATGGTCATTATGAATCTGAGTGCAAAAAGAAGAAATCTGACTTGAATAAGTCAAGAGCCAATTACACAGAAGATTCTTCTACAAATACAAAACATTCCACCTTCTTCACATGCAATTTGGCAAAAGAACACCAAGAGGATGTCTGGTTCTTAGACAGTGGATGCTCCAATCACATGACAGGTAAATCTGATCTCTTTGTCAAGTTAGATGATTCAGTACAAAGTCAAGTTAAATTTGGAGATGATAAGGAGGTTGATGTAATGAGAAAAGGTACCCTTGCAGTCAAGATTAAGCAAGGAGAAACTACTCATATTCATGATACTTTGTTTGTGCCACAGTTACAACATAATCTTTTGAGTATTGGGCAGCTTGTAGGAAAAAATTATAAAGTAGTGTTTGAAAATAACTGTTGCAAGATATTTGATAAATCTAACAATCATCATCTTGTAGCAAAGACTTGTATGACAGAAAATAGATTGTTTCCTCTCACATTGGTTTATAGTTAGTTGCATGCATTCAAATCAACTACAGATGATTCGTGGTTATGGTATCAACAATATGGTCATCTAAATTTACAAGGGTTATCTTTGCTCAATAAAAAGAATATGGTAAGAGGGCTTCCTCCAATCAAGGCAAAAGAAGAAGTTTGTTCAGGGTGTGCATTTGGAAAGTATCATCGAGATAGTTTTCTGGTGAATAAATCTTGGAGAGCAAAATCTCCTCTAGAGCTTGTGCATGCTGACATTTGTGGTGACATGCAAGAGGAATCATTGAGTAAGAACCTTTATTTTTTGACTTTCATTGATGATTACTCACACCACACTTGGGTTTATTTTCTTAAGTAGAAATCTGAAGCCTTTACATGCTTCAAGAATTTTAAAGCTATGGCTGAAAAATATAGTGGGCATCATGTCAAGATACTCAGAACAGATAGAGGGGGAGAGTTTACCTCTAATGAGTTTGCTGATTTTTGTATCAAGAATGGGATACAAAGACAGCTTACTGCTGCATATACACCTCAGTAGAATGGTATTGCTGAAAGAAAGAACCATACCATCATGGAAATGGCACGAAGCATGTTGCAGACAAAAAGTCTTCCAAATAGTCTTTGGGGAGAAGCAGTTGCCACTATAGTTTATATTTTGAATAGAAGTCCCACAAAAGCTGTGCAAAACATCACTCCAAAGGAAGCCTGGAGTGGTCACAAGCCTTTAGTGGCTCATCTTCGAGTCTTTGGATGTTTGGCATATGTGCACATTCCAGTTCAAAAGCGGAAGAAGTTGGATGCCAAATCCCAACTTTGTATCTTTGTGGGATATTCTACTGCAACTAAGGGATATAGATTCTATAATCCTGACACAAAGCAATGGATTGTTAGTTGGGATGTGATTTTTGATGAAGGGGGAGTATGGCAGTGGAAAGATGTTGTGCAGTAAAATCCATCAATAATCATAAACATGGAAGATAAAATTGTTCCTCCTCTCCCCACAAGCTCAAGTGGAAGTTCAAGCTCAAGTTCCAGTCCTCCAAGTTCACCCAGTTCTTCTAGTAGCACAAATTTAGATAGTGATTCACCTCCACCATCAGTTCCAAGAAAGGTACGAAGTTTGGTTGATATTTATCAGAGGAGTGCAAATATAGTTCCAGTTGTTAATTTTGCTTTCTTTAGTATAATTCAAGTTGAATCCTCTATGTATGAAGAAGCAATGAAAGAACCAATATGGGTTAATGCTATGAATGATGAGATGAATTCCATTCATAAGAATAATACTTGGGAATTAGTGCAACTTCCCAAATATAAACAGGTGATTGGTGTGAAATGGATCTACAAAGTCAAATATCATGCCGATGGTTCAGTGGAACGACATAAGGCAAGATTAGTTGCCAAAGGATTTGCACAAATTCTTGGAGTGGATTATGCAGAAACTTTTGCTCCTGTGGCTAGACTTGATACAGTAAAGATTATATTGTCTGTAGCTACACAGTACAAGTGGCCAATATTTCAAATGGATGTGAAATTAGCATTCCTTAATGATTATATAAATGAGGAAGTTTATGTGGAACAACTTATGGGTTATGAAGTTCAAGGAAAAGAACACTTAGTCTACAAGTTGAAGAAAACTCTTTATGGGTTGAAGCAAGCTCCTTGTGCCTGGTATGCTAGAATTGATAGTTATTTCATGAAGAAGGGATTCAACAGAAGCCACTCAGAGCCAACCTTGTATGTCCAATGTATTGGTAATGATATTCTCATAGTTTGCCTTTATGTTGATGATCTTATTTATACAGGTAACAACAAAGCTCTCATAGAGAAGTTTCAAGCAGAAATGAAACAAGAATTTGAAATGTCAGATTTGGGACTTATGCACTATTTTTTTGATGTGGAGGTACTACAAACATCAAAACATATATATATTTCTCAAACCAAGTATGTTGCTAATTTGTTGAAGAAGTTTAGATTGGTGGACTGCAAAGCACTTGCAACCCCCATAGCAATTGGTGAGAAATTAACCAAGGAGGATGTTAGTCCCAAGGTTGATGCTACTTTATATAGAAGTTTGGTTGATAGTCTCATGTACCTCACAACCACTAGACCTGATATTATGTATGTTGTGAGCCTCACCTCTCGGTTCATGCAGGATCCACATGAGTCTCATTGGCGAGTTGTGAAAAGAATTTTGAGGTATGTGAGTGGTACACAAAATTTTGGAATTCATTATTCTCCCACTAAACAGTTTGAGTTACTTGGTTACACAGATTTTGATTGGGCTGGTTGAGTAGATGATAGAAAGTCTACATCTGGATATGTTTTTTCACTTGGTTCTGGAGTTGTTTCTTGGAGTAGTAAAAAATAGGCAACGGTGGCTCTTTTTTCAGCAGAAGTGGAATACATGGTAGCGTCATCAGCAAGTTCTCAAGCAGTATGGATTAGAAGAATATTGGTAGATCTACATTTGGTTCAAGAGCATCCAACCACCATTTATTGTGATAACAATCACACTATTGCCATGACAAAGAATCTTGTGTTTCATGCCAGAATGAAACACATAGAGATCTGACATCATTACATCCGTGACTTGGTTCAAGATGGACAAGTGGAGTTGCAGTTCTGTCCTACATCTGAGCAAGTTGCTGATATTTTTACCAAGGCTCTTACTACACCAAGTTTTGTGGCCTTGAAAAATCAGTTGGGACTCACCTCTATTGATCATTCAGGGGGAGATTGAAGATATGAATAAGTCAATAGTTTTTTAGTTTTAAAACAGTTTTTAAAGCAGCTTTTAAAAGCAGTTCATACTGCGTATTTCTTCATTGTTTTAGTTTTAGCTTTTCCAGCTTTAAAGTTGTTCGGTGTAAGCTTTATTTTTTAAGCTTTGTTTTGCTTTTATTCTTTTCTTAATTCTATGCGCTGTTTCTCAAACTCTCTATATAGAGACTTCATCCTATAATAACTAATACAGTTTTTGAATAACAGAAATAATATACAGCCGAATATTGTTATTTCCAGTCTGCTATTTTTATTTTTCAGTTTTTAGTTTTCAGCTCAATTCTCTGAAAATGATGAGTTTATGAAACAGTTTATCAAGTTTATAGTTTTGTTAATCTCAGCTTTAAAATAATATCTTACGACTCATCTGGAGAGATGTCGCTGTGAGCAACATAAACGACCTGCAACTCCATTTCCAACATTGTCAAAGCACAATTCAAGTCGGGGACGAGCTCCATCATCTTTTTAGCTGGACCCACGCAGATCAACATCATTACTCCACGATCCATCATCTCCTTTGCCTATCACCACAACTCAAATTTCTATTATCTTGCCATTATGTATGGATAAATTATGAGATTTATAGCATAGCTAAGAGAAGGGTTACACACTTGATTTAAACTAACCTTGTTTGAAAGGAACTCTAGATTTTGAAAGACGAATTACACAATGGATAAAGGATTGAATTTGAATCCCTCTTGTTGTAATGTTCCCCTCTCCTTTGTATCTTTTTTGTAACATTCTATCCAATCTTAAGGGGGGATGTTAGGGATTAAGATTGTCTAGAAAATAGTAGAATATTTCTAGAAACTTCCATATGCTAGAACATTCCTGGAGCTGTTCTAGAAAAGAACATTCTAAGAACTGTTGTAAAAAAGAACAATCCAGATTTTAGAATTCTCTAGATTACTAGAAGTTTCCAAGCTCCACTATAAATATGAAGCTGTTCATTACAAACAGCACTGCAGTTGTAAGTTGTTGGATTGTTTGGAATACAAGTTAGACTGTTATATTTGCAGCTATTGCTTATTATTTTTATGCCCTGTTTTGCCCTGTTTTTATTTATTTGTTGCTGTTGTTATATTTTGGGCCTGTTTTAACATGGTATCAGAGCTAGATTTGGCTAGATTCAGCTGGAGATTCATCTAGAGGTTCAACTAGAAATATTGTTAGAGGGATATGCTGCAGGAAAATATATTGCTGGAAGTGGTTTGTTTGCAGGGCTGATATATTATTGGAGTGATATTTTGTTGCAGGGCTGTTATATTGCTGGAGTATTGCTAGATCTGTTTGAAAGTTGATTTTTTTCTAACATGGGCTCTTCAAATGAAGTTTTGCCTATCTTTGATGGAAGTGGTTTTGCAGATTGGAAGATTGCAGTCAAGAATGCTTTGAGAGAAAAGGCTCTATGGAGGATAGTGAATAAGGAAATTGGAGAACCTCAAACTGATAGAGAAAAGGAGTTGTGGAAATGCAAGTTGGAACAAGCTAGAGGTATTATTGGTAAAGCTTTGAGCCCTAATCTAAATAGAAGATTTGTTGATGTTGATAATCCAATAGAGCTGTGGGAGACTTTAGAAAAGGATTATAAAGATGCAGACATTGCTAGCATGTTTAGTATAGAAGAAAAATTGATGAATTTAGATCCATCTGATTTTGAAAAAATGTCTGATTACTTCAATGAAGTTACTTTTTTAAATGCCCAGCTAAAAAAAATAGGTACTGAATATACAAAAAAAGATTTTCAGTTGATTGCAATGGTTGAAAGTAAGCTTCCCCAGCCATATAAGGTATTTAAGGAATCAAGAAAAAGGGTTCTTCAACTAAATCCCAATACCCCCCAACAAACTTTTGATCAATTTTGCAAGTTTGTTTTAGATGAAGAAGTTCAACTTATTAAAGAAGGGCATATTAAGAAGAATCATGCATATACAGCCAAAAGTAATTTTTTTAGAAATGATGGAAAGAAGAATTGGAAAGGAAATAATAAATTTCAAAATAATGAAGGTTCTAACCATTTTTCTAGAAATGATGGTGCAGAAAAGCAAGCTGGAAGAAAACCCATTATTTGCAGGTATTGTGGGGGTGAGAATCACATGGAAAAATTTTGTCTGAAGAAGAGGGACAATGAAAGGCAGCAATATAAGTCCAAGCAAGAAAGGTTTAATGATGGAAAGATGGATAAAAATAGCTTTCTGGCTGTGTCCGTTCAAAAACAAGGAAAAGGTAAATCCACTGTTAAAGGGAGTTATTTTGCTTCAGATTTTAATAAAGAATGGATTCTAGATTCAGGAGCATCTTATCACATGACTGGAGATAGATCTTTATTTGTTGATTTTAATGAAGAAATGAATTCTGATCAAGAAATAACTATTGGTAATAAAATGAAGCTTCCAGTTTTAGGAACGGGAACTGTTAATGTGACAAAAGGGACTTTGAAAAATGTTTTATTGGTAAAAGGATTAGGGGTAAATCTTATTTCAGTATATAAAATTGTTCAGGCTGGATATGAGTTTGTTGTCAATGCTGATCAAGTTATTGTTAGAGATAAAAAAGATCCAAGCAATATAATTGCTATTGGTAGAGTTGATCATGAAGAGAGTCTATTTAAATTTGTGGGGTTTGTTGATGATAAATACACACTCTCATGCTTTTATTGCTCAGACAGATTATATGTCAAAACTTTGGCATGCTAGACTTGGACATATAAATTATAGGAAATTACAAGATATGGTTAGAATGGATATGGTTAGAGGATTAACAAAAGTTTCAGCTTCTGAAGGTGTTTGTGAAGGATGTGTGTTAGGGAAACATCACCGAGAACCTTTTGATTCAGGAAAAGCATGGCGAGCTAATCATCCACTACAACTCATTCATAGTGACTTATGTGAACCAAGTTATACTTCACTCTCAGGTGCCAGGTACCTTCTCACTTTTATTGATGATTATAGCAGGAGAGTATGGGTTTATTTTCTTGAAAAGAAAAATGAAGTATTTGAAGTTTTTTAGAAATTTAAGGCACTAGTTGAAAATCAAAGTGGGAAAAGAATTAAATGTTTAAGGACGGATAATGGGGGTGAATATTGCAATTATGAATTTGAGTCATTCTGTGAAAGTTGTGGTATTAAAGTGCAAAGAACAACTCCTCATACCCCTCAACAAAATGGGGTGGCTGAACGAATGAATAGAACTCTTTTAGAGATGGCTCGTTGTATGTTACATTTTAAAAGTTTGGATAATAAATTTTGGGGTTTGGCTGTCTCTTGTGCTGCACATATTTTGAATAGAATTCCTACTAATGCTCTCAAATATGTTACTCCTGAAGAAGCATGGAGTGGAAAAAAGCCTCATGTTGGGTATTTTAAGGTGTTTGGATGTGTTGCTTGGGCACACATTCCTGATGAAAAGAGAAAAAAATTAGAACCAAAAAGTCATAAGTGTTTGTTTATGGGTTATAGTGAGGAATCAAAGGCTTACAGGTTATATGATTTGACAACAAACAAGGTCTTTGTTAGTAGAGATGTAAAGTTTGATGAAGAATCACAACTTATACCCACTTCTCATTCTACAACAGCAAATGCTTCCAACTTTTCAGATTTTTTCCAAAGAAATGTTGATGAGGATGAGTTGTGCACTTCTACAAATGATGAAAATATTATTGAAAATGAAACAACTAATGTTTTTGACCAGCCATTTTCTGCAGGTAGTGACAATGAAGAAGAAGACTTTTCAACTAGACAAAAAACAAGGAGCATTGAAGATATATATAAACAAGGATCAAAACTTCAAGGAAGGAATGGTAGTGCTTTTATGGCCAAAGTATTACAGATTGATGATCCAATTTCATATAAGCAAGATAGAGGGAAGAAAAAATGGGAGCAACCTATGAAAGAAGAATATGGTGGTGATATAAATGACCAAAAATCTGTTGGAACCTATGATTTTCATATTGGGTCAAGACCAATTACATGGAGCAGCAAAAAGAAAATTACTACATCATTGTCTTCTTGTGGAGCAGAATATAGAGCAGCAAAAGACTTAGGAAATGAAGCAATTTGGATTCAAAAGGTGAACATTAAGGGGGGATAGTGTTGTAATGTTCCCCTCTCCTTTGTATCTTTTTTGTAACATTCTATCCAATCTTAAGGGGGGATGTTAGGGATTAAGATTGTCTAGAAAATAGTAGAATGTTTCTAGAAACTTCCATATGCTAGAACATTTCTGGAGCTGTTCTAGAAAAGAACATTTTAAGAACTGTTGTAAAAAAGAACAATCCAGATTTTAGAATTCTCTAGATTACTAGAAGTTTCCAAGCTCCACTATAAATATGAAGCTGTTCATTACAAACAGCACTGCAGTTGTAAGTTGTTGGATTGTTTGGAATACAAGTTAGACTGTGATATTTGCAGCTGTTGCTTATTATTTTTATGCCCTGTTTTGCCCTGTTTTTATTTATTTGTTGCTGTTGTTATATTTTGGGCCTGTTTATTATTTTTATGCCCTGTTTTGCCCTGTTTTTATTTATTTGTTGCTGTTGTTATATTTTGGGCCTGTTTTAACACCTCCCACTCTGCCTTCCACAGTTCTTCTTCACGAGCTTGAGAAAATGGATACGCCTCTACCCCCCAGCCATCTATCATCGCCATTGCATCTTTGTTAGAAATCCTTCCCTTCTCGTCCACCACACAAACGCATGGTATTTCCTGCTGCCACCCAATAAAAGAACGTATTCGATTCAGTATCACTGGCCACGGAGCATTGGCAGCCGCTCTCTCAAAATCCTCCATTGATGTGTTATCATGAGGAATTGGAACCCAAACAACTTGGAGCACATGGTTATGGCTCTGTTGCATCTTCAGATACATTTCTTTCACAGCCGAGGCGCACAATTGGGTTTCATCAAGATATGTGACGAGCAGTAATATCAATTTTCCTTGTAGTTCGTCAACCTTTACCTGCAATTATTATTCTCTATTACTCTAAAATGCTGCCCTCAAACATTTCCATCACAATTATACTGAGACCACCATTTTAAAACAAAATTACTCGGAAACAATACCTGAAGATTTTTATTGAGCAACAAGTAATCTGTTTTTTCAGTTACCAGCAATTCTCTCAGCAATTCAATATTGCTCTCTCTGTGAGTCTTTGTGAGAAAGGCCACTCGATCCAATACAAAAGATATGTCTTCCCACGCTGACAAGCATTTTAGGCCGTTTTGTTCTACTTGATCAGTGCTACGGAGAACTGCAATGCTTCCAAAAACAACAGATAGTTTATGACAGAAGAAGAAGTCCGGGAGTTGTCAGGCGTATAAGCCAGGATTCTGGTGGGCAACTCGGATGTTAATGATTTAAAATGGCGCCCAACATATATGATTTGCATCTCTTTTGAAGTACATTGCAGCTGCTGCAGGTTCTTTACTAATGTTCCCCACGGGTGGTGGCCATATTTTGAATCGATGATGAAGATGAGGGGAGTTTGTGGTTGAAGTGAGGATGAATAGAAGGGGCGTTGATGAGTGTCAAGAAGAAGCCCTTCCTCATCAAATATCTTTGATAACACCCCTTTCAACAACAAAGCCCTTTCTCCTTCGGTACCCTGCAATTGCAATGCAATAACAAGAACTATGATGGAATGCAATCTAAAATTTGGAATAAAAAAAATGTGATTTCTGTAACTTAAATATATCCAATTTTAAGCCACATATATATTCTGCAACTGCACATAGGTAGCCAAGACAGTAATAGAATGAAATTTAAGATTTCATCTAAATTATTAATTATTTGCTCCAAGTTAAATCTATAGAATTTTAGCGCTAAATAAAAATTACAACTTATACATGAGGGGTCTGTTGCCACCACCAGGTTCCTTTCTTTTTGGCTTTTCGTTTCCATTCACCGCTGTATCATTCTTTCACTGTGCACAATGTCGAGGCGCCATAAGCTCCTCATACTCCCCACACCATCCATCCATTCACCACCCAAATTCTCACATTTGGAAAGCTTCAATATTGTTAACGATCAGAGGAGATGGAAATCATCAGAAAGCCTTACTAAATTAGAGCATCCTGATAGATCTAATATTTCCAGGCAGCTAAGCTCACCAAAACGGTCCGGAAGTTCGCATAAACTATCACACTTTGACAGATCTAGATATTTTAGTGCTACAAGGCAATGGAAGTCACTGCACAATTCCTCCAGTTTATCACATCCTGATAAATATAAGGTTTCCAAGCAGCTAAGCTCACCAAAACGGTATGGAAGTTTGCATAAACTATCACACTCTGACAGGTTTAGATATTTTAGCAGTACAAGGCAATGGAAGTCACTGCACAATTCCTCCAGTTTATCACATCCTGATAAATATAAGGTTTGTAGAGAACTAAGCTTCTGAAAACCTAGAGGCAGACTTGACAAGCTCTTGCAATTATTCAAACTTAATGTTATTAGAGAACCAAGTTTCCCAAAACCCAGAGGCAGGCTTGACAACTTTCTGCAATAACTCAAGTTTAATGTTCTCAATCCTAGGCAATGAAAGCCGTTACACAGTTCTTGTAAGCTTCCACAACTTGATAAGTTTAAATGTTGCAGGCAAGTGAGCTCACCAAGCCTGCTGGGAAGCATCTTCAAACTAGGACAATATTCCAATGAAATCCTTGTGAGCACTGTATGTTTGCAAATTTCTTCCGGTAATTCACTTAAACTTGAACAATCTATCAAAATTTATATTGGATCCCCACACAGACATGCCTCCAAGGCTATGGGGAAGACATGTCAGACTTTCACACCCATTTATTTTTACTGACTGCAATGAGGCAAGCTTTTCCAAATCGCACGGAAGCTCTTGCAAACTCGAGCAATCTGACAGGTCAAGCACAGTAAGAGTGACCAACTCCCCAAATCCAGCTGGCAACTGCTTCAGATTACTACAAGAACTCAAATCCAACTCCTCTAAAGATCGGAGCTTGACAAGAGATTCAGGCAATTCGGTAATGTCTTTACAGGAGGACAGTTTGAACCTTCGCAGATTATGTAAATTAAGAAAACATTGTGAAATTCCATCTGTATTGCATCCGCTCAAATCCAGCTGCTTTAATGAACGAAGATGTGCAATTTTAGCGATTCCCTGTATTTTGCAGCTGTTGAATTTGAGCACGTTTAAATCTGGAAAATTCTGCAACGACGATTAGGAAGGTTAATTCACAACTCATCACTATTAAAGGGAAAATTAGAAATACAACACTTCTTTTTCATATCTCCAAATACAAAAACATTAAACGGAAAATTAGAAAACATCACAACTGAGAAGGAAGAAATAAATCATTATTATGTGGAAATCGTTGATCACTTGCCATGGACGGACTCAAAATGATTTCCTACTCAAGTTCAGCTATTGATATGTATCTCAAATACTTGAGGTTGAAGAGACTGATTGGTAAATTGGGTAGCCGCCTTTTCACATGAAGAAACCTTAGCTCATCAAAATGTTTGCGGCATTTCCATTTCACACTCGCCGTCTTTTCCATATAAAATACTCGGGGAGACCGGCTTGTGGCATCGAACTCTTCTGCTGATATAGGGGAAGGACCATTGCCCATCCATATTCCTTTTACCTGAGAAACAGGCTGTTAGAAATTCAGACACATTGTCAAATTAATTTAGAAAAAAGAAATTTCAAAGTACTAAAATAAAGTGGTTGTATTCTATAAAGTTTGTTCTTAAATTAATTAAACAAAGTGAGAAAGAAACAAAACATACACTTTTCTGATAATCTTCTTCTTTCAGATATATTTTTAGGGGTATATGTATATATATCCTTTAGTCGGTTTATCATATTTAAAGAAAATTTATACATACCTCTTTATTTTTCACGGTGAAAGAAAAATCTTCTACATTTTTGAATCGATTGTATTTTGATTTATTACGACCAGCTGCTAGAATAAGATCATGAATCTTTATCTGCTTACCTTCTCTTTTGATGAGATCTCCTTCCTGAAGACATTCCATTTCTTCCTCTCCCACAATACATGCAACATCCTCCCACTCCCACGGCCAACCATAGAAAAATGAACATATATCAAGAAATGCTTGCTTTGCACTTGGATTAAGTCCCATATAAGAAAATAGAACCCTCGACTCATCAAAACTATAATTCTCACTGCCACTAAAATCCTCTCCAGATTGTATCCAATCAAGTACTCGTTCATAAGCTTCAGCTTCATTCTTCCGTTGATGAAGATAAGCTCCGATGACTTCCAAAAATAGAGGACAGCAGTTGCATTTCTCTGCTATCTTCCTGGCATTAGGTCTTTCCACCAATATGGAGTCTTTTTCTCTGTTCATATCAAATTTTCTGCATAAGATTTGAAGGGCTGCATCAACAGAAAGAGGTTCCATGTGATAGAGCGTGCATGGTTTGACTCCACAGCCTACAGTTACTCCTAAGATAGTTGTTTCTGTAAAAACAGGCCCAAATAAATATAATTATGAAATAACAGTCATAAACAGGACAAAAAAGGGCAAAACAGGGCATAAAATAAAGACAACAGCTGCAGATATAACAGTCTAATTTGTATTCCAAACAATCCAACAATTTACAACTACACTGCTATTTGCAATGAACAGCTTCATATTTATAGTGGAGCTTGGAAACTTCTAGTAATCTAGAGACTTCTATAGTTAGAATGTTCTTTTTATGAACAACTTCTAGTTATTTCATTATTCTGGAAAATTCTTACATTCTAGAAACTTCTTGATATTCTAGACAATCTTACTTCCTAACATCCCCCCTTAAGATTGGATAGAATGTTACAAAAAAGATACAAAAGAGAGGGGAACATTATAACACTATCCCCCCTTAATGTTCACCTTTCGAATCCAAATTGCTTCCTTTCCTAAGTCTTTTGTTGCTCTATATTCTGCTCCACAAGAAGACAATGATGTAGTAATTTTCTTTTTTCTGCTCCATGTAATTGGACTTGACCCAATATGAAAATCATAGCTTCCAACAGTTTTTTTGTCATTTATATCACCACCATATTCTTCTTTCATAGGTTGCTCCCATTTTTTCTTCTCTCTAGCTTGCTCATATGAAATTGGATCATTAATCTGTAATACTTTGGCCATAAAAGCACTACCATTTTTTCCTTGAAGTTTTGATCCTTGCCCATATATATCTTCAATGCTCCTTGTCTTTTGTCTAGCTGAAAAGCCTTCTTCTTTATCGTCACTACCTGTAGAAAATGGCTGGTCAAAAATATTAGTTGTTTCATTTTCAATGATATTTTCATCATTTGTAGAAGTGCACAACTCATCCTCATCAACATTTCCTTGAAAAATATCTGAAAGGTTGGACACATTTGTTGTTGTAGAATGAGAAGTGGATATAAGTTGTGATTCTTCATCAAACTTTACATCTCTACTAACAAAGACCTTGTTTGTTGTCAAATCATATAACCTATAAGCCTTTGAATCTTCACTATAACCCATAAACAAACACTTATGACCTTTTGATTCTAATTTTTTTCTCTTTTCATCAGGAATGTGTGCCCAAGCAACACTGCCAAACACCTTAAAATACCCAACATGAGGCTTTTTTCCACTCCATGCTTCTTCAGGAGTAACATATTTGAGAGCATTAGTAGGAATTCTATTCAAAATATGTGCAGCACAAGAGACAGCCAAACCCCAAAATTTATTATCCAAACTTTTAAAATGCAACATACAATGAGCCATCTCTAAAAGAGTTTTATTCATTCGTTCAGCCACCCCATTTTGTTGAGGGGTATGAGGAGTTGTTCTTTGCACTTTAATACCACAACTTTCACAGAATGACTCAAATGCATAATTGCAATATTCACCCCCATTATCTGTCCTTAAACATGTAATTCTTTTCCCACTTTGATTTTCAACTAATGCCTTAAATTTTTGAAAAACTTCAAATACTTCATTTTTCCTTTCAAGAAAATAAACCCATACTCTCCTGCTATAATCATCAATAAAAGTGAGAGGGTACCTGGCACCTGAAAGTGAAGTATAACCTGGTTCACATAAATCACTATGAATGAGTTGTAGTGGATGATTAGCTCTCCATGCTTTACCTGAATCAAAAGGTTCTCGGTGATGTTTCCCTAACACATCCTTCACAAACACCTTCAGAAGCTGAAACTTTTGTTAATCCTCTAACCATATCCATTCTAACCATATCTTGTAATTTTCTATAATTTATATGTCCAAGTCTAACATGCCAAAGTTTTGACATATAATCAGTCTAAGCAATAAAAGCATGAGAGTGTGTATTTATCATCATCAAACCCCACAAATTTAAATAGACTCTCTTCATGATCAACTCTACCAATAGCAATTATATTGCTTGGGTCTTTTCGATCTCTAACAATAACTTGATCAGCATTGACAACAAACTCATATCCAGCTTGAACAATTTTATATACTGAAATAAGATTTACTCCTAATCCTTTTACCAATAAAATATTTTTCAAAGTCCCATTTGTCACATTAACAGTTCCTGTTCCTAAAACTGGAGGCTTCATTTTATTACCAATAGTTATTTCTTGATCTGAATTCATTTCTTCATTGAAATCAACAAATAAAGGTCTATCTCCTGTCATGTGATAAGATGCTCCTGAATCTAAAATCCATTCTTTATTAAAATCTGAAGCAAAATAACTCCCTTTAACAGTGGATTTACCTTTTCTTTGTTTTTGAACAGACACAGCCAGAAAGCTATTTTTATCCATCTTGCCATCATTAAGTCTTTCTTGCTTGGGCTTATATTGCTGTCTTTCATTGTCCCTCTTCTTCAAACAAAATTTCTCCATGTGATTTTCACCCCCACAATACCTGCAAATAATGGGCTTTCTTCCAGCTTACTTTTCTGCACCATCATTTCTAGAAAAATGGTTAGAACCTTCATTATTTTGAAATTTATTATTTCCTTTCCAATTCTTCTTTCCATCATTTCTAAAGAATTTACTTTTGGCTATATATGCATGATTCTTCTTAATATGCCCTTCTTTAATAAGCTGAACTTCATTTAAAACAGACTTGCAAAATTGATTAAAAGTTTGCTGGGGGGTATTGGAATTTAGTTGAAGAACCCTTTTTCTTGATTCCTTAAATACCTTATATGGCTGGGGAAGCTTACTTTCAACCATTGCAATCAACTGAAAATCTTTTTTTGCATATTCAGCACCTATTTTTTTTAGCTGAGCATTTAAAAAAGTAACTTCATTGAAGTAATCAGACATTTTTTCAAAATCAAATGGATCTAAATTCATCAATTTTTCTTCTATACTAAATATGCTAGCAATTTCTGTATCTTTATAATATTTTTCTAAAGTCTCTCACAACTCGATTGGATTATCAACATCAACAAATCTTCTATTTAGATTGGGGCTCAAAGCTTTACCAATAATATCTCTAGCTTGTTCCAACTTGCATTTCCACAACTCCTTTTCTCTATCAGTTTGGGGTTCTTCAATTTCCTTATTCACTATCCTTCATAGAGCCTTTTCTCTCAAAGCATTCTTGACTGCAATCTTCCAATCTGCAAAACCACTTCCATCAAAGATAGGCAAAACTTCATTTGAAGAACCCATGTTAGCAAAAAAAAAAATCAGCCTTCAAACAAATCTAGCAATACTCCAGCAATATAACAGCCCTGCAACCAAATATCACTCCAATAATATATCAGCCCTACAAACAAACCACTTCCACCAATATATTTTCCTGCAGCATATCCCTCTAACAATATTTCTAGCTGAACCTCTAGCTGAATCTCCAGCTGAATCTAGCTAATTCTAGCTCTGATACCATGTAAAAACAAGCCCAAATAAATATAATTATGAAATAACAGTCATAAACAGGACAAAAACAGAGCAAAATAGGGCATAAAATAAAAACAACTGCAGATATAACAGTCTAACTTGTATTCCAAACAATCCAACAATTTACAACTGCACTGCTGTTTGCAATGAACAGCTTCATATTTATAGTGGAGCTTGGAAACTTCTAGTAATCTAGAGACTTCTATAGCTAGAATGTTTTTTTTATGAACAACTTCTAGTTATTTCAATATTCTGGAAAATTCTTACATTCTAGAAACTTCTTGATATTCTAGACAATCTTACTTCCTAACAGTTTCGCTGGCCGTTAAAAGCAACTGGAGTTTCTTTGCAGTTCTGACATCCTTAGGTAGAAGCTTTTCTAGTGGTTCTTGAAACAAAGCATTGTCAATATATAGGAAGATGGATTCCTTTTCTATAATGTCTTTCAGGCTCTGACGTCCACTTTGAAAATCTCTTACAGTTTGTTTGGTGGCGCTCAAATCTGTAAAATCACAGACTGGAGCTCTTCAACGTTGGGACTTTTTCCAGGTTTTGAATGAGAGTAACTTTAGAATGCTTCCACCCCAAAAGTTTGTCTTTTAGAGAGGCATAAACTGCATCAGCTAGGGTGGTCTTTCCAGACCCTCCAATACCATATACAATCACTGCTGTTGTTGCACTATCATTTTCCCAGTCTAGCAGTTGAATGACTTCTTCAATTTTCTCTTCTATCCCAACTGCTAGTTATCCAAACATGTGAAATGTCAGAAAATGTCAATGTAGCGCCTATTACAGTTAACAAAACAGAAGCTCAATAACAACTGGCTGATGATGTTTCACCTGCATCATTGTTGAGAGCAGGAACAGGGGTGGACTGAGTACCTGAATGCTTTGTATTGCTTCCAAAGTAGAGGCGTTTATTTGTAAACGAAGGAACTTACACATATCATCTATGTCCCTGTTAAGTTTCTGAAGCTCTTGTCCATCCATTGAGGCTTTGAACACCCTTCACATGTTCCAATCAAAATTTATTTAACTAAATGAGAAGATATTACAGTCTAGTGTACATAAATGGTGTTGGCAACTAAGATAAATACAGTATGTCCTTGACTTAATAATCTAAAATTAAAAATTGGCTTAAAAGCTGAGAACACAAAATAGCGTGTTGTGAAAGCTTAAAAGAGCATTGTATAAATCAAATGATCTAGAAAAAATATTTGCACACAGAAAAACATCTATTCAAAGATAAAATTGCTACGTACTTTTTAATAAATCATTTTCTTTTCTTCTGAGAACAACATAAGATGGCTCCGTCAACAATTAAATTTATGGACTCCTTCAATTTCATGTGCAACTCCATCTTCAAACTTGGAAGGCGTTGAAGGTGGAGGATTACTTTGGCCAGATCATTCATAGACTTGAGAAGTCTGAAACACTCCTTGTTATTTTCGATGGTGTCTACAACGTTTAAAGCTGCACCCACCACTAGGAAACCCACTGCAACCCAATGAACTTTTCCAATTGCATTTAACACTGCTATGCTTGTTTCATGTTTGTTTCGAGAGTACTCTTTTATCTGCAAAAATCAATATCAAATTTAAAACAAATAATTACCAACAAATAAAATAAGCATTTTCCCTTTGATTTCCCTCTAAATCTCCACACCTAATAATCAGCGTAGCAATTTTCTTTTTTAAGTGAATCTCAACTATCAATCTCCTTTTTCACTAAATCTAATAGGTAAAGAATTAAAAAAAAATATATAAATAATTTAAAATGCAGTAAAAAAAATGAAATTAAAAGATATATATTTTAAGTAAAAATCTTTTTAAAAAATATTAATATAAATATTTTAAATATATTTAATAATATTTACCACTTATTTTTGAAATAGATGTATTAAGATATCTATGTTATTTTACATGAAATTTTATTTTAAGAATTTTTTAATATAAATATTATTTTCTAATATCTATATAAATTATCATATACATTTATAAACACATAAATAAGTGTGTTGATAATAAAAAATAGAGATATTGTGTAATGAAACAACTTGCACAATAATGATATAATCTGAAATATGCTGCAAATACTTGAAAATAATATACCATTTTGACAAGTAAGAGATGCTAAAGGTGACCATGTGACAAGTAAGTGGTTTTTTTACAATGTATTAAACAATAATATTTTATCAAGATTCAACTGTGTAGTTTTGGTTTATGAATCATTCATTATAAGACCCCTTTAACTCATTTGTTTGCAGCATGTCAAATTATAATATTTTATCAGAATTTTAATAAAAGAGGGGTAATTTTTTTTATTAAATCAAGAATAAGAACAAAGCAAGGGCATCACATAGCCTTATCGAATTCCACCAAATGATCCAATTGTTGAGACAAATCTGGGGGTAATTGACCCCGGTCCACCAAGCTCCAATCATGAATATGATCAGAAGCCCATTTAGCCAAGCAATCAGCAACAACATTCCATTCTCTAGGAATATGAATGAAAGTAATAGCCTCTAAAGAAGCACAGAGGTGAAGAATCTAATCAACAATCAAAGCCAAATGCCAACTAACATCTTCTAAATGTTGCCTATTCAACAAATTCACAACCTGGGAGTCAAACTCACATATGATCCTTTGCCATCCCAATTGAATTCCATGTTCCAAGGCTGATAAAATGGCCTGAGCCTCCATAAAATTATTAGTATAAAGACCCTTATAAATAGAGAAGATAAAATGAACATCTCCAAAGTTGTCCCGACCCACACCACCAATACTAGCATGACTTGAGTTTCCCTGCGAGGAGCCGTCCGTGTTGATTTTCAAAACACCTTGAGGAGGAGGAGACCATATCCCCCACCTATTCACCTTCGGGGTAGGATGTCGGCATCTATTACGCATGAGCTGTCTTTGCGAAGGAGGAAGATGGAGACAATTACAATAGTAAACATCACAAGGAGCCACAGGAACAGTCAGATCACACTTTGCCGCAACAGTCTCTCCCACAGAATGCAAAATTTTCCACCACAAGCGTAGGGCCACCATCATCACATCCTGAAAAATCCTTCGATTCCTCTCCAGCCAAAGGTTCCAGAGAATAAGCGAAGGACCAAGAGCCCAAGCAGCATGAAGAAAGGGTGTAGAAACAAGGGCCCTACCCCATCGATCCATAAACTCAGCCAATGAAGAAACATGCCAACAAGGCATATTCCACACCCTCCACCAAATATGTCAAATCTCTCTAGCAAAAGAGCATTGGAAGAAGAGATGAGAGACACTCTCCTCATAGTTATGACACAAAACACACATTGAAGGGCCTTGGAAACCCCGCTTACATAAATTATCCCAAGTAAGACATAGATTATGAGCAACCAACCACATGAAAAAATTACACTTGGGCCATGCCAACTTGTGTGAATCCTGCTTCCACCAAGGGACCTCAATGTCCCCAAACAACAACCTACCAAGCTGCTTGTAACCAGTAGCCACAGAGTACTTCCCGGACAAATCAGAGCCATCCCAAGCCAGAACATCAAGTCCCCTCAAAGAATTACAAACCCGAGTAGCAAGAAGTTGAGCCAGCTCCCTCCTATCCTACGCAGACCCCCCAAGAGGCCACTCAGAAGGAAGTTTTCACCAAAAGCTTATAGCTGAACCAAATGCTGAGCAACCTTATAATGCACAACAATATCCCAACCAACCTCAATAAAAACATCTGAAAGGGACTGGAGGTGAGGAAAAGTGGAAAGAATAGGAGGGTGACCATCCCAAGAATCTGACCAAAAAAGAGCCTGTGACCTTGAGTGACAAATCCAAAAAAGACCTCTCTTAATCAAATTAACTCCCACTTTCAAAATCTTCCAAATCATAGAACTAATCCCCTCAAGAGGATAGCAAGGAACCTCAAAAGAAGCAACACCCCTAAGATATTTATAATTAAGAATACGGGCCCATAATTGATCTTGATTGGTACACCAACGCCAGTAAAGCTTAGTAGCAAGAACTTGCCCGTTTAAAATAGCAGAACGTAAACCAAGCCCACCCTCTTGCTTTGGTCTACACATAGATTCCCACTTAATAAGGCTCCACTTATTAGAGAGCAAGTTACCACTCTATAGAAATTGGCATGAAAGGGCATCAACATGTATTTCTTTAAGGAAATACATAGGAGCTGCATGAACAAAGCATATGTAAACGGGCAAGGCCTAGATAACAGACTTAAGAAGAGTCACTCTAGTAGCTATAGACAACCACCGATGAGTCCAATGGGTTACCTTCTGCCAAAGCTTATCAAGTAACATCTGCCAGGAAGACCTAGGCTGGCAACCAATAGCAAGAGGAATACCCAGATAGACAAAGGGAAGAGACCCAAATTGAAACCGCAAAATGACTGCAATCTGTCGTTGAATAGTCTGAGGAGTATTGAAGAAGAAAATAGAAGACTTTGCTCATTGACCTTTTGTCCAAAAGCCGCAAGGTAGATATCCAAAGCTTGCCTGAAGGACTCAACTTCACGAATGCGAGCCAACCCCATAAGAGAGGTATCATCCACAAACTAAAGATGAGAAAGCATTGGCAAACCCCCACCCCATTGCAAGCCATGAATCAAACCCTGAGAAACCCTAAATTTTAGAAACTGACCCAGCCCCTCAGCCATTATAATGAATAGATAAGGGGAGAGTGGATCCCCTTGACAAAGGCCCCTAGTAGCACCAAACAGCTCTGAAGGGTCACCATTCACAATAACAAAAAATGAGGAAGAAGTAACACAACTCATAGTCCACTTCACCCACTTGGAAGAGAAACCAAAAGCTGACAAAATCTTCTATAAAAAACTCCATTTAACTCTATCATAAGCTTTGTCCATATCCAACTTGAGAAACATAGACCTATCCTTAGAGATCGCCATAGAATGAATGGTCTCAAAGGCAACCACCACCCCATCAAGAATTTGACGACTCGCCACAAAACCACCTTGCTCCTCAGAAATGACAACAAGAAGACAAGATTTAAGCCTCTTAGCAATCAATTTTGTAATAATCTTGTATACCACATTACAGAGTGCAATGGGACGAAAGAACTCAAGTCTATCTGCACCTTCCTTTTTAGGGATGAGAACCAACAAGGTAGCATTCAGGGCCTGAAGTAGCTATTTGCTATGAAGAGACTCCCAGACAACCTCCAACCAATCCAGCTTGACAATATCCCAGAACTCCTGGAAAAATTCAACAGGGAAATCATCAGGGCCATGCGCTTTCCCTTTATTCATCCCAAACACCACTTCCTCCACTTCAGATAGAGTAATTGGACGAGTAAGAGAAGCATTTAAGTTAGCAGAGATCAAAGAGGGAATGCAATCAAGGACCATATTCTCTTCAGCCTCAGTAGGAAGTGAATCCTCAGTAAATAGGGCTGAGTAAAACTGACAAGCCACTCTAGACAAACCCTGTTGCGAAGAAATCGAAAGACCCTCAGAATTAACCAGAGAAGAAATATGACACTTATTCCAGCGAGCTTCCACATAATGGTGAAAGAAAGTAGTATTCTTGTCACCCTCTTGAAGCTAGTCTACCCTAGCTTTTTGTTTCCAATAAATCTCCTCACAAAGCTCCCACTCCTCCACCAAATTCAGATATTGAGACTTAGCATGGCCAAGAGCCTCTGAAAATCCTAGATCCCGAATTTGGCGAGTGATAATAGCAAGATGATCTTGTGCTTCCCTTTTCTTGGCTCGAAGATTCCCAAAAGACAACCTATTCCATCGCTTGAGATGATATTTGACATGTTGCAACTTCTTAACCAAAACACACACAACAGTACTGAAAGCAGGGGTATCATCCCGCCACCACTGATCAACAAGATCAAACAAAGAAGAATCCCAAAGCCACATAAGCTAAAATTTGAAAGTAGGATTCTTTGGTCTAGTAAAAGAAGAAGTCGTAAACTTAATTGGCCAATGATCAGAGCCACACCAATCAAGAATCTCAGAGCAAATGACAATGTTGTTGCTCACCCAAAAACTGGAAATAAGAAATCTATCAAGCCGCTTAGATATCGCTTCTAGCCCACTTTGTCTATTATTCCAAGTGAATATGCCATTAGAAGGTTTAACATCAACAAGAGCAAGAGAATCCACAGTTTATTGAAAAAGCTCTGAAGCAGGACCAAGCCTAGGCAACCCCCCTCTTTTCTCCTCCAAACACAACACAA
Organism: Sequoia sempervirens; assembly: GCA_007258455.2. Classification (NCBI taxonomy): domain Eukaryota; kingdom Viridiplantae; phylum Streptophyta; class Pinopsida; order Cupressales; family Cupressaceae; genus Sequoia; species Sequoia sempervirens. The sequence goes on from VDFB02105785.1 coordinate 453,650,779, forward strand.
CGTTGAAATCACCAGCTAAGATCCAAGGCAGATAAGGAGCATAGGACCTAACATATCTGATATGGGCCCAAAGCTGGGTTTTACCACATATGTCAATTAGAGCATAACATTACTAACCAAAATAGTCTCACTAGAGTCCAAAACTGAAGCCACCACAAAAATAGAAGACTGGCTAGAAATCCACCAGCGAGGAACAACCTTACAAGGATCCCAGAAAAGTGCCAGGCCTCCAGAACTTCCCCTAGAACCAATACACTGACATTGACTAGAAAACCAAATACGAGGAGCATACTGTAGCATGAAGTCTACTTGAAGCTTAGTCTCCTGAACACAACAGATATCTGGAGAATGAACCCCAATCAAATCCTGAATAGCTTTTTGACGAGAGGCGCTATTCAACCCCCTTGCATTCCATGAAAGAATAATCATGAGGAAGGTTGAGTGAAGTGGGCATCAATGGTCTTAACTGACCCAGATTACACCATCAAATCTCCAGTAGTTTTAATCTTGTCCAAATCCTTTTTGCGACCAACTTTTGAGGAATGCTCAAAACGCCCCTTCTTGAGAGGGTGTTGCAACACCCCCAGATAAGAGGCTGACCCCAAAGACAGAACCTCCTTAGCTAAATTTGCTAAAATAATATCATTCTGTAAGCCAACAAAAGCCTCTGTAGGCTCAGAACTCCCCTACACCAAAGGCAAAGAAGTGTCCCTAACAACAATTGCCTGTTCCAGCCCAGGATCCACACTAGTAGCCCCGGACGATAGCTCAACAGGAATCCCCTCCTCTAGGGCTTGATTATCCAAGACCTCAAAATGATTAAATCCTTGATCACTCTGCCTATCCTTGTAGGCCCGCTTTTGACCCCTTCCCTTAGCTTTCGGCTTAACAGGAGTGAAACCATCCTTATCAGACCCCCCCTCGGCCACATACACCTTACTTTTATCCCCCTCCTCTACTGAAGGCCCTGATGAAGGAGGAGAAGAAGCCCCAGTCAATCTAGATGCCCGAGGGCATTAACGTTGAAGGTGTCCATACTCATGACAAAAACGACATCGAAAAGGGAGGGACTCATAATCTATCTATTGATTTCATGAGGCAGAGCCAATAAAAATTTCCAAAGAATCTGGCAAAGGATTATTGAGGTCAATTTCAACACAAATGCGAGCAAAAGAAAATACCCTTTTAACCAAAGTAGTCTGAGCAATGGCAATCGGCTTCCCCAACAATGCCGCAATCCATTGCAAAATATCTTCTCTCCAGAATTCCAAAGGCAGCCATGGCAAGCGGACCCACACAGGAACTCGGGAAGGCAGATCGTCTGCAGCATTGAATCCCCCAAGCCAGGGTTTCATGAACAAACCCACCTAATTGTAAAAATATGGGCCTCCCTCAAAGACACAATTACGATCTGAAATGCAAGAGAAATCAACCAAGAAGAAGCCATTCCCAGCCACCAAAATATGAAAATCACCCTCAACCTGCCAGGAATGACACATCCAAGACTCCAAAGCCGAGAGGGGAACACGAATACCCAAGAACTTACAAATACGAACATGTTGAGTCCAATAAGAGAAGTCCTCATGCATCGATTCCGAAGAGATAACCAGAACTGGATGAGCTTGACTTCATGGCAAACATCCATTCACATTGTTGAGCTTGGAGCTCTCACCCACAAAAGAGGTATCCTTCATTGGTAAATGCATATCCACAGACGGCTTCGCACCTGCAATCACCAAGCACTTGGAATTCCCAGCCATATCTCCACACCTGACACCCACCACAGCCGAATAGCAAAAATCCCACCCCTCACAAACAAGCTCCACACCCCACTTAGCTCCCCACCGACCCTACTCTCAAGACCCCACACCCTACGAGCCCACCACAAACACCAAAACGAAAGGAAAAGCAGCCCTCACAGAAGAACAACACCCGCACCTAGAACAGGTCGCAGGCACCCTGCCCCAACGACCACCAAAAGCCAGTCATCGCATCCCTCCACTCCAGGAAGCAGGATTTATTACAAGATCTTATCTCTCAGCAAATTTGTACATAGATGTCAATACCATCAAATTTTGGATTTTAGTAAAATGAACTCCAATAAAATTTGCAAAACACTTGTCCAAAAATGAAAGTACTAGCATAGAGATCAATATTCCTTAGTAAATAAAATTTGCCAAGAACACTCATGTTAAGATCAGAATTCAATTGTATGATTTATGTGCGATTATTGACCCATATATTTCATAATGCAATTAAATGCTGAATAGAATATTGACTCATTAAAAATAAATTCATATAAAATACTACTCAAAAATATATATAACACAAACACACAACACTACGCAAAGAGCGGATGTTACAATGAATAGGGACATTTCAGAGGGAATGTTTGCTTTAATGAAAAACCCAAAAAACCCTATAATAACTGTGCATAAAAATTCCCCTTTACAAATTTCAGTCTAAACTATTGACAATAACAGCCAAACAAAAAATTGTTGAAAAACATAAGGAAATATTTATAAGACGACAAGTGTAACTCATTGGCAATCAGTTTCACAATAGTTGACACCTTCTCTGATACATATGGCATATCAGCCAGCTTCTCTCGGATGGGATTCCTTTTTCGCTGTAATAAATACATAAATGGTGTTGTTTAGTAATAAAACATGAAAAACTTGGATGAAATGAACATAAAGCATGGTTTGTGCCAGCTTAGGGCCATAACGAGCAAGAAGAGCATCAATGTGCACGACTAATTGGCTAAGATGGAAGTTTGGCTTATCCGCCTTTGTCATTAGAATTTCATCAATGCATTGGGAAGGCGTAACAGAAAACGAAGATGAGGATGTTAAGGAAGACATATTGAAAGAATGAAAGAAAATATCACAGATGAAACTCCCTTTCTGATTTGGAGAAAAAGCTTGAAAAAATACAAGAGAGCAAAGAACTAGAAGCAGAGACTCCTCCTTAAAATGTTTTACCAGTGAGTAGTGGTGCAGTCGACGTAGCTTCGAGGAAAGTGTGTTAAACGTAAACACTGAAGTCATCGCGTCGCATCACTCACTACTTTACCAACACAAACAAACCAAAGGCTGTGCCTATCGACTCAGCCTTACAACTATGAGTAGTCTTAGAAACAAAATTAGAATGATATGCATGCTACCCCAAGGCATTATAATGAAAATATCCATGAAAACGAGACCCCTAATTCACTAAGGAAAGCCCAATTAAGTATGTAGAATGATTTACGTTGGTGTGATGCTTGTTATAATCCAAATGACCCAACGAAATGTGCAGTTGCAACTGCTATGATGGAAAATGAGGAGTGCCAGGATGATGAAGGTGGTCCAAAATACCATTAAGATCAAGAGAAGGATGAACATGTCTGCTTATTTGACCGTCCTAATACGTATGATAAAAATGAGTATGATGATCATTTCAATGTAAATTGGCCTTATGACGTGAATGTCATGCATGAGTACAGGGTGCCTGAACATTGTTTAGAGCATTTGAAAGAAGATAACCAACAAAGATACAAAAGGCAAGGCCTTCTACAAATGACATCAAAGCTTTGACTAATGCAACAGTCGGTCAAGTGCAAAGTGACTATCACTCAAGAAACAGGGAAGTGGGAGCTAAACTAACCTTGTTGCAGAAGTCAAGATAAATAAGTTACTATTCCTAATGTAAAGGAAGGTAAAAGGTTCTTGGTAATGTTAAAAATAGGGTTATAAATGTAAAGGTGGCTGAAAAAGAAGAGCGTTGATGCAAAACCCAAAAGTTCAAAACAAGTTTGTAGCTAAGGCTAAGAAAATTGAAATACCTACAACAAATGTTCAATCTCCAAAAGATAAGAACACAATTCTGAGTTCAAATTAACACAGCAAGAAAAGATATAAGCATAAGGTTCTGGCATTCATACAAGCACTAAAGGTGATCAGGTTATTAGTCAAGTTATGCATTGTATTAATAAAGCACATGTTATTACAGTGCATGAATCCATTCATTTTCCTACATATATCCCAATTAAGATGGCTTTAGCTATGAACCAAATTAAAGTGCAAGTTCCTTTGAATGAACTTATGAGGATTCTAAAACATACGAGTAGGGTGTTACCTTATATAGTTGTCCCTTCGAAAGGTAATGAAACACCTACTAGTTCTTCCAGTACTTAATAGGTTAATACAAATGTTCAAGAAATTCTTAAAGTCTACTTGGGTGCATCCCATGTAAAACATCAAATAAACATAATCCCTTTTTATACTACTTTGTTGATTGACAAGCGGCTGGTTTATAATTGCCTCTAGCAATGTTATGCCTCTAAAGGTTATGAATCAGCTAGGTCTTGAAATTTCCAAGAACTATGGAAAGTGATTTGATGTGGAATCAAGGGAGGTCCATGTCATAGGTATAGTCAATGCAGTTGAGGTCTACTAGAGCAACCTACCCTGTTAAATCTCCCAACATAAATATCATTGTTGTTGATTGTCCAACAAAAATGAGGCATGTTATTGTCAAGAAAATGCGATGCCTCCACTAGGGGCAACATACAAATGGATCTCTCTTATGCTACAACCTGATTGCAAGGGGAAAATGTTAAATTACAGATAATATCTAAGATCATGAGAAGACAATCAATGACCTAATTTACATGGATGAGGGAATTGATTGCTTTGTGGCGTATTGTGATGATAGTACAAGCAGCTTGGTTGACCCTTCCTAGCACACTTGTGATGTTGGCTTAAAGAAAAAATATTTTACAAACAATGTTCTTTGTTGGGGCTTGCTCAAAAGAAGGTTCTAGTGCCAATGCTGTCCTAGTCTCTCCTAACAATATAAATTCATATTTTCATTCAAGCTAACTTTCTCGTGAAACTTTGATTTTAGGACTAAATATCGCATTGAACATAATATTAAGTGTTTAGGTGTACTAGGAGATTTAGAGCTTATAGTGTCATAGATAAGAAATGCAACGAAAGGTAAAATTATGAAAAGATACAGGAATGTAGTTTGGGACATTATTGAGCAGTTTAATGCTTTTGGTATCCATTGGGTTGATAGACTAGAAAATACTACACTAGATGCTTTGGTTGGTTTTGCATCTACATTTAACTTGAAGCTAGTGTTTTCTCAATATATTTATAACATAGAGATTTTCACAGGGCCAGCACAACAGAATAACATTTATGGTTGAAGTTTTTGATGATAATCGGTAGCTTTATAGGTTTATGCACTAATGAATTTGAGAAGTGATTGATTGGTAATTTATACTTGAGCACCATAATAAGGAAACCTTGTTTGGGGCAAAAATGGTACAACTAAAGGTAAATACCATTCTCAAGGGGTTGGTTGTGTTAGAAAGAACCTTTGATAGGGTTGATTATTACAAAGAAAGAAGAAAATTTGTTGAAGAGGCAGATGTAGAGGATGTAAACCTTGGAAAATTGACATCACCAAGAATGATATACATTGGTAAAAGACTAAAAACAGATAGACAACTTCTAATTGCATTATTAAGGAGATTTAGAAATCATTTCGCATCATCTTATGATGAGCTTAAGGTTTATAGGAGACCTCTTTCAACATACCATTGTTTTGCAGCCTAGAGTCCTTTTCAACAAAAGCAAAGGCCTATAAATCCTACAATGACTCCACAAAAGTAGAAAGACTTAATGAAATTGAAGTCATTAAACCCATTAGGTGTTCTTCTTGGGTGTCTAACCTTGTCCTAATAAAAAATAATAGTTACATTAAACTTTGTTTTGATTTTAGGAATTTGAACATCAAATCACTCATGCAACCTTATCCTTGTATTTCATATGTTATTTCAAGTGTAACTTTACATCATGTGGAACATGCTTTTATTCTTGTGCTTATTATATTTCATCTCTTAATTGTTTTCACATGGTCACCTTTAGCATTTTGGCTATACTCATTTGTTCATTGTGCTCACCATTGGGGACAATTTTGGGGGCATATTATCCCCCTACAATACATGTGCAATCTAACACAGTCATGTTCCTATCTTATTTATGGATTGTCACATGTTATCTATGATAGTATTACAAGACTAGCACTTGCACTGGAGGGGGTGCAAGGGTTACGCCGATAGAATACTATATATTTAAGTAAACATGGCAAGGAAGTGTAGTTTGAAATATATAGAAGCTTGTTTGCAAAATTTACAAAATATTTGTAATACATATTTGGTGCAAGAAAATTGAATGAAAGATTTGTATCTATTTCATTTGTGGCGATTGTGTAGTTGATGATTCCATGTGGTAGTACGAAATGAGACAGCACATCGTTTGTTGCCTTTTCATGTATTTTATTCCTACATAGTTAAAGAAGTTAATAGATGTACATCAAAAATGGTATAGATTTTATAAAAAACGTGAAAGTAGGTGTTGGAGAGGAATTGTAGGTGAGAATATAAGATTGGTAGCATGTTACTACAGGAATGTGAATTTGCATTTACTGCACTTGGTTGAAATTCCACATGGTCAATTCAACGCATCAAGCTCTTGTGGCAAGCACTCTAGGTTGTTACAATTCTCCAGAGCCATACGCCTGAGGATGGGCATTGCCCCTCTATGGATTTGAAGGGACCTTATCTTCAAACCCCTTAGTGTAAATGACTGCAATGTAAGAAATGCACCGTCTCTTCCAAATTCAGAAGGTAATTCCATCAACGCCTCACAATCGACAATTTCAAGAACCCACAACAATGGCAATGTTTCTAGACAAGGGAGGCTTCTCAGGCTGTAACAACTGCTCAAGCAAAGAAATCGAAGCTCCAAGAATTCACAAACCCAACTCGGAAGTTCCTGCAACTTCATTCACTTCTATAGCTGAAGTTCACCCAACTCTGTCATGGTCGTCATTCTGGAAGACGCTCTAGCTTTGTCATTTGTAACCAGAGACTCTGCATCTTACGCATGTTTCCCATTACCCCATCTAAAATCAAAGAATCTTCTTCACTATCAAGATGCAAGCATTTCAGGTTTATCAATGACTTCAGATCACTCAAAATTGGGAATCTTCTTTGGCCAGCCAAAAACAAGTCTGCCATCCCTTCCAGAAGCCCAGATTTGGAATGCCATACCTGTGTAGTGTTGATTTTCAAAACTTGTAGTTCTTTTAATTCCATTATAGTGAAGGGACAGGAGGTTAAGGACGTGCAACTACTCATCCAAAAGCTTCAAAGATTGGAGTTTGCATATTTCTGGGGGCAAGGATTTCAACTCAGTGCAGCAAGAAAGAAAAAGAGATCACAACTTCTTCAGATTTTTTATACACATCTTCGACAAGATGATTATTTTTGTTCTCGATAAGTTCAAATGGATTAGGTTTTTCAAGTCACCCAGTGTGCTTGGTAAGGACACAACCCTTGAATTGCTTAGGTCTAAAACCCTAAGAGAAATCAAACCCTGTAGAAAGCAGCTGAAAATTTTAGCAAGCCTAACATTACCTGCTAGAAGCAACGAGCGGACAGATGCAAATCCAAATCTTGGCGGAAGAGATATTATATTGTTGCCAATAAGAGATATGTTGCGGAAAAGGGGACTTTCAGGCCATGAAAGAGCTCTACATTCTGACGTGGCCTACAGAACCATCTTCATTCTGGTCCAAAATTTGGACAGCCATTTCGTGTATACGATTGGGCAAAAGTGCAGCGCACTGGCCTTCCTGCCCAGTCATACACATACACTTCAATCAAACTATACCGCAATAGCAATTTCATCACCTGGTATCCAAAACTAATCATATCAATAAGGTCGTGCCTGATTGAAAGTAAACCTTTGGCAATCCACAATTCTAGCAGGTTTTCACATCTATTTCTTCAGCTTGAGGAAAGGCGGCACATGAAAGGAAGCAAAGCTTAACTAACATAGGCAGAGCATCATACCGGTCATACAGGGGTTCTAGGGGCAAGCTGAACAGGGCTGATTTTAGTTGCCAATAGAATCGATTGTTGAACTTTGCCAGAATATGTGATACTCCTTTGATCAGATACGACTTCGCTCTAATAGTTCAAAATATGGTTTGCAAAATATCTTCCATGTCATTTCTGTACAGAAGCAAATCCCCTCAGTGGTGATTGTTTCGACAACAAGAGATAAGATTCTAGCGATTAATCAGATTAGATTGCAGAAGAGATAAGGATGAAACAAAATCCGATCAAATCCGTGCGGGCGGGCTTAGTCAAAGAAACTGGGAGCCTTTTAACGGCGAGCTGGAATCTCCCGGGACGGACCAGTGCTTCACCTCTGTGAGCATCACCTAGATGCAATGAGTGTTAAGTGGACCATTCGATATCATGAGAGATGGGTTCTTGTTGAACCACTACTCATGAAACATGGGTCAATGAGTTTGACTTGAAACTACATGGTTGAATCCTGATAGCAATATCATAATTTGACATCTTGTGGAAAAATACCTCCTACTTATCAATTGATGAGCTAAAGGGGCTCTATTATGAATGGTTCATAAGGCACAACACTTGCTGAAGGTTTTGCAAATGGGGTAACAACTCAAGCGCTTAACCTTGGAGAAAACTCCCTGGTTAAGCGCGCTTGAGCTGGAGCAGTACTGGGATGGGTGACCTCCCGGACGGACCAGTGCTTCACCTCTGGGAGCATCACCTAGATGCAATGAGTGCTAAGTGGACCATTCGATATCATGAGAGATGGGTTCTTGTTGAACCACTACTCATGAAACATGGGTCAATGAGTTTGACTTGAAACTACACGGTTGAATCCTGATAGCAATATCATGAGCTGGAATCTATTTCATGACAAGTCAAAAGCTGTTTCACAGTGAGTTAAAAGTTGTTTCAGGTGTGAGACAGGTTTTGTTTCAAAGTTCCCACAATATATATAGCCTATCGGCTAATTATTATGTCAACATAAACATATCTATAACACACCACTTTTTCTCCTCTCCTACAACTCATAGCATCTTCTTTTAATACAATCAATTGGAAGAGCATATCATATCTCTAGTACTTTTTGATGGCTATGATTGTGATGATTAGGATATTATGATGGCTCTTGCACTACCCTACATTGCTTTATTATGTGGGATCATTCATAGCCATACATCACTTATATTAATAGATGCTCCTTCACAGCCATGTTCTTTACAAGTTCCTCCACAACCACATTCTTTTTTGAGCTCCTTCACAACTCTTATTTCCTTTTTTACTTTACTTCTGAATCATTGGCAGTGGCAATTTATTATTGTTAATTCCTACTTGAAATATTTGTCAAAATACTAATTATGGAGATTTGTGCTTGCAAGCACTGAGATAAAGCATCAATAACAAGGAGTATGCATGGAATCAATCATCCTCATTGTTCCTCATTATGAGTGTGCTCTTTAATTTCATGTTGACATCTTGTTTACATTGACACACATAATCATACTAGGCCACATGCAAACTAAAGTAAGAGAAAAATGTAAAGGGTGAAAAATGCATACCTAGCACTTTCTCCGTTAGTTTTGGACTCACTTTGGTCATTTGTCCCAAATGTAATGACAAGCATACAAGTGACATGTTTTTGAACAAAAATTGATGATTAACCTTAGCCTAACCTCACACATCCCAAGAATCCACACTTAATCTTCAATTTTCCTCTCCCTTTTCCTAAATTTAAATTGTAGATGTGAAATTGGTCATAGTATAGAATTGCAATGCAAATTTCACCCCTTAATTTCTAAATTCAAATTTAATCTAGGGCCCACTTTGACACTCTTCCTACTAGTTTTTACCTTCCAATTTGAGTGAAAAACATTCAAATTTATATGCTAGGGTGTTTGTATAAAAGGATAAACTCTAATTCATTTTCAACTTATCATGAGAGGGCTATTAGAGTAATTAATAATATTATATTAATGGTCATCTTTAGTTTATTAGGTAGTTTCTATTTTATACATTAGTTTAGAGTTTCTAGTATGTTTATATTTTCGTTCTTTGTTTTTTTCTATATAAGGAGACTATGTCTCCATCTGTAATTATCCAATCTTGAATATCAATAATATTTTCATGGTATCAGAGCGGGTGATGGGCCTTTAGAATTTTTTCGTGTCCTAGTTACTTGGAATTATTTCCAGAATTTTTTCAAACAATTTTTTTGAGTGCTTAGATTTTAGAAAAAAAACAATAAAATAAAAAAATCGAAAATCTTCTTGTGGCTTTTCTGGAAAAATCAAGGGTTTCTGAGTCAGACTTTTTCGTGGGTTTTTTGGTCGCGGATTTTTCTGCTAAACCCGCGTGCTCTGTTTGTCATTTTTGGCGTGTGATTAAATCGTGTTTCTGGACTTCTGGCGTGGATTCTTCATTCGGGTTGCATTTTTCTGTTTTTTGTGGTAGTCTAAGGCTTGATTTTTTGCTCTTGAAGGTCGCGTTTTCTGAAAAGCGACGCATTCTTTTTGTCTCCTGAGACGCATTTTGATGGTCGCGTTTAATCTCTGTCCTCCCTGAGCACCGACATTTGCAGATCTTCGGAGCTCTTCAGGCCGCAATTTCTTTCAGTGGTTGAGCACAAAATCTGTGTGCGTTTTTTGCCCTTCTTTTGGACGCAGCTTTACTACATCTCCTTGGCCGCGTTTTGCCTTGAAGCTGATGCGATTTCTGGCGAATTTCAGAAATTTTTCTGTGTTTTCTGGTCTTTTAATGGCGGCGTAGGGTTTGTGAAACTCAATTAGGGTTGCATCATTATTACAAGACCATAGCACCATCATCTACATCATTAAAAATAGATTAGGCATTTGCATGGATGTTGAAATAGTCTTCAAAGTTGTCAAAACTATTAAATCAACTCAAGATTGACTAAAATCTAATAACCTTGCACCATAAACTTCTAGAACGTTTATGGATACTATCCAAATTTGCAATATAGGTCTACATACTTGAGGTGAGCAAAACTTCGATCGAATACGCATAGAAACATTGAATCTATAAATCATTGATTGTTTTCCCAAGTATGAAGACAATGTCTATATTGTAAAAATGATTTGAAGATACACAAAAAATTTTACAGTTTGATAATAGTTGGTTGGTAGAGTTTTGAGTAGAAGTTAAAATGTCTAATAACATAGTGCCATGTTTTCAAGTTTATTTGGCATTAAATTTAGAGCTAAGCATCCTATTCTTTGTTGATTTTAGTATTTATTTATGGCATGTCCAAAACTTAACAATAAAAAAAAAAGCAAAGGACACGACACAACTTTCAAATTTCGATCACAACACAAAACTTTGTTTCTAAGCAATTATAGGAGGGACTTAAGGGGTCAGACCTATGCCTCAAGTGCTCACTTCTAATGGCCTTGCTTACATGACACGCAAAGGCTTCGTAGTTCAACAACCTAAATTTGAACCAACTCATAATTGGTTGACCAATAAAAGAGTATAACCACTAGGTTTCAAATGATGTCTCTACCTCAATCACAATCATAAAGGACACTAACACTAAAAACCACACTATTTTGTAAAAATTCTAACACATGCTCTTGTTTTGATGTTCTTCTATACTCAAGGTATTTCTCTCTATATTTTGATTTTAGAAATAGGGTAATAAATCTCATGTAGTCCATCTATCACACTTTCTTGCATTTAACATTTGCATCTCTAATTAGGATATAACGAGTTAACCAAAGTGTGTTATGAAACCATTATATTCTCTTGCACTTACCAATTTCATCAAATATAAATACAGGGATTAACAAGAACTATTTTACATTAAGGAGACGTAAGTGAGTCACTCAACTTAAAAGTGTGATAGATGGACTACATGAGATTTATTACCCTATTTCTAAAATTAAAATATAGAGATACTTTGAATATAGAAGAACAACAAAACAAGAGCATGTGTTAGAATTTTTACAAAATAGTGTGGTTTAGTGTTAGTGTCCTTTATGATTGTGATTGAGGTAGAGACATCAGTTGAAACCTATTGGTTATACCCCTTTGTTGGTCAACCAATTAGGTGTTGGTTCAAATTCAAGTTGTCAAACTACGAAGCCTCTATGCGTCACGTAAGCAAGGCCATCAGAGATGAGCCCCCTAGGCATAGGTCCAACCCCTTAAATCCTCTCGTAATTGCTTGGAAACAAAGCTTTTTGAGTTAGTTTTGTGTTATGATCGAAATTTGAAAGTTATATCGTGTCCTTTGCTTTGTTTTTGGTTGTTAAGTTTTGGGCATGACAATTTATGAACATATTCATCTCTCACAATTTATTTAGCATTAAAACTAAATACCTTAATTGTCTTCATTAATTTTGCTACTTATTTATAAACATATTTCCTATAGTCTATCTCAACATATAATTCTAAAAATAATTCATATATTATAATTAATTAATCTATATTATCAATATTAAAATCTTTTATTTTCGTTACACCAATATAAAATGCTCACTTTATAAAAAACATTATATATTAGAACTTAGTTTTGTATAATTAGAGATGTGAATTTGGTGTTATCCAGTATTATCAAGTTTTGATTGCTTATTTTTTAAACAAATTTATTGACCCATATTTTCTAAATAATGGTTTACATTAGCCCAATGTTTATGAGCATAAATGGTCTCCACAACATTCGTTGTATTTAGATAGTATTCACAAAGGTGAAGCACTAAGACTTCCTAGAAGGTCACCATCATAATATTTGTCCAACTCAAGCATGCTTATTAGAGAGTTTCCCCCAACATTAAACCCACTTAGCTTGCTAGTCCATTTGCAAAAACCTTCAGCAATTGTTGTGCCTCATTTACTATTCATCATAGAACCCTTTAACCCATCTATTGACAAGTGGTATTTTTTGCAATGCATTAAATAATAATATTTTATCAAGATTCAGTTGTGTAGTTTTGGTTTATGAATCATTCATTATAGAACCCCTTTAACTCATTTGTTTGCACCGTATTAAATTATAATATTTTATCCGAATTCAATTGTATAGTTTTTATTGGAAACTTATTGACTCATATTTCATGATACAATTAAATGCTAAGTAGAATATTGAAACTCATAAAAAATAAATTCATATAAAATACCACTCAAAAATATGTGTAACAAATTTGATTCGAACACTATGCGACTAAATTCTCATAAAACAAATATTAATTCTAGCAATAGTAAGCGTACTGACAGCACCAATATTACTGAGATTCGGAACAACAGGTGTCCCACCCTTTATAACCGGCCGGGGCGGTCTTTAACCCAAGCAGAAAACACTATGCAAAGGGCGGATGTTACAATGAATAGGGACATTTCAGAGGAAACGTTCGCTTCGATGGGAAACCCAGAAACCCCCATACTAACCGTACATAAAATTCCCCTCTACAAATTTCATTCCAGAATATTGACACTAACAACCAAACGAAAATTGTTGAAAAACTTAGGGAAATATTTTAAAGACGGTGTGTGTACCTGATTGGCAATCAATTTCACATTTGTTGACACCTGATCTGCTAAATTGGAAGCCTCTGATGCAGACGGCAACTTCTCTCGGCTGTGATTCTTTTTTCGCTGCAAATAAATACATGAATGGTGTTGTTGTTTAGTAATAAACTAGCAATTGCACCTTGGTGTGTAATGGGTACGCCGAAGAGTTGTGGAAGGTCAAGTAGGGAGAGTTTTTGTTCTTTATTTTGCAAATCATATCATTTTGTTTACCAAAGGAATTTGGATAGATCAGTGAAAAATAATAATATACATACATATACTTTTCTTTTTTAGCAAAAATAAAATACATTTTGTAGGTTGTGCTTGCCATGTGAAATTGTAAAATGAGTTTTCTGTATTGAACTGCAAATTACTGTTTTTTTATAACTTAAATTTTATGCAGTGGAGTTCACAAGCATTTAAGATTGTTGAAAGACAGTTGCAGTAAGTGCTGAAGCCTGGAAAATACCATGCCATAAAAAGTCAATATAATCTCCATAAACATACTGTATACATTTATATTACTGTACAGGGGATGGTTTGATGTCCAGATTGGTCAAATTCAAGAATACCGATGCACAGTACACACTGATAGACAAATCTATAAATTCAATGGTTTTGATTTGTTTTAGAATTCTATGATTTAATCATCTCTAAGAGAACAAACAGGGGCCAGGTTTCGAACATCTGGCACTTAATAATATTTTAAAACATCAAAAAAAAATTAAAAAACATGATTTGAATCCTTTGTTACATCAATAAACAAATAAAAAACATGATTTGAATCCTTTGTTTCGTGCCTTGACTATGCTTCCACATCTTGGGAACAGCTCACGTGTCTGGTCTATACTCCCACAGTTGCATGGGAACAACAAAACAATCCACGTGCTTTGACTATGTTCAATTTTTTGCATGCATATTGATTATGAGGATACGGGAAAGAGGGGAGGGGATTATGGAGGCGCATTTCCTGCAATGTGTATTCTATCAAACAGTTCGTGTGCCCTGTCAGTGCTTCCACCTTTTGCATAGACTGAGTTTGTGGGTGTCGAAAGCTCTGATTAATGCTAAGCCAGAGGCATACATTTCTCAAATGGTGTTTCTCAGTCTGTACCACCACCGCTCCCTACAAGAAGAACCCATGAGCCCATACCACGGATGACTCGGCCAACTTTCTCAGATGGACTTTACAAGCTCAACTCTACAAGAGATGCAACGCAAAACAAGCCCATCAAGGACTTCTTCGCACAAGTAGAAGGGATGATGACGAAATTTGGGATGATCTACGACTGGAAGATCGGCGATGAAGAAATGTTCGGATGGATGGTGGTGGTGGACTCCCTCTCCCTCTACCGGTTTCTCAAAAATGGGCTTCACCTTCTTCAGCGGGAGGCAAGTTAAAGACAGCAGATGCGGTGAAATTCTTATGCCTACACTCACAAGTATCAGATGTGATCTTGTGAAGCTGGAAAATCAGATCCCTCTTTTTCTTCTCACTAAAATCGACAAGGACACCCTTCGTTCTCAGCTCTGGTATTCCTCATCTCTCTTGCTTCATGGTATGCAACAAGCAATAAGCTATATGAAACCCAAAGTTCATTAAAGTTTGATGCTTCAATGGCTGTGTTGCTGCTACCAGAAGCTATACCATGATTTGTAAATCAAGATGCACTCATTGTAGCACTCATTGCTTCATGGTATCTCATGATGTGGTATCTCTTGCTTCTTGGTGAAATCAAGAAGCTATAGCTTCATGATTTGTAAATCCTTCATGGGCACTCATTTTAAGAAATTTAGATTACAAAGAATTTTAATTCCTTTCTGTTTGGATATATTTAATACTATCTATTCACTATGTCTTGGTGAAAATTTGTCATAGGTTCATTGTTCATTAAGTTGTGGGCAAAAAAATGGCGGCCTGAAAGATGAACAGATTTCATTTACAACAAGCAATAAGCTACAGGGAAAAGGTGTAGTTTGTCGTTACACCAAAACTTGCAAGTGTTAGTGAACTTTCCAAACCAGGACCTTCACCTAGACCCAGAGTGGCGGTTAGTCCACATGATCATATGTCTAGAGGTGGAGGTGTGGCGGTTTGTCCAACACCCCCCTTCCGACGCAACTCGAGGGAATCGAACCTAGGTTGTGGCTCTGATACCATTTGTAGTTTGTCGTTACACCAAAACTTGCAAGTGTTAGTGAACTTTCCAAACCAGGACCTTCACCTAGACCCAGAGTCCCAGAGTGGCGGTTAGTCCACATGATCATATGCCCAGAGGTGTGGCAGTTAGTCCAACAAAAGGATTGCCAGGATTTACAGCTGTTCTTATCATTTTTGACAAGTGTTGCTAGCATTCTCCTTGATTGTTTGATAAGATGCCTCACATATATGCCATCTACTGGAATGCTATGGTTGGAGGATATGCACAAAATGGATTTGTTGAAAAGGCTTTATAAATTTCCAAACAAATTCAGAGATAAATGAAGAATACCTTCTTCACTGGAAGATCTAAGAAGGCGATTCTCATGGCAACCACGACGCTAACTATCAGGAACTCGTGAAAGCTAGAAAATGTCTGCAGAAAAATAACTCTTTAGCTCCTCGTCTGAATTCAATGACCCTGAGTTTTGCAAATAAAATCCCAAAGAAGAAAATATCTCATGTAAATGAATTCAATGACCCTGAGTTTTGCAAATAAAATCCCAAAGAAGAAAATATCTCATGTAAATGAATGTGGAGGTGAAAGAGACTACGCAAGTTAGGTGAGATTGAATGCGATGCAATTTGGAGGTAGGTTGGTGAGATTGAATGCAATGCGTACTATTTTTTCTCGTTAAAACCTTACTTTCAGGCTGCAGCTCGCCAAAGTGGAGAAGTGACAGCTCAATACCCGCGAGGAAGAGTTTGGAGGGGAAAGCAGAAGAAAAGGAGAAAAACAGCCTGGAAAACGGTGAAAAAATAGCCGAAAAATGACAAAAAATGATGGACGGCTGAGATTCCTTTAAATGTCAACCAGAGTCTGTAGTTGCTTTTCAACCGTCGAAGGGGAAAATGAGCTTCGAAAGCTCATATAGAACACGCCTTCGGCGTAAATATGGAAAGCTCGGATGAAATGAACAGAGAGCACGGAGTTGTACCCGCCGACGGCCGTAATGAGCGAGAAGGGCATCAATGTGCGCTATTAATTGGCTAAGATCGAAGTCTGGCTTATCCGCATTTGTCATTAGAATTTCAACAATGCGCTGGGAAGGCGTAACAGAGGACGAAGATGAGGATGCTGTCGAAGGCATATTGAAAGAAATTGCAGGAGATTTCACATATGAAAGTGCCTCAATTTGGAGAAAACCCTTGGAAATACACAAGAGGGCAAGGGACTGAATGCAGAGACGACTTCTTAAAATGAGTTTTAACTGTCAAAAGTGGTACAGTTGACGCAGCTGACTCACTACTTAAATATCCATAAAATAATGTAGTCAATCGTGGTAAGTAGAGTGAATTAAAAAGGGCCCGCATTACGTCCCATCACTGACATAAACATCAATGTACAATACGCCAAATTTGTGGTGACATATTCAACATGTCTGTAGAAATGGTATCTATGCGACACGTCTTTTATCTTATAAAATTTGGTCATTGCAATAATTCGGGAAGAATTTTAGCAAGCATTGAATAGGCATGGTCAGTCGCAAAAGCATCAATTTTAAACATGAACGCCAGGAAGTTGCCATTTCGTCTCATCACTGACGCAAACAGCAATATACAGCACGTCAAATAACGATATTTTTATCTTAAAAAATTTCGACATTGCAATAGGGGAGAGGGCCCAGTAGTCATGCACCCTACCTTTGCGCTTCTAATTATCCTACGCCGAAATTTCAAATCACTTCCAATTTTTTACAGCAGCTTACTTGGCAAGTTCTCTGCTTATAACTAAGGTTTCAGGGCCACATCATCAAATATGATGCCACATCAGCATGCATTTTTGTCAAGGTGTCCAAAAAGGCCCGAAAAAATAGTGAGACCAATTCTCGTGCATTACATCATGAGTAGTTGAGCGCTGATGTGGTATCACATGATTGGTTGCTTTTTAGATCAAAAGCATACATTTTGTTTAATTATGGGTAGTCAAATCACAACTATTGGACATTATATAAACGACTATTGGGTATTATATTTATGATTGGGTGTGCGACTATTGGACCCCGCACAACTATTGGGCCCTCTCCCCTAATTCGAAAGATTATTAGTTGAAAGGTTTTTTTGGCTAAGCTGGTGATATTTAAAAGTACCTTGATAGGTAACAAATTTTAAACATGTACATGAATTCTAACATGATTGTTAAGTGATTCATGCGCGTTAAGAGGAGTGTGATTAGATATGTTAGATTATTTGCTTGATGTGAATGTAGGACAGTGAATGATATTCAATGATCAAATGGTAAGCAATGAGGCAATGATTTATTAATGCTCTATATAAGTGCAAATAAATGTATTTTTATACACATACTTCTAAAGTGTGATGATTTGTGCAAAGTCAACTTGGGACAAAAGTGTTGAATGAGGCAAGTCAACTAAATATTTGGTTTTTATTTTGTAAATTAATGATCAAGATTGTAGTTATGAGGACTAACTTGCACCCATACATACGAATTGAGTCAAACATCTAAGTTGGATAAGTGCTTGTGATGAATTGGATTGGATTTGGATAAGTGATGTGAATTAATCTCTAAGCATGTTTATTCTCAAACATGCATAAATCAGATATAATAAATAGACGAACTATGACCCATTAAAGGAAGAAGATTCTCCTTTTCAAATGTGTTCCTTGTGAATTTCTTGCAAGACAAAGATAAAAGATTCCATGATTATATTTTACCTCACACAAAAAATTGAATGTAAAAATTAATTACCCCCATAGGGTGTAGTTGATTGAAGGAAGACCCTATAATATACCAATGACAAACATAAGCATAAGAGGATACATTAATAATAGGATGCATTGTGAGATAATCATAGTCATTTGATCAATCAATAATAAATGATAAGCATGTGAGCATATATAATCTTCTAAGTGTGAAAATCTAGTAATCATAAATGGAATAGTACATTATGAGAAGCGTAGTAATGGACTAGAGATATAATCAAATATAGCATCATTGACTCCATAATGGGCATAATAATTGTGATGCATCCATCAATGGCCAAAAACACCTATGAAACTATGATAAAAGGTCAAACACAACATGATCCATGGGAAAAACTACACATAGGGTAGGATCAATAAGATAAGTAAGATCAAGATCTAAAGGTGATGTGACCCCTAATGGCCAAAAGTGCCCATTAAAATTTAAGGAACCTAAGGTAGTGGAATATTTTCCTACACTAATCTTTTTTTTTCAAGTTAAGAGCTTGATACCTTTTTTTTCATGTTCCTACACTAATCTTAAGAGGGGAGTTATGCAAGACTTTTCAAATATTTACAATAGTTACAAAAACAAATATAAATATCATTCATATCACAACACAATAATTTATATGAAGAAAACCCATTCGAGAAAAATACCCCACACTCCAAAAGTAACCCAATATATTATTCAAAAATAAAAAAGATTAAAATATACCTGTGGAGCAAGCTTTCTCAGAAGTATCACTAACCAAATATCTATGAGTCACTCAACATCTATAAAACTCTCACACTCGACCTCTATCTCAAGCACCTAATATTTAGAAGATATGATACATGAATTTTTTTTAACCCAAGGGTATCCCCACGACCCAACCCAATGCCCAATATGCCTTACCTTGGCCTTACAAGTTGCCAAGTTAGGGACGAGAAGGGGTGAGATGGGGCAAGATTAGTCCACTGGGGATGTACACAATTTCCTGCAAACCACGTGCATTGGGTAAACCAGGACCTCAGACTCAAACCCAAGACCATGGGGAGCAAACCCATGACTTAAGCCTCCTTTGCTATCCGGATATGATACATGAAATTGTCAAATAATATTTACAAATCATGAGTTAAAAGCACCCAAAAGAGGCACCCAAATTATCTCCAATAAAATATGCCCTATGATGTGTCAAAACACACACCAACACATGCAACTCCCCCTTATAGCTCTTTTATGTGTCCATGTTTTCATATTTTCCAATTTAGGAGACCCAACTTTTGAAGGCCATAACTTTTGATTCGAGAGTCTGATTGACAACCGTTTGAATTGTTGGAATGTCATGAAGTATTATATCAAACTATAACTAACTTCATTAGTTATGACCACTTTAGGGCCCAAAATGACCTCAAAGTGCCTCAAATTTGACTTGGAACCTTTATAAATATATAATTTAATATATTAACATCTAGACATGATCTTGGGTCAAAATTTTACAAACATGTTTATTTGGAAATTTCATAGCTTTGAAGAAAATTTTAGATCCATATATGCTCAAACATAAACTTACTATAAATAGTATTTTTTTATAGTTGCAAGGTTGAGACACCTTTTCTAACATTCCCCCATTTGTCAAATACCTTGCAAGAGAAAATGGAGTATTGACACCATGATTTAATTTTTAAGGGTTGACATTCTAGATGTTATCAATTATCATATTTTCATGTGTTAGGTGATGTACATTGATGTTGAGCTATTCTAGATGTGTTGATTATGTGATCTACATGATATTGCACCCTATTGGGTGGTTGTGCATTGCTTTGACTATTATATATGTGGTGTAGGCAGGTCACTTAACATGTGACTTGAGTATGTAGGTTGTGAGACCCTACCCTCTGTGATCCTATTGAGTCTATGCATTTTGATGTTCTTGTGCCTCCACAATGGTGTTATTCCTGAGTTAGGAGTAATGAACATTGTTTGACTGATTTGAGATTAGGTTAAATGGATAAAATTTAGCTATTCAATGGGTATTGTGATTTCTCTATGATTATCAGATGTGTTATTTTGTTTGATTATGCAATTTCTAGTAGGGGCACTCTGCATATCAAATGTATTAAGTTATAAGGTTTTTTGGTAATTGGTAATGGGCTTACATATGTATGGAATGGTTTGTGATATAGTGAATTCAAATAAGTCTTAAACATGAGTTCCACAAGAATACACATATATAAACATTTAAAGTGGAATTAACACATGTTCATGGAAGAGGGTATTAACTAGGCAACTTAGGCAAATGATAGTTTGAGAATGTGTATTAAATGGGCTATATATTTAATATAATAATTATAAGGGTTGAAATTAAATGAACTTTACAATTTGGAAAGGAGTAAATACAAATAATAAAACTAGTGATACCCGTTGTTAATAAGAAAATATGTAATTTGATGCACTCAAAATAAATTACCTAGATATTATATTTTTGATTATTACATATCTTGATATCCTAAATTTAATATAATTTGTATTGTTATGGGTATCAATAATGGTATATATAATTGATGATTTTTACGACCAAATTAATAATAACATTTGTTTTAACTATGAGCAACAAACTATAGTTGAAAACTTATTAAGATTACAATAGATTTGGAATTAGTTAAGATTACAATAGATTTGGAATTAGTAATTTAACCTTAATCAAATAATTATATTTTTTCTTAAAGAATTTGATAATTTTTCCAATATTTAAATTAACCCTTGCTTGACACTTAAAAACTTAATTTACGCTATGATGGATAAAGTGAATTGCTAATTATAACCTATGGGTAAGCTTTTATGATTTTCACTTAACTCTTAGTTTAAGGTGTTCTAGAATAAAAGACATTTAATTTAAGAATCATTATTTGAATTAGCCCTAAAAGACAAAATATCCTAATTGGATTAGTAAAATACTTAGAAGAGATTTGACCTTTTACCCAACATTTTGATGAAAGATTAAATCTTGGTCTAACTTGACCCTAAAACCCTCAATTCAGAATTTAATGATAGCTTAGGAAAATATCTAGATTTAATCTTTAAGTGGACTTTGAATTTTACTTTTAATTCTTCTTAAATGAAAAGTTATGAAAACTCTTTATCATTCATGTTACAATGGTGTATATAATTGCCTTTAAAAGTTGTGTTTTAAGTAAGGTTTCTAATTTTATCATTGTTGGCTCATTGTGCTTAAACTCTCAATAATTAAGTTTGTAACTAAGAAATGAGATATTCCTAATTGTTACACTAGAAATACGAATTGTAGTCAAGAAAGGTGGAAAAAAAAATTTCAATAAGCTACTTACAATACGCGTTGAAATGTCTTAGAGTCAATAAAGTAAACTCACCCTAGAGTAGTAAAGCGACGAGATGACAGATTCATACACGTGATGTCCTTGATTATATTTTAACTTTAGGAGATTCAAACTGTTTCGGTTGTAGTTGTAAGGAAAGATTTTTGGTAGTTGTGTTTGTTTTAAGTTGGAATTTTTGGGGCATGACATTTAGCATCAGAGCAAGGTTTCAACATTAGGAACTTTGCTTGTGTTAAGTGGTTAACCAATTCTGCTTTTGAGATGGGTTATGTGGTTCTAAGAATTGTGTTGCAAGAATAGTTAGGATGAAGGTGATAATGTGTTCATTGACGTTACACCCCAGTTGTGTATTTATTATTTATTGTTACTATTTAGGGTAAATGTGAATTAAATTTGAAATTTGAATGAGAATAAATTGTGCTTGCACTTTGTTATCCATGATTTATGAATGAATGTTGTTTCGTTTAAATGATATGCGAAGAAATGCAAATATGTGAAATGGATAGTTATAGAAATGAATATTCTAACTATGGAGATATATTATGTGTAATGCATATTTTGTTGAACAACTAACTACCATGGGAATGTGTTAATTGATGCAAGTATATGTTCAATCCTCTAGGTGGAGGGGAAGCATCACTCAGAAGAAGATCTTGGTTAGGTAACCAGTAATGTAACCTATCTGAGCTTACATACACACTCACAATAGAAAGATTGAGTCAAGTTGTTATGTTGGGAATTGGTAAGTCATCCTTAGTATAAATATTTGCATTAGTAAGGGTCATTATTACTGTTGAATGCATGCTTGGATGGTGTTATATGTTTAGAGATTATGAGCTCTTTCCTATATTACTATGCTTGTATTGATGAGTTAAACACACATGGAATGTACGTATATGTATACATATGCATGCCAATGATAGTCCATACACGTGAAGGAACACGTACATGAGAGTACATAGGTAGATGTACCTATGCACGCTTATGAATAGGTGGCTTATGTGCATGGAACTATCAAATGGACCTTACAACATGTATATGCATATGTATAAATATATCACATGTAGATACATATCAATATGATAGCAATTGTGTGCAATCAAATGTGTGTGTGTGTATATATATATATATATGTATATATGATATATACATATATCCATATGTATACATGTATCGATACACACGTATGTGTGGAAAACATATAATTCCCATACGAATGTATTGATATATGTACACATATGTATACATGTACATAGAGGAATATATATATATATGTACACAATCAGTGTTATTATTATTATTATTACTATGAGGTTAACTTCTTGTATTCATTTGTATATCGAATGTATACATACTTTATTGCCATAATATATATATATATATATATATATGTGTGTGTGTGTGTGTGTGTAAATATATGAATATATATATATATATATGTAAATATATCAATATATATTTATATATGTAAATATATGAATATATGCTTAAGATCAAGTAACATATGTAATGATAGAGGTCGATTTTATTTACATGAACATAGGCTAATTGTATATAACATTTACAATGCATTTAAGGGCTGAATATTATATATATTGGCAATGAGTAAAGATCAAACAATATGCTATGAATTATGCAGCAGTTAAGTCGATATGGAGAATATAGCATAGTTGATGCTATGAGATAGAATATCTTTGACTTAATAAATAGAAATTTACCTTTGGACACCTTATCATGAAGCGATGAAAAGTAAAGTGTAAAATGCATGATAATCGAAAGAGTTACAACAAGGAAAAGAATTGGTCAAAGCATATTTATGCACCCGAATGACTCTTCATTCTTCTATTTTTTGCTAAGCTTAGACTTAGTCGACTTTGAGCACATGTTGCATTTTAAATATAGACCGATTCAATTAGTAAGGGTCGTTCCAAAACAATAGGGAGAAGGTTGCTTGCTTGGCACCATATTGTGAAGTTATAAATGTTGTAGAAGTCCATTCTGGAAACAAATCGATTATCACCATTTGATCATGTGTAGATTGAAATAGTCTTAAGTTGTTGTCAAAACATAGAGGTTGACCTATAGCTTTTCATGTTGAGTAAACTCTTTGATTACTGCCACCTTTTAGCTAAGTGAAGTGAGTTGATATGCATGGATTAAGCTATCATTTTGCATGCCTCTTCTATAAGCTGTAATATCTCTTTTTGTTGTATAAATAGAGAGGCTAGCTCTCTTATTTGGAACACATTCTTTTGCAAACTTATACTGTTGCATATTTTTTGAGAGTTGTTAACTATGTGAGCTGAAAGTGATAGTGTGAGAATTGAGAAATATTGTGTAAGTGCAAATAGTTCTTGAGAGAGAAAACATAGAGAAGTGTTTAGAAGGATTTAGAGAAACAAGCAAGCTATTGTTGGAAGGTTGAGCAACAGATCAGTCCATTGAAATAAGTGTATATAGGAATGAAGATCTAGTTTCTCTTATTTATCTTTGTTTATAAAAGATTGTGTTTTGTATGTTTTATGTGGATTGTATAAGAATACTTGTATTAGGAAAACATAGTATTTTCTTTGGAAAGGAAAAAAAAGCTATGTTACTCTTTTCTATGAAGTGCTTGTATTTACTCCATTATAGGAGAGATTGTTGTCATAAGAATATGTAAACTAGATATGATTAAGCATGGATAGCTTAAGAGTTTTCCATAGCTAGTTATTGGTATAATTGATAGCTTCTAAGTTACACCTAGGGTTTTATTATCCTTAAAGGGAGGTAACTTGTATTTATGCTTTACAAGTAGATATAACATTAAGTTATGAGAAATGGGAATAGGTTGTCTCTAGGGTTAAAGACTACCCGTTGAAGAAAAAACCTATGCATAGTATATAGTGGCCTAAAGTCAAATTGAGCTTGAGTAGTGAACGTGAGTAGGATGACTATCACTCAAAGTACTAGGTGAGAACACTTTGGCCAAAATAGTGTGATTTCCTTTAGCTCCACTGTTAATTCACCATAATCCATTTATTTGCATGCTAGTTCTAGATTTTGGCTTTACAAGCTCTAGTCATGTAGGACACAACACTAACTTAGTTGGTTGTTGTTACGAGGCTACTCCACCAATCTCTTCATCAAAGGGTAGAGCCATATATTGAATGATAGATGTGCGGGGGACTGCAATGAGTTTGTGGTTGGTGAAAAAGTGCTTGAGTGATGCTTCTCCTTAGCAAGCGATAAGAAGACCAAGATTTGAAATGAGGTTCCTAGACTATCTATATCTATTCCTTTAAAAGCTCGGTTGAGCTATGTATGTACTTTGTACACATTCTTAGAAATATTGTAATCAAAAATTTGTTATATTGGAGTGGAATCATTGTTGTTTATTATTATGACATCTATTTTCATTTTTTCTCAATAAAGAAAAGAAAAAATTTATTACAATGGCTTATTACATAGTTTATTTACTCACAAAGTGAAAACTTAGGAAAATTTACTTCAGTGAAGGGTTCACATGTTACATGTGGTATCAGAGCTACCAGGTTTAGCTTTGGAACCTATGAGCTCATCATTCTTTTCCAATGTTATCTAATGTTTGGAAATTCTTGTGCCAAGATGGTACGTCTCAGGTTAACGACTAGAAAGTTAGTAATTGGAAATGAGCACTACCTCAAGGCCAAGAAGGAAAGAGATTCCGTCACTAGGACAATTGAGGGTACCAACTACGACAATGCCATCTGGTTAAGCAACACTGAAACCTTCAGTTGTGTGCTTTCTCGAATCTATTGGTGTGAATAAGTCATGTACCTAGTTTATTCCTTTAAAAGAGACTTAGGGGACTTAATTCATATGTTAAGTTTACTTAGGATATTAATTGTATCTTCTAGAATTCTTAGTTGTCTTATCTAGACTTTGCACTTTCCTAGGTAGTTATGAGTTAGTTGTCACATGTAATAGGATTAAGACACTTTTCATGATCTTGTCTTATCCTATCTCTCATCATTGCTTTTATAAGCAAGGCATCTATAGCATAGTTTGCATTGTATTTTATTGCATTGATCATATTGTATCATATTGCAATTCTTGTTTGGTGGAATAACATCTTCCATTGTTGCTTATCTCTATCTCTTGTGGAGGTTATTTGGCGTTGCAAATTGAAGATCTTGGGTTGATAAGTTCAACATGGTATTAGAGATTTGAATCTGGCAAGCCGCTTCCATTTTTTCATTAGAGAGTTTCCATCAAGTTTTCTATTGTGATTTCAGTTTCTTGTATCCTATATTGCATGTTATTGCATTGATCATATTGTATCATATTGCAATTCTTGTTTGGTGGAATAACATCTTCCATTGTTGCTTCTCTCTATCTCTTGTGGAGGTTATTTGGCATTGCAAATTAAGATCTTGGGTTGATCATTTCAACATGGTATCATAGATTTGAATTTGGCAAGCCACTTCCATTTTTTCATTAGAGAGTTTCCATCAAGTTTTCTATTGTGATTTGAGTTTCTTGTATCCTATATTGCATGCATGCATTTTGGTGAGATCTGGTGATTGCAGCGCTTTTGGCTATAGTGAGAGTATTTTAGGTTGTCCCATTGCATCTAAGAGGCTCAAAAAAGTCAAATTTGGCTTTTGTTTCACTCAATTTCGTTACCATTTGCAACTTTGGCAAAGAAGGGTTTGGAGCTCAGATCTGGTGATCAGCGTTTATAGGAGCATTTTTGGAAAAAAATAAGCCTTCCATTACATTTGTGTGGTTGTTTCCAAGTTTTTTGATATATAATTTTCCCATATTCGATGAAAGTTGTTTTCGGGGCAAAATTTTTTTAGTTGAGGAGTTGTACAACCCCTACCCTGCAAGGTACATCGTCGTCAGAAAAAAATAAAAATAAAAATTCTTGCTTTATTCTTTTCGAGTGGTATTTTATTTTAAATTTAAATATATATATATAGTGTTTCACAACGCTATCTGCCTTATGTACTATAGGCTTTTAAAAAGCCGACTATATTTTTTTGTCGACCGACAGACTTAAAGTCTACGGATTCCATTAAACCGCATGACATTTTGGTTATCGCTAGCAACTTTCATACCCACCAGCATTGGAGGTAAGCCACAACTTATTAACCACTAGAGACCTAGCCACCAGGTGGACGGCTACCTAACCACCAACTTTGACCGCCGGTGGCCTCAAGTGGTAACTGCTAGACAAGCTGCCAAGTTTTCTTTCCTTTGCATGTGACCACTCTGAGAGAAAACTGCTAGTGGTTTTCTAAACTGCCAATATTTTTTGTAGCAATAATGTGCCTGGTCACATGGGTGACCGACTGCTAGCCCCTGGGGGCTAATTTTTTGTGCCTATTTAGTGATCATTTTTGCTCTTGTTTAGCATTGAAAGTGCCTCTTCTAGGCCTTTTTTTCAATTTTGCATAACTTTTCGCCATAGCGTCGGTTTTTTGAAAACAAGACATCGTCAAAAAGATTGTTTAACGAACTTCACAGTGCTGTAGGTGATTTTTCTAGATTTTGATATTTTTTGCCAGGATTTTCAGCTTGAAGGTACAAGTGAATTTATTGCTTATCATTGGTATAACTTTTGCAAATGAAGTCAAAATTTGGAAATTTTTTTTTTGAAATTGCTCAGAAAATCTCAAGGAATCTGTTTATAACCTCTATTTTGAATTTTAGCAAGCTCTTTTTTCTAAAAATTGTAAAAATCACCATGTGTTATAAACGGTTGATTTGAGCTTGTCACTTGTTCAAATTGCAAAAATTGTTCATTGTAATTTGTTGGGGGATTGCAAAATGAGTTTTAATACATTCTACGAGGTAAAAGGCACAATTTAAGTGCCACTTTGTCTTCTTTCTTTTGGTGTTCATGGCAGATCTAAGGAAAATTGAACCACTCACTCCACACAATTATCATACATGGAAGCTAAAAATGACTCAATTGTTACAATCTAAGGGTTTATGGCCAATGTCAGATGCAGAAAAACCTAAATTCACAAGGTATTATGAAAAATTTGTCCATAGATGTAAAATGGATGAAGCAAAAGGGCTCATTGGCTTACATGTATCAGATAACTTGTTTCATATTTCGGAGTGTAAAACACAAAGAATGTTTGGGATAAACTTGAAGAATTGTATGGTAAAACAAATCATTTCAAAGCCTTGCAACTTCAAGAAGATCTACAATCACTCTCTCCAGATGCATTTCCTTTAATTCAGGATTTCCTTGCACAATTCAAGATGATTTTGTCACAGTTGAAAGGATGTGGACATGATATATCTAGTGATGAATGTATCTTCTTGATTCTGTCTAAGTTAAAGGGCCCTTATCAAGTGTTTTATTCTAATTTCTATTCAACTATGGATGTCATGTGGAAATATTACAAAATTCCCTCTTTTGAGTTGTTTTTTGAGTGTCTTACACGGGAATAGGAAAATTTGATTGAGTTGGATGCCTTACCTAATTCTAAGAATCATGCTCTAATGGCTCAATCATCCAAGGGTAAAGGAAAGAATAAGAAGAAGCTCAAAGCATAATCATCTTCAGGTAGTGAGAATCCCTCCAAATTGAAGTTGGAGAACAATCAAAAGTCCACTCCATCTCCTTCTTCTACCTATGGAGATTCTTCCTCCAAGTCCAAGAAAAAGAAAGGAGATCCTTATTCATTTTGTGGAAAAACTGGATATGATGCAACTCATTGTTTTAATAGATTGGAAGCCTTGGAGGAAGCTATGAAGAAGCACAACACTTCAGTAGCTAAGCCTTCTTCCATGGGCAAAGGGAAAGCTCTTTTGGCATGGTCCATTCATTGATATTCAGATAGTTGGATTCTTGATTCAGGTGCTTCACATCACAACCAATTCACATGATCTTCTTGATTCCATTGTTCATACTTCTACTTCTCAGATTGTAGTTGGGAACACTTCATAGATTCCAGTTTTGGGGACAGGCTCCATTTAGATGCTAGATGGGTGCATTGAGGATGTTCTTCTTGTTCTTGATATTGCAACAAATCTACTTTCCATATATTAGATTTGTCATTCTAGAGATGGGAAGTCAGTTGAGTTTATTCCACAAAATGTGACTATTAGACAGTTGTAGGATCCTGAGAAAGTTGTTGCTACAGGGATAGTTGATGAGAACCATTTGTATCGATTTGATGAATTTAATTCTTCATTGGATTCATGTTTTTCTACTCATGCCAATTCGATGAGCAAGCTTTGGTGTGAAAGATTTGGGCACTTGAACTATAGATATCTTCAGCAGATGCAAGCACATAACTTAGTGGATTGTCTTCCTAAGATCACTTGCATGAATGTTGTTTGTCAAGGTTGTGTTCTTGGAAAGCAATGTATCAAGATCCTTTTCCAAAGGGTCAAGCTACTCGTGCAACCACACCCCTTGAGTTGGTCCATAGTGATCTCATGTCATTCCAAACTCCTTCTTTCTTAGGGTCTAAGTATGTGCTAACATTCATTGATGATTTTTCTTGTCTAACATGGGTCTATTTTCTGAAGCTCAAGAGTGAAGTTCTCACCAACTTCAAGACCTTCAAAACATTTCTGGAGAAGTAGTCAGGTTTTTCTCTTCGACAGATACACATAGATAATGGGTGGGAGTATGTCAATTAGGCATTTTAGGATTTTTGTAGTGAGCATGGTATTCTTTATAGCACACAATTCCTTACACTCCTAAACAAAATGGTGTGGTAGAGAGAAAGAACATGACTCTTAGGGAAATGAACAATTGTATGATTCAATCTAGGTCCATGGCTCCCACAATTTGAGCTAAAGTTTTCAATTGTGCCAACTATATTCAGAACTGTATGCCCCACAAGGTAGTGCAAAATATGACCCCTGAGGAGGCTTGGTATCATCACAAGCCTAATGTATCCTTCTTCAGAGTATTTGGTAGTGAGGCTTGGGCATTCATTCTGAATGGTCGGCACAAATCCATGGAGAAGAAGAGTCAGTGGTATATTTTTGTTGGCTATTGTGAGGATTTGAAGGTATATAAATTGTTTGATCCTGACACACAAGAAGTTAATTTCCGACGTGATGTTCAGTTTGTTGAGACCTTCACCTAGTCAGATCCTCCTTCGAATTCTTCATCACAACCTACTTAATCTTCTTCAGTTGATGATACTTTCCTACTTGAGGAAGATTTTGATGATGGTCTTGATGCACCTCCTCTGCAATCAACCACTAGGACACGATGGGCTCAAGTTACTCTTGAGGAGGTCGGTCCTCTTATTGGTGATTCCAAAGACACTTGTCACATTCGTTCTTAGAATTCAAGAATCAATATTTTGAGTCATGTTTTAGATGATCCTCAGAAGTTTTCAGATGCTTCAGGTATTCCAAAGTGGGATAGTGCTATGGTTGATGAGTATTCTTCTTTGATCAAGAATCATACTTGGGATCTTGTGCCCCTTCCTAAGGGAAGAAATTTGGTTCGGTGCAAGTGGGTGTATCATACCAAGTATGCAGCAGATGGTTTCATTAACAAGTACAAGGATCATCTTGTTGCAAAGGGGTTTTCTCAGGTTGAAGGAATTGACTATTTTGAGACCTTTTCTCCTATTGCCAAGATGGATTATATTCGCCTTGTCCTTGCTATAGTTGCATCACAGGGATGGTCAGTGTATCAGATGGATGTGAAGAGTGCTTTCTTGCATGGGGATCTTCATGAGGAGATCTATATGGAGTAGCCACCAGGTTTTGTGCAGGACCCTTCACTTGTTTGTAGGCTTTGATGTTCATTATATGGTCTCAAATAGGCCCCTTGGGCTTGGTATGAGAAGATGGATAGTTTCTTGCTTGCTTTTGGCTACTCTCGTCGCCATTCTGATCCCATAGTTTATAATTAGAGACATGGAGATGGTCTACTCATACTTGTTCTCTACGTGGATGGTTTGATTCTCACAATGAGTTCTACTTCCATGATTCAGAGTACACAGTGAGCATTGATGGAGTGATTTGATATGACCTCACCATTCTTTTCATCCAACATTATCTAATGTTTGGAAATTATTGTGCTAAGATGGTACGTCTTAGGTTAATGGATAGAAAGTTAGTAATAAAAAATTAGCACTACCTCAAGGCCAAGAAGGAGAGAGAGTCCATCACTAGGACAATTGAGGGTACCAACTACGACAATTCCATTTTGTTAAGCAACGCTGAAACCTTCATTCATGTGCTTTCTCAAATCAGTGATGTGAAGAGAAAGATTAAAATGGAGGCTAAATACAACTACCTACCTTCCATCTCACCAAAAAATGATGATTCTTACTTTCCAGGGATATGCCCTCAAAAGGGAGTGTCAGTTTGAAATTTATCTTTAGGGACTCTAGAGTTCTCCCAATGGTGGAAGTAATTGTAATTTCCTCGAGTAAAGAATTAAAAAGTTATGTAGCTCACAACTATGTATCAGATGACAAATCTGAAGGTTATTATCCATTTTAGGATAGGTATGAACAAATGAGAAATGAACAATATCAATTTGTAGGGTATATTCCATTAAGTTATGTGGCAAAGGGTGAATCTGAGGGATACTCTACGCTCGACTATTTGAATAGCCACTCCATGTAATCAAAATAATATTTAGATCCTTATGAATTAATAAAATTGTGTTTATCAAAAAGCTTGTGCTTAAAGTCTTATGTGGAATTCCTTATGTGCAATTAATAGCTCATTTTAATATTTTCCATAAGATAATTGATAACATGGTTAAATCTAACATGGAAAAACCTTTAGGTAGAATCCTTTTTTTCAAGATGGTGAGGACACGAACCAATCTTGGTGGAAGCCAAGAATTTGGGCAAGGACTAGTAGGAATTGAAGCTAGACTGGGCCAAATTTTATAATGGCTGGAAAACCTAGAGAAAGAAAGAAGATTACAAGAGTTCAAGACAAAGAAACTCCAGGGAAGGTTGAAGTTGTGCAAAATGTGCGAAAGCAAGGGGAAAAAGGATCCCATAATAGTGGGAAAGAGTCAAGAAGGGAATGTAGGAAGAATCTAGTTCCAATAGTGAAAACACCAATAATGTTGGTGGGAATACTAATAAGTATGGAGAACCTATGAAAAGGAAAGGACCAACTACTAGATGTTTCAATTGTGGAGGATACCACTATGTGATTCAAAGTCCTAATAAGGCTTCAGGGTCACAATCTTATGATAATCCACTACCTACTTAGCAAGCGATGTTCTAGCAAAAGATACATGCAATTGTGGATGATCGTCAAGTGGAGTATCAAGTGACTCCAATTGAGACACTAGGTATTTTGTTTGGCTTACCAATTTCTATACTTATAGATACTAGTGCAACTGAGACTTATATTTCACCTAGAGTAGCTAAGAAAATATCTAGAAAGGTTGGTTTCATGGCAAAGTCTTGGGATGTAGAGTATGCAAACCAGAAAAGAGGAAAGGTGGAACAATGTTTGTTCAAAGCTAGGATAGAGCTACCTTGTTTTTTTACAAAAGTGAACCTTTATGTCACACCTTTAGAATCTTATGATGTTATCCTAGGTATGAAATGTTTATGGAGACATAGGGATAAGGTATATTTTTATGCCAAAAATAGTATAATATTTAGATGATGTTGGTAATCAAGTGAAGTTTCAAGGGATACCTAGGGAGGTCAAGATTCGTCATATCTCTACAATGCAATTGTTAAGGGCTAAGAAGAAAGGGTGGAAACTCTTTGCTGTCAAGATAGAAAAGTTAGAAGAGTATAAGGGATCAAATTCATAAGAGAATCTTGATAAAAAAATTTCATAGAACTTCCAAGAGGTGGAAGATGGAGAAATGGATGAAATTGGAATGTCAGATATGGAGACGTATCCTATTTTGAGGAAGTTTTCAGATGTATTTCTAGATGAATTACTTGGGTTACCACCAAAAAGGATATTTGATTTATCAATAGATATAGTTATAGGATCCGAACCTATTTCCAAGGTACCTTATAGAATAATGACAACTGAACTGATGGAGCTTAAGGAACAATTGGATGAATTATTGTCTAAAGGGTTGATAAGATCAAATGTATCACCCTGGGGAGCACCAGTGATCTTTGTGAAAAATAAAGATGATACCTTGCATTTGTGCATCGATTACCACATGCTAAACAAAGAAATGGTAAATAATAAGTATATGTTGCCATGCATTGATGATCTATTTGATCAAATGAGGGGAGCTGCTATATTTTCCAAGATTGATCTAAGATCTAGATATCATAAATTGAGGATTAAGGATGAAGCCATCTTTAAGACCGCATTCAAAACTCGATATGGGCATTATGAGTTCACAGTTCTACCCTTTGGTTTAGTGAATTCACCTACAACATTTATGAACCTTATGAATAACATATTTAGGGATTGACTAGATAAATTTGTCTTGTATTCCTAGATGATATTTTAATATATTCAAAGAATAAGGAGGAACATTGTAGACATTTAGGGATGGTGCTACAAAGACTTAGAAAACATAAGTTTTATGGAAAACTCTCTAAGTGTACCTTCTTTCAAAAGAGAGTACATTATCTTGGACATGTGATTTCAGCGAAAGGAAGTTCAGTAGATCTAACTAAAATCAAGGCAGTGCTTGAATGGCCAATACCCAAGAATGTATCTAAGATTAGGAGTTTTATGGGTTTGGCAGGATACTATAGAAAGTTTGTTGAAAACTTCTCCAAGATTTCTTTTGTGATTACTTCTTTGTAAAAGAAAGTGAAGAAGTTTGAATGGACTGAGAAGTGCCAAGTAGCCTTTGATTCACTTAAGGAAAAGTTGACTACTACACCGATTTTCAAAGTACTAGATCCTAAGGGTGAATTTTCTATTATCATGGATGCATCAAGAGAGGGATTAGGTGGTGTGTTAATGCAAGATGGGAAAGTAATTTCTTATGATTTAAGGAAGCCAAAACCGTATGAGCAGAATTAGGCATCACATGGTTTGGAGTTAGAAACTATGGTTTTTGCATTGTAAATGTGGATGAATTACTTGTTAGGAAAACCATTTGAATGAAAAAAAATCATCGTGGATTAAAGTACCTATTTACTCAACCTGATCTAAATGCAGGAAAAAGAAGATGGTTGAGTTAATAGTTGATTATGACTTCAATATCAGTTATATTAAAGGGAAACAAAATTGGGTTGTCAATGCATTGAGTTGAAGACATCATATTTCTTCAATAGTGACAATTCAATCTGACTTTAAAGGTCAGGTGTTGCAAAAGTGAAAAGAGGATGAGTACTATATGCAAGTTAAGCAAGCACTCACAAGCAATTCGTAAGATTCTAGGTATGAAGGTTTTCATTTTGAACCTAATGGATTACTTAGATATAAGGGAAGAATGTATGTACTTGGCATAAAGGAGTTAAAAGAAATCTTGTATGGAAAGAAGTACATGAAGCACTGTACTTAGGACACCCTAGAGTGACGAAAATGTTGGAAGATGTAAAGCCACTATACTTTTGCAAAGGGATGAAAGGAGATGCTACTAGATTTGTAGCAAGATGTCTTGAATGTCAAAGTGTGAAAAAAGAGCATCATTGTCCTGTAGGTTTGTTATATCTACATGATATTGTTGGATGTTGTGGTTGTGTTGCTGATATGTGGTTTTCATTGATGTCAAGACTATTAGCATTGATGTATTGTAGGTTGTATATGTCGAGGATATTGAGAAAATTGTTAAAGAAAGAGTTGCAGGGTGATAGTGGAACAGTGAAGATTATGAAGGTGTATTGCTTAGTACATTGATGATTAGTCATTGTGGACTAAAGGGTTTATTGTTGAGTATATCTAGTTTATCCATCGAAAGTTTTAGAGGTCAGCGTGAAGATTTAATCATGTTATGATCAGTTGTGTTCTGATAGTTTTTCTGTGGCTTCAGTTAGTGTTCCTACTTGAAATTGATGTGATTCTAGTACTTCAATTAGTGTTCTTGATTGAATTTGATTTGATTCTAGTAATTTCAGTTGTTACAAATGCTTCTCTAATGATTCTTGATACTCATGCATGGTTCTAGATCATGCTTTATCTTTGTTCCACGTCTGCATTGATCAGTGTGCTCGTGGTTGGTGATTTTTCTCTTGTGTTTTTGGGTTTTTTATGTTCTTGGCCGACATGGTGGTTGTAACATGTTGTGGATCCTTGGAGATTAAAATTTGAATGTTTAGTTCACTCAAGAATATTGTTTTAAAAGTATTCATTATGTTGTGGCTGATAGTGTTTGATTCACATTGAAAATTTACTTTTAAATTTGGATCGACATTGTGTATATGTTTTATATTTTGGCCGACGAAGTTGTTGGTGTAAATCCATGTTGTAGATATATAAGAGTGGTTATTTGTGTGAAGTTAAGTGTGTGTGAGCAGAGGAAGAGAACATGTGTGAATAGTGATCTAATCATTTGATTGTAGAGAAAAGTGTGAAGTTTGAGTGTTTGAAGTGTGAAGGAGTGTTTCTATGCTTAACGAAGCACACATGTCGAGGGCTTTTGTAGAAGCTATTTCTCAATTCATACCTATAGATCTAATTTGAATTTTTATAAAGCGGTGTGTGTCTTATTTGGTGATGAACTCCCTCTTGTATTTGACGGTGAGCTCTAGGTAGTGTGCCTAAATGCATGTGCATTCCCATTATTCTTCATTATACTTTTAACAGGGTATAATATTGTGGACATACATCCACCATGGTTTTTCCCCTAACAGGGTTTCCACATACAAAATCTTGATGTTCTCTGTGTTTCTGATGTGCTAATTGTTTGTGGGTTATTGTTCATTCATCAGATCTAAGATTAAGTTAAGTTTGAAAAGTTTAAATATTTTGTGACAACTGATTCAGCCCCCTCTTAGTTGTCTATCCTTGTTTTGCCAACAATTTCAAATCTATTTCCTCTGAAGAAGTTTAAAATCTTTAGGTCATCTGTGATGGCATCATACAAGAAGGACAGGTCTAGATTAAGTGGAAAAAAACTACTTTCTATGGAAAGCGAATGAATTCTGTCATTTGAGGTGTGATAGTGAACCCTTACGGAAGATACAGAGAATAGATATGTTATTCATAGAATGGTCCTTGCACTCACAGGCTGAGATTAAAAGAGGCTTGGAACAACATCGGGGCTAGGAAGCTTTATTTGTGCTCTTCACAGTTCAAAAACTGACAAATCAGATGGATCTTAAAGACTAACTTATGAGATATGGAAGAAGTTAGGAACTTTCATATGAAGGAGGAATGTACATGTGAAGGTCATGCAGCTTCAGAAAGTTTGAAAAGAAAATGAAAACTTGAAGATGGTGAAGAAATATTTGCTTCTTTTACTGTGCAAAGAGTAAATGAACTTGTGATGGGTATTAGATGTGTGGTGGTGCCCTGAAGAATAAAAATTGTACCTAAGTATACTCAGGATCATTGCCTCCCTCTTACAAATAAAAGGCTCATGTTATTGACAAGCTCAGAATAGTAACCAATGTGATAAGAGATATGCTGATTGGTAAACTTGTTGCCTTTGAGTTGAGTGAATTTGGTGATTCAACCCCCAAGACTAAATCTGCATTTAAGGCCTCTGTGTTTGGAAGAAACAAGAAAAAATATGATCTGGGAGAGAGTTCTGAAAGACATTTCAGTATGAAGGAAAGATGAAACAACTTGAAGGCGAAGAAAGAGAGGTAGAAGAGCTAGAAGCATTGATTGTGAAGAAAGAAGACAGAGGACAAGCTAAGTATCAAGGAAAGTTGCCTATTAAATGTTTGTCTTGTAGTAAAATAGGTCATTTTACTTCAAGGTATCCTAAAAGAGTTCTTAGGTCTAAGCCTAACAAACATAGATTTCAAAAGAAATGCTATTATGTTGAAGAAGGTGTGACTGATGAAGAATTCGATAAAGAAAATGGAAATGAAGATGAATGGGTTTTCATTGGTATCAAGGAAAATGGTTTGATGGCTACTGAATCTACTAAAGTTAAGAAAGATCTTGTAGCCCAAATTAAAGAAAAGGATGAGTGGGTTATTGACAATGGATGCTCACATCATATGACTGGTGATAAAAGAAAATTTGTAAGTCTAGAGAAATATGACGGTGGTGTTGTAAGATTAAGAGATAATAATGCTGGTGTGATTCGTGGCAGAGGATCTATCTATCTTGGTGGTAAACATAACACTGATGATGTCCTTTATGCTTAAGGCTTGAAGCATAACCTGTTGAGTGTTGGAAAAATGGTGGAAAAGGGTTACGATCTTCAGTTCAAAGATGGAAGATGCAGGATACTTGGAAGCTCTGGAAATGTAATTGCTTCAGGTACAAAGACAAGAGGTAATATTTTTCACCTAAGTGTTGCTAATGTAAGTTGTTTAATTTCTCAAGTAGATGAAAGCTAGTTATGGCATAGGAGGTTGTGTCATGTGAATTTGATAACATTGTCAAGGTCAGCTCCACTCAAGCAGTAAGAGATCTACCTGAGCTAGTGAAGCCTACTAACACAATATGCAAGGAATGTCAAATGGAAAAAAAAAAAACTAGAGTCTCTTTTTTAGAGCAAATAGCATCATTCTGATGGAGTACTAGAGTTGGTGCATATTGATCTGTGCGGTCCCTCTAGAATCAGAAGTCTACAAGGAGAAAGGTACTTTATGCTGCTTATTAATGATTACTCTAGGATGATATGGGTTGCTTTCTTAAGAGAAAAATGTGAAGCATTAGAGAAATTCAAAAGTTTCAAAGCTATGGAAAAGAATGAGAAAGGTCTAAAGATCAAATGCCTAAGGTCGGACAGAGGTGGTGAGTTCACCTCCCAGGAGTTCAATTCTTTCTATGAAGAGCATGGAATAAAAAGACAATTATCTTCTCCCTGAACCCCTCAACAGAATGGAGTTGTAAAGAGAAAGAACATAAAAATTTTGGATGCTGCTAGAACAATGATGTTGGAAGGAAATGTGCCTCACATCTATTGGAGAGAAGTTGTAAACACTGTTGTGTACACTCTAAACTAGGTAAATGTCAATGGTATTTCTGGAAAGACTCCTTTTGAGTTGTGGTTTGGTGATAAGTCTACTGTTAAATATTTCAAGATCTTTGGAAGCAAGTGTTATATTAAGAGAGATGAGGACATAGGCAAGTTTGATGCAAGGAGAGATGAAGGAATCTTTCTAGGCTACTCTACTAAAACAAGGCTTATCGGTGCTATAATAGAAGATTGAGAAAAATGGTTGAAAGTGCAAATGCCAGAGTTGATGAGGACTTTGCTAGATCATCCAGATACTGTGGATATGATTCAAATGACTAGCAATATAATATAGACAAAGGGAAGAATGCTTAGATACAAAATCAAGTTCATATTGTTCTGGTAAATCAAGAAAGTCAAGAAGGAGAGACAAGTGGAAGTGCAGGAGAAAGAACAAAAGAACCATAAGTGCGAGAGAATCCTAAAATTATGAGGTATGTAAAGCTAAAAATTCTAAAGATCAAATTATAGGAGATAAGAATAAAGGTGTGTAGACTAGAAGGATTGCAGAAGAGTATTGTCTGATTTCCAAGACTCATCCTAACAATGTCAATGAAGCTTGTAATGTTGAAAACTGGATGGAACCTATGAAGGAAGAACTGATGCAAATTGAAAAGAATGATACATGGATTCTTGATCCTAGACCTAAAGATAAAAATGTGATTGGTACTAAATGGGTCTTTTGGAATAAGCTGAATGGATAAGGTGAAGTGGTTTGGAATAAAGCAAGACTAGTATGTAAAGTGTATTCAAAAATCAAAGGTATTGATTTTGAAGAAACCTTTTCCCCTATTGCCAGAATTGAAGATGTAAGATTATTTCTTT
This sequence comes from Sequoia sempervirens, assembly GCA_007258455.2. NCBI lineage: Eukaryota > Viridiplantae > Streptophyta > Pinopsida > Cupressales > Cupressaceae > Sequoia > Sequoia sempervirens. Next base: position 453,689,305 of record VDFB02105785.1, read on the forward strand.
CTTATGCCACATATAAGAACTACACAGTCTATCAAATGGATGTGAAGTCAACCTTTTTGAATGGTGAGTTAGAAGAAGAGGTATATGTTGAACAGTCGGATGGATTTCAACTGAATGATAAGGAAGACATGGTTTTCCGATTGAAGAAAGCTCTGTATCGACTCAAGCAAGCCCCCAGAGCCTGGTATGCTAGACTGGATAAATACTTACTAAATCTTGGATTCAATAAAGGTACTACTGACAACAACTTGTATTTTAAGTTGGATCATGATAAAGAGTTGATTATTGAAGTATTTGTTGATGACATTATGGTATTTTCATATCTCAGTCCAAATATGTGAGAGAGTTGCTAAAGAAGTTGAGCATGGAAGAATCAAAGCCTGTTGGTACACCCATGGTAACCAGATGCAAGTTAACATAGAATGATGATTCTCCAAGGAAAACCAAACAAGATATAGGTCAATGATTGGCGGATTTCTCTACTTAACTCACCAGACATCATGAATGTTGTATGTATGGTTACCAGATATCAAACTAATTCAAAGATCTCTTATTTGTAAAGAAAGGGTACTTAAATACCTAAAGAGCTGGGTGATTTTTGAGTTTGAGCATCTGAATTATGATCTTACACCTTGAGGTGCATATCTTGATGCAGTTGGTAGGGATATGTAGAATGATAGGAAAACACTTAATTAGTGATTTGCCTTTCTTCCTAAGAGGAAGAAGCTAGTGTCTTGGTTGAAGTAAAAATCGAGAATTCCATTTCTCACATCTAGTATTGAGAAATTATATTGCTGCTTATAAAATAATTGTATTCAAGTATTATGGATGAGAACAAAAATGTTAGAAAGTATATACAGAGTATTTAGTATGTAGTGATGGAGAACCTATTACACTTACATGTACCTCATTTGACTTAACTCAAGGTAATAAACATATCAAAGAATGGGTGCTACACTCTAAGACCAAGCATATATCAATCAAGTTTCACTTCTGGGGAGAAAGTGAGTGAGAAAAGTCAGTGCAGGTAATGTGCCTACCAAAGAATAGATTGGCGACATTTTCACCCAGATCATTTCCTAAGGATACTTTTGAGTATCTTAGAGGGATGCTAGGGGTGATTACCCCTCCTGATAAGAACTAGAGATGCATTTACTTGCATCAATTTGTGTGCTTCATAGCTATATTCTAATCCAGATTGATGCTTTCATGGTTGCTACTCAGGAGGAGTATTCAGATGTGTAGATATGTGGTTCAAAGCTTTTATGTGGAAATATAATGCTTATCTTTGCCATTGATGTCAAAGGGGGATAAGTGCGATGTGAAAAACAACATGAGGAGAAGAGTGAAAATCTAAGGGGGAGTAAGTGTTGATTGAGAGTTGCGTTGATGGTGTTTTTTTTCACATCATGTGTTGCCATCAATGCCAAAGGGGGAGATTTTTGGATGCTATGGTTGTGTTGCTGATATGTTGTTGTCATTGATGTCAACACTATTAGCATTGATGTATTGTAGGCTATATATGTCGAGGATATTGAGAAAATTGTTAAAGAAAGAGTTACAGGTTGAATGTGGAACAATGAAGGTCATGAAGGTGTCTTGCTCAGTACGTTGATGATCAATCATTATGGAATAAAGGGTTTATTGTTGAGTATATCTAGTTTATCCACTGAAAGTTCCAGAGGTCCGCGTGAAGATTTAATCATGTTATGATCAATTGTGTTTTGATAGTTTTTATGTGGCTTCAGTTATTGTTCTTGATTGAAGTTGATGTGATTCTAGTAATTTCAGTTGTTGCAAATGATTCTTTGATGATTCTTGATGCTTGTGGATGGTTCTAGATCATGCTATATCTTTGTTGCATGTCTGCATTGATCGGTGTGCTCATAGTTGGTGATTTTTCTCTTGTGTGTTCGAGTTTTTATGTTCTTGGCCGACATGTTGGTTGTAACATGTTGTGGATCCTTGGAGATTAAAATTTGAATGTTTGGCATGCTCGAGGATATTTTTTAAGTCTTCATTATGTTGTGGTCGACGGTGTTTGATTTGCATTGAAAATTTACTTGTAAATTTGGGCCAACATTGTATATATGTTTTATATTTTGGCCGACGAAGTTGTTGAGGTAATTCCATGTTGTAGATATATAAAAGTGGTTTTTTGTGTGAAGTTAAGAAGTGAAGCAATGCCAAAGAAAGAGCAAATGTGTGAATAGTGATCTAATCATTTGATTGTAGAGCAGAGTCTGAAGAAGTTTGAGCAAAGTGTGAAGGAGTGTTTATGTGCTTAACCGAAATTGTAATCAGGATTTTGTAGAAGCTATTTTCTCAGTTCATACCCTACGGATCTAATCTGAATTGTTATAAGTTAGTGTGTCTTCTTTGGGCAGTGAGCCATCTTGTATTTGAGCAGTGAGCTCTAGGCAGTGTTCCTGAATGCATGCGCATTCCCATTATTCTTCATTATACTTTTAACAGGTTATAATATTGTGGATTGACATCCACTGTGGTTTTTTCCCTAATAGGGTTTCCACATAAAAAATCTTGGTGTTCTCTATGTTTTTGATGTGCTGATTGTTTGTGGGTTATTCTTCATTCATAGGATCTGAAATTAAGTTAAGTTTGAAAAGTTTAAATATTCTATGGCAACTAATTCACCCCCCCTCTTACTTGTCTGTCCTTGTTTTTCCAATAGATATTACCAAAGAGAAAGTAGCAAGTCATAAGTATAGATTTTGTGCAAGGATGACCTATGTCAAGGAATAAGTACAATGCCATTCTTGTAGTTATAGATAAGTAGACCAAAGTAGAAAACTTTATACCTGAGAATATAACTGATTGAACACCTATCATAGAAAGAAAATTTGTGCAAGAAATGTTTAGGCTACATGGAATTCCTAAAGAGATAATCTTAGATAGATATGCATGAGTCACTTCTAGGTTTTTGAAAATGTTGTTTTCTACACTAGGGACTCAACTAAATATTAGCTCAGCATATTATCTAGAAATGGATGGAAAAACCAAAAGGGTAAATCAAGTATTGAAAGACCTAACTAGAATGTATTGCATGGATCAATAGTACAAGTGGGAAGACTAATTACCTTTGGTGGAATTTACTTTCAACAATTCTTACCATTCCACAATAAAGATGACTCCTTTTGAAGTTTTATACGGTTGAAAGTGTCATACCCCTATAAGTTGGCATAGACTTGAGGATAGAGTGAGCTTTGGGCTAGAGATGTTGGTTGAGATGGAAGAGTAAGTGAAAATTGTTAAGAGAAGATCAGCTGAAGCTAATGATAGACCAAAAATTTATGTTGACGCAACGAGAGTGCCCCAAAAAAATTTGTGTACAGGTGAAAAGGTATTGTTGAGAGTGAAACCTCACAAGAGTTCAATCAAATTTGGGAAGTCTTCCAATTTGGATCCATGATATGTAGGACCTTTTGAGATTCTCGAGGAAGTGAATCTGGTAGCTTATCAAATTACATTGCCACTAGCTCTTTCTAGGATGCATAACATCTTTCATGTGTTTTACCTAAAGAAGTATATACCAAGTGATAATCATGTGATTGATTGGAATGCTTTACAGGTACAAGACCCTGGAGTGGTAACTCTCAAGCCCGCCAAGGTGCTTGGAACATGTAAGCTTCGCTTGTGTAACAGGGAAGTCTTGTAATGCAAAGTTCAGTGGGACTAGTATGCAGAAGACTTGGCCACCTGGGAAGACTATGCTGAGTTTTAGCAAAGTTTCCTCATGTATTAGATGCATTTGAGAATATTTAAAAACAATATATGTTGTTTGTGTGTTATTTTTATGTTACTACATAAAATCATTAAGGATGATGATTCACAAGGGGGGGAGTATGTTACACCCCAATTGTGTATTTACTATTTACTATTACTATGTAAGGTAAATGTGAATGTAATTTGAATTTTGAATGATAATAAATTATGCTTGCACTTTTTTATCCATGATTTATGAATGAATGTTGTTTCATTTAAATCATATATGAAGAAATTCATATATGTGAAATAGATAGTTATTGAAATGAATATTCTAACTATGGAGATATATTATGTGTAATGCATATTTTGTTGAACAAATGACTACCGTGGGAATGTGTTAAAAAATGTAGGTATATGTTCAATCCTCTAGGTGGAGGGGAGGTATCACTTAGGAGAAGATCTTGGTTAGGTAACCAATAACGTAACCTATCTGAGCTTACAAACACACTCATAGTAGAATGATTGAGTCAAGTTATTATGTTGGGAATTGGTAAGTGAAACATAGATCTTTGGGTGTGAAGTTTATAGGTTACTCTTGCACTCTTAGGATCTTTCACCTAAAAGGAGAGAGATAAACCCCACAAAAATCTAGGTGGTTCACTCAAATTAGGAAATGTATTATGTGATTAAGACTAAATGAGATGATCTAAATGCAACTAGATGATGAAATTGATTGATTGTTAATGCAAAACCTAGGAAATGTGTAAAGTTTGAAAACATAGTGTGATAGGCAAGGATGAACTAAAACATGAATGAATGCAAAACATAATTGAAAAGGGATAAATCATAGTGCACCTGGGAGTTTGATGAAGAATTTGGAGTTTCCTGAATGCTGACAGAGATCACTAAAAATACCAGTGGGACTAATTCGCCACTGATGGCAAATCAATCTTGCTTCTAATGAAAACTCTTGAAAATAGGTTTCTGATTGTCGGGATCTAGAATCTGACAAAATCTAACTTTTTAGCCTTAAGGTTGGACTCATTCACCATTGATGGCAAATCAATCCTCTCCCAAAATTCTATGAAATCAGGGACCAATTTTGTAGCACCAGATCTGGACTTGTCTTTTTGTCGAGTTGACGGAGTCAAATATACAAAAAATAGACTATAGGTTGTCTCCAAGCTTGAAATAGGTTACAGTTGACTTGAAACACTTTTTCAACTTCTTGAACACCTTTCAACACCTAATTGCTTGATAAATCTGCATACACAAGTCTGTAAACACACATCTCGAAGGGGAAAATGGTTAAGGAGGTTAGGTTATAGGGATTTTTTCCTTGGTCAAATCCCAATTTGGTAATCAAACCCACCAATGAAGAAAATGGAATGAAATGAACAAAGGAAGATGAATAAACAACATGCAAATGTCTCCTAAACTCACCACAACAATTTGAAGAAATTTTTAAGATATGTCAAAGGCTACTCAAGATACTTGATTGATGCTTGATTATGAATGAAATTACAAAGTGCTTGATGAATGCAAAGTGAACTTTATGATTGAAGATTGTGGGGAGATGTGGGAGAAATGAGGAGATAAACACTTTATTTGCACACCCATTGCCTTAGTAGCCTAATGATACCTCACATCCTAGAGTGACACAAGGTAATTTTTGAGATAAAAAACTAGAGAAAAGAAAAATTTTATATTTTGAAATTTTTAGCCAGAAGAGGGACAAATTAAGCCATACCATGGCTGATCCTGGACCTGAAAGTGGGTGATGTCAGAATTAAGTCACATTTAATGTGATTTTTTGGGTTTACATTAAAAAATACATTTAATTAAGCCTTATGATTGCATAAAGGGGTCAAATAAAGCGTAAGAAAGGTGTAAATAGTGAAAACAAGCCTAGAAAAGTGTGAAATCTTGTTACAATACTTTACAACACTTCAAAATAGGACTTGATAAGTGATGAAAAGGCAATTTTTAGGTGAATTATAATGAAAAGAGTCCAGAAAAGTGTAGAAATGCTTTACAACACTTCACAACACCTTCACAAGACGTCTTAATTTGAATGTTTAGGACCTAATGTGAATGCATAAGTCACATTGCAACATTAAATCAAAGCAAAATATACCAACCATCATGAGAGAAATACCTAAATGACCATAAAAATTTCAATGAGCCATTTTTCTATGGTACATTTAGCCCCCACTTTAGTGAGAGGATGAACTTGCTTCAAACTCACACTAAAGTAGCCATACACATCAAGAGGGATCCAAATGCACTTATGCTAGCAAGATGGAATGAAAATGATAAAGAGGGATGATCAAGCCCCTAGGATGAAGATCGCATGGAAAACTAAACATAAGAACAAAGGAGCACACATGTGAAGAAAAGGGATAATCAAATTAGGCTTCGATTGTTTATCCTACTAGTTGTGGATTAGATCTAGGCTATTTGTGAGAAAAAGAGAATGCATACTCACTCTGGGGTGATAGAACTCATGG
>VDFB02105785.1:453695640-453714440 GCA_007258455.2 Sequoia sempervirens
AAAATAAATGAATACCTTGTAAATTATTTTTATATTATAATTTAAATAAATTAATACTAATCACCTCTCTTTGTCATAAATTAATTATAAAACAACACTTATTAAACATATATTTAAACTAACAAATTTTCAATTGCTTTGAAATTTGAACTAACTCTAATTACTAAGATACGTTTTGCAAAATAAATGAATTAAGACTACAATAATTATTTAGAGTAAATACTAATTACTTTTATAAAATATTTATTATTTTTAAAAATCAACTTTAAAATTAACAGTAATTACTTTTAAATCAAATTGAAATTAATATTAATAAATTAATCATTTAAATCAATCACAAATTCTATCATATTTGTTTTAGAAATAATTCACCTTCTATTTACAACTTATATTAATTACTATATATTAGTTTGTGAAATAAAAAATGTTAACTAATTAATAATTAATAAGGAAATAAATAACTTTATTATATTAATTAAATAAATAGTCTAAATTTAAAGATTTTTTTCTTCTCATTTAAATTAAAAAAAAATGTTTAGTTTTAGCCAAGTTTAAATTTTCATATCCAATTTAAATGTTCATATTAAATATTTTAATATATATATAAATATATAATAAATTTAAATATTTGTAAAGACAAATATATATATTTTATATTATATTATAAATTTTTTTTTAAAAATAAATATTAATTAATAATAAAATTAAAATTTTATTAATTTTTTTAAAGTAACAAGGCCATTGGCCTCTCCATGGATTTATGCACGCTGTAAATATATATTTTAAATATTTATATTGAATTAATATATATATATATATAATTATTATATTTATATATGTATTAATTAGTAATATATATATTTATAACTATATAAATTAAAATTGACATGATTCCCTTTTTTATATTAATATTTGAATAAAAATATTATCATAAAATATTAAACTTTAATTTATTGAAGTAATGAAACGTATATGATTTTAAAAATTGTAAATAAATTGGTTGAGTAAAATAATTTAGATGAAATAATATAAAGAAAAATTATTTTAATTATTAGATTTTTTTTTTTATAAGAACATAATTTCCTTCAAGATCTTTTCATAAGAATATGGGTTTGAGCCACATAAAATTATTTTAGAAAAAAAACTATCTTCAAAACAAATTTTAATTTTCAAAGAACATAAAAATTAAATATATGCATTTTAATATTTGAGTCAAATATAGATTTTTAAGAAATATTTGTTTTATATATTTTTTTAATTGATTCCTCTACTTGTTAAGTAGGAAAGCATAACTAGCTATGCATATTCATCTCAATTCCTTTCAACCTTATAAGTTAATATTCAAGTAGATACCTACTTATCAATTAGGAAAACCTGACAAACTGTGCAGATTGTTTGTAACTATGTTTACCTGAACAAACTCTCTCTATTCCTCTCAATTCCTTTCATCCACACGTGTTCATTCTAAACTATAAAAAATAAACTACCTCATCCTCAAAAATTTTGGCTACACAACAAGTACAATTACGTTTCTTAATCTATAACATCATGTAATATTATAATCTTATCAAAATATTATCTTTTGACAACTCAAGCATGATCATCCTTAAATAGTTTCAAAAATTTATATCTATTGGATAACATAGTGAATTTGAGCAACTTAGTTTTCCCTAGATTTTGAAAGCAATTATAGTAGCATTGAGCTTAGAGACCATAATGTTGTATTATGACTAAAACAATTTTTTTCCTTTAGATGGACTTGACAGCATATGTAGAGAAGCATGAATTTGTTTTCGATGTAGTCCTAGATGAGCATGTCACAAATGATGATGTGAACTAATGTACCCATGCCATTGTTCTCATTTGGAGTAAAATCATTATATCATGCTTATAACTATCCTTGATTACGTCTATCAATAGATTGCCTAATCTCCATTGAGAATGTCATAATCTAAAAATATTGTCAGGTGAATGGCATAATCTATAAAAGGGGTTAGATATTACTATTATTAACACCTAGAGTTTTCACATGGTACACCACTATTGTAGTCAATGTAATACAAATTTGGTCAGAACATTTATCTCTCTTAATGGTGTCAGAAGTTCTATCTTAATGTTGATGACTAAAAGCAAACTGGATGTTGAAAGAGTGTTGGTTAAACTTGAATTTTTATGGTATGTCATACTTCTATGGTTTGAATTAGTGTTATGATTAGGGTCAAGTTCAAGTTATAGTTAGGGTTTATTTAGGCTTATTTTGGTTAACCTTACAATTGGGGTTTAACTAGAATGCTAATTGAACCCTAATTTAACCCCTACAACAAGGTTCAATTAGAGTCAGGGTTCGAGTTCAATTAGGGCTAGGGTTGGCATTCAATTAGTGTTATGATTAGAATCAAGTTCAAGTTACAGTTAGGGTTCAATTAGGCTTATTTTAGTTTAGTTTACACCATGTTTAATTAGACTTAGGTTTATGTCCAATTAGGTTAAGTGTTAGGTCTATTTAGATTAAGGTTCAAGTAGTAGGTTCAATTAGGATTTAATTAGGTATTATGATTATTGTTTGTTAGGAAGCAGTTAATGTTAAGTTAGGATTAAAATTATTATCTAGAATAAAACTTGAAGCTACAATAGAGCTATGTAAGTGGTAGAGTTAGGCTTAAATTAGGTTTAACAAAGGTAGGGTACAATAAGGGTATAATAATATCGGGTTAATTTTTAAGTCATGACCATGCTAGATGCCAATTTGGTTTAAAAGACCCCTTGTTGAAGCCTATAAAGACATTTATTTCATATACCTTAGATATTGTTCATATTTATTATCATTGTGTTTGACCTCATGAGAATGCTTCAGAGTAAAGTACACCTTGCAAATCCACCCACACCAGGAGAACCATTCAATCTCTCAAAATTTTACTGTTATTCTACAATGATTATCAAATTGGATATGTCCAAAGCCTTTAATAAGTTGACTTGGCAACTTCTATATTGCATATACCTCTTGTCAACTTCAACCAGGGGAGTACTAATTGCATAATGAATTGTCTTCTTTTTCAATTCAATTAATCATCCCCCATAGGGTCTTCTTCATAAATTAGGGGATTAAGTTAAAGAGACCCATTATCATGTTCTTTTTCCATCAAAATGGTAGAGGCTCTTAGTGTAGAACTTATACTAGCCAGTATGTTACAAAAATTTACATGACTTCCAATTCTAGCAGCACAAGCCAGTACATAGTGTTTGCAGATGTTACCTGACTTACAAGATAGATGAGTTTCTAGAGGAGATGCAAATAAAGACAACTTTTCAATTTGTTTCAGTGTCCAGTGTGGAGTATCTAAAATCTATTGTTAATTATGAATCTGACATTGACATATATCATTGAACTAAGATTGATACTATTGTTCTGATTCATTGGCGATAATTATTGGATCAGTGTGAAAAATCTAGAGATTTGTGTTTGACTGCAAAGAGTTATCTCTTGTCATTTATCAACAAATTATTATTTCTATTCATGGGCTTCTTACACGAGAGAATATATTTATGCATTTCTTGTAGAGTCTATTCTAATTGATCATAATAAAAAAAACTTCTAATTTTGAAAATAATATAACATAGAACCAAATAGCAGTGAAAATCCCAAACAAATATTGTCAAGTGTGTATCTCATTTAGTTTTTATTTAATCTTTCTCTTTATGTGTACATTTTCTTGAAGTTTTTTCTGATCATCCAAATAATTTAACTTTGATGGATATGTAACACATTTAGTTCATTCATGCCCTAGTTCATCATATTTGGCAAAGAGCATGCCCATCTAGAGACGACCTTAGAATTTGGTTATGACTTATCCAGAGATAGTGATGTCGACAAAAATTTAAATGAGACAAGAAGATTTGGAAGCTAAGGGTATACACATCAATGTCTAAGTTAAACAATTAATACCCTAGATAAACATCAGTTCACACAGTGATGAGTCTGTAGTACGTAGTTGTGATTCTAGATAGTAGGCGAGCTAAATTTGGTTCATGGTGATTGGTTTAAACCTGGTGCAATACTAATTGATTCATTAAATGCAGAGAGGTACACCTTCTAACCCGCTTCTTTCAAAAAAGTTTGTAAGTAAAGATGGTTATATATAAAATTAAGCTCAGATTAAGTAGCATGGTGTGTTGGTTTATAGTGGCATTGTTGGAAGCTCTGCAGGCGTCTAAACCCCGCTGGGTGGTATTGTTGATTGCTGTATCTTGCCTATAGCTCCGGCCAAAAGCTGCCACTTTTGAATAAAAAAAATATATATAGCAAATTAAAACTATTGTTTCACTTTGTATGATCCTAGTGCTAAAAGAGAATACCAATTAGTTGGTCATGTTTCCTAGAAGAGGATTCAAGAATAACTTCATCAATTAATACCTACCTTGTGGTCTTATTCGTCGAATATTGCTATGCTTTTTCCACTACTCTATAAAATCAACAAAATGAGCATATGGGTTCAATTGAGATTGAATGTTTCATCTGTGCTGCAATACACAACAAATACAAACAAATTATTCTAAAATCTGTGGTGAACTGTTCGTACCTCTTGTTATTATAAATATCTTAAATTTAAACCTTTTATACACAATGTCAAGTTAACTATAACTGTATAGAGTTTAGATTTCATATATCTCTCATATCAACATAGGTAAATTTGAAAATATTTTAAATTATATAATTTCAAAAAAAAATTGAATGAATTTATAGAAGATTATTTTTATTAAAGTGATAGAATCTAATCCCAATACTAACATTAATTATAAGTCTAACCATAACCCCAACCCTAAAACTAACACTAATTAACTTCAAACCTAACTTTAATTTTATATCCAACCCTAAACAGATTCTAAAACTAACATTAATGAAACCCTAATACTAACCCTTGCCCCAATTGAACCCCAACACTAACCCCAAGCTCTATCATAGAACCTTAATCTTTACCCCAACCCCAACCCTAATCCTAATAGAATCATACCTAATTTTAATTAAAGTCTAACCCTATTTGAACCTTAAACTTAATTGAACTCATGTTTAGGTTAGGTTCAATCATGTTAGGTTGAATTATGGTTATGATTACGTCAAATTCAAATAAGATTATGGTTGGAGTTTAATTAAGGTTGCTATTCACTATAGGGTTATGTTCAATTAGTATTCACCTAGTTAGGATAAATTACTAAATTAACAAGGGCTTCAATTAAGGTCGTTATGTTAGTCTTAAATTAGGGCTAGGATTGCGCTTAGGGTTCAATTAAGGTAAGGGTTATTGGCTAATTTAGGGTTAGGTTCAATTAGAGTTCTCTAGGTTTGATACAATTAGGGGTTATGGGATTATAGCTCAATTAGTGTTAGAGTTAGGTTATAATACGAGTTCAATCAGGTTAGGGTCAAGGTTTAATTAGTGTTAGAGTTAGGTTTGCAATAATAAAATTTTCCATAATGATATGAAAAGGCATTCAATTGGATTCATATACAAATGCACAAATAAAAATTGGTAATTAAGAATTCTCTATAACTAAAGTTATAACAACAAATATAACTCAGCTTAATCATTTGTTCTGTTAGGCTGCTGGGATAAGAATCTAATGTCTGTCCGAGACTTAGGAAATAAAAAACTCGCAGGAAATAGCATTAAAATCAAAGTTGGGTTTTAATTTTAATCATGACGAAGTCAAGCCATTAACCTAGTGGTCGTTGTTGACGTTTGTTAAAGTCTTCATTAAATATCAACTGCGTAATGTGTGTGTTTTCCAGATTCAAGATATGGGAGAAGATCTCACCAGACTCGCCAACTCGCACTCCAAGGTATCGCCTCATATTAAACAGGTCAAGAAAAGGCATGCAGGTCCTGGGATGGAATGGGGCCCAATCTCCACTCTTGAGCTCATAACCGTGGTTTTAGATCGACAACGAAGATCAAAAGCTAATGTAAATCTCTGTTGTTCTAGCTGGCAAGAGGAAGATGAAGGTTGGTGAAGCATTAATGAATTATTCCTTGCTTGTGTAGACACGTCAATCTCAATCTGTGTGAAGATGTTGTTGTTGGCAATCATGAAGGGTGATCTTTGGATTCTCATGTAGCTCTAGTTAAATGGTGATAGTACATACGCCGCCAAATTGCCATGTTTGCACATGCATGTTTACTAAGCATTGATGAAGGTTGCCATTACCTCGCACAATAAATAGAAGAGGAATTTACTACTAATAGTGTCATTCTTGTAGCAGTTAGAGCACTTTGTGGGTTCAGTCTAATCAAGTTTGAGTGCTTGTCTGAGAAGAGAAAATGAGTAAATCAGTATGGAGGTCTGTTCGTTTGAGCTCACAAAAGCTCGGTCCTGCTATTCAGGAAGGTACTTTGGTTGACAAGCCCAGGTGTCACGTCCTGCCGTGCGAACCCCAAAGGAACTAATAACAACAGAACAATTTTTTTTTTTAAAAAGGAATATAATAACATCCTTAAGTATTATAACATAACAATGTATTATGAGGCACGACTAGTTCCAATGGGGTACACGAAGTGACATGACTACACTAACCCATAACAATGATAACAAGATAACAATAACAATCTATTACGCATATCTACTCAGACCCATTTCATCATTTAAAATATCCATTAACTGTATCCATATTAATAACATATGCACATATGACAATACATGGAATTATAAAGATATAAAGTGTTACATATTTTGATAGATACAACTCAACATAATCAACTATAACACAAGATCCTGAATAAATACATGGCTTGAATAATTATTACATCCCAAAGATAGAAGAATACAATTGACTAGAAATACAACCTCAATAATCACATATACAATTTACAACAAGGTCATCCCAACACATGTGGGAGACAACCCAACAATGAATACATTACATAAGAAGTATATACATCAATCTGGTACATAAGGACACTGGATCATCAACATCCGCCAAAACCTGCAAGTAAAAGATACATCTGCAATAGAAGAGGGAAAACCCAACGGGGTGCGAAACACGTTCCACCCAACCACCCCCGTGCTGAGAGTAGACAAGGAAGGGTCCCCGACCAAGTACGCCTAACAATAGCAAAGACTAACTCCCAACAGACATAAACCATCAAAGACCACTTAGAAAACTCACAACAACCATTCCAAGAGGCACAACAACAAATCACTTCTGAACATAACAATATAACACCTTCCCAAATAACAACTAGTCACATGCACAACTTCAATGAACTCAAGGCATAATAACAAAGACCTCTTCCAACAATGACCAAAGAGACAACAACAAGGCACTTAACCACTACAATCACAATATTACTTCACAACTACAATCACAAAGTCACTTAACATGAGGTTACAATGCTTCCAGAGAACAAGATCAAGAACATCGCACAACAACTGGCTAACTGTTGACATAGGAAGAGTGTCATGCATAAATTTCCATGAGTTACCCTGGCTCAACCTTCCTAGGATACCGGACCCCCATCCTGGGTTACCCTGGCTTGCCTCTACCGGCCGCCGGACCCTCACGCAAAACTATGCGTCCCATCTCATCTCGAGCCTTATCATTCACTTGCTTCACGAGAGAGACATCCTTTATCTTTATTAGTGTGAAAGCCCCCCATTAATTCATTTATGTTATCACTTAATTAAACTCTAGGTAGGTTACCCTGGCGCCCCTTTGTGTGCCAGACCCCCACAAAGAGCCACTCTCCTATCGACAACACACAAGGCACATTACCACAATAGGTAACTAAACAATATAAACTCTCCAATCCAAGGAGAGAACCAAACAAGGAAACCACCCCAATCCACTGGAGGAAATCAATCCAAACACACACTCCTCCCAAAAGAGGTACAATTCTCATTAACCACTCCTATTTCCTAGGAGGCACAAATCCCCGTTCGTGGAAACCGGGTACAACATCATAGTACAATACATCAAAGCGATCCACCGAAATGAACCTCCACTCAAGAAAACTTCTCTGGAAGACTTACCATACTCTTAACCCTAATTGCCCGACATGGAGAATAAAAGGACATGATAGATAAACATTCCATCTCTGGAAGTCCTTAACAGTAACATAATCTCTTACGAAGGGTGAGGAAATTCTAGGGTTTTCCCATACGACACCATAAAACAAATAAAGAGAAACACCACTACATACTTAACGAATAACCTCAAGAAAACAATTTCTTAACAAACAACTCCATAAAGAAATATTTCCCAACACTCAATAAATTTATCAAACAATTAAATCAGCAATTTAAACATATTCGATTCAAATACAAAACATATCGTTTATTTCAAATTCACAAAATTTCACTTAACATTGCATCTTTTAATATTAACTAATCGATTAAATTATAATCACAAGCTTATATTCAATTCCCTCAATTAAACTCTAATATTGTAGCGTAAAGTTATCATATCAAATCATAATCCGCACACACATGTATATAAAAATCCTACTTAATTTCTAACCATAACATTATAAATAACTAACTAATGTATATACATACATACAAAAATACAATATAAATATTCGAACATGCATTTAAAATTTATTAAAATATATTATTAAAATTTATAAAATAACTTTCTAAAACATACAATATATATATATATATAAATTATAAACTAAAATTGATTATATAAATTTTGCATTATAAACCGAATTCAATTATTAAAAAGATTATATATATAAATTTACATTAAAACTAAATTCGAATGAAATAAAATTCGAAATAAATAATTTATAACCATAACAAATTTTAAAGTTTTAAATTTGTTTTAAAAAAAAACAAACAACGCAGTCGTTTGAGGTACTGCGCACCTCCCAAGGGGAGGCCGCAGTCCCCACAGACTGCTTACGGTTTGTGGGTACTGCGCGTACCTCCCAATGGGAGGCCGCAGTCTCCACAGACTACATACAGTCCCCACGGCTGTGTACGGCTCCGGCCGTCCATAGCCCCACTGTATATATATATATTTTTTTAATTTTTATTTATTTTATATAATTTAATTTTATAATTATTATATCATCCAACTTTAGTTTATTTTCAATTTCGTTTACGAAATTCGAAGCGAGTATTACTTCAACAAAAATAAATTCCATTTTCTAATAAAATACAATCCGACCCTATAATATGATTTACTTATTTTTTTAAAACCCAAAAACATACATATGATTTTAAACGAATACATAAATTTTCAAAATCGAATATATATATATATATATGTATAATTTCTTTTTAATATATATATAATATTTCAATACCTTCTTCTAATTCAGTGTATAATAATTTATCTATTAAATTACTAATTTATTTACATTTAAATAATTCAATCAGAACAATAGCATATATCTGTATATTTAATCTCTGCATATATCTGTATATATATATAACTAGAAAATTCATAACAACAATAGATTTCTTTCTCAATCATATTGTATTAACAACTACAGAAGGTGTAATTATAGTTTTCAATAGAATCATTCCAGAATATCACGCAACCAAACAAAACCCTCTTTCAAACAAAATATCGATTTTAAAGTATTACAGACATGATTTTCTTCACAGAACAAAAATAATAAATAATAAATTTTATGGAACTGGAGTCCTTCGTTCGAAAAAAACCAGGCCTCCTCGATTTCCTCCTTCTCTTTCCTCGATCTACCAACGCTCTTCCAAATCTCTCTTTCTTTTCAAACTACCAAATTTTACCCAAAACCTCCAAACTAAAACTATCTTTCTTCTTTTTCTTTCCTAGATCTCAAAAAAACCCAGCAAAACTCCTAGAAGCCAACTTGTGTGTGCATAATCCCCCTTCATAAAAAAATAATAAATCACTAATTAAAAACAATCAATCTTTTTCCGCTTTCTTTTTCAAAAAGCCTCTTTCCTTATTGGTCCTTTTCCAGCTTTTAAAAGCTCACATTTATCTAAAATTTTAATTGAAATAATTTATTTAAATTTAGATATTATCTTCACATAATTTCTTAATTTAATCTTAATAAAACAATAATATTTAATGACTCTCCACAATATTAATTTAATTTAATTTCTTAAATTTTAATTTATCAAATACCTTTTAATTTACAATATATTTAAATTTAATATTTTTCTAACTCACAATTAAATCAAATAACAATGCAACCTTAATTAATTATTTTATGCAATATGATTAATTAATTAAACACTACCCAAGAATAAAATAAATACTCAACAATAAAACTACATACAAGACAAGACAAAACTTCAATCAAACACAATGACTCACAACAGACGACGAACTTGGGACGGGGACACTTCCAAGCCTACTCCCTTTTTTAACTTTTACCCATTGGGTTAATTTATTGCTCGCCCTGTCCTGCCGAAGCAGGTGGAATCGAGACTTATTCCTGCAATCCTGCATCCAAATAAACGTCAAGTAGCACATGTATATATATAATCAACATCCTATCGTGAGAAGGAATTGCAGTGTAGCAGGGCACTCGTGAACGAGTGATGCTACACTGTCCTCTCACCTAATCTATTCTAACAATTATGATATCGATAATGAGCTAACATTTCTAACCTAATTGACATAAGGTAACATGATATTAAACTATTGCATCTTAACTAATTATTAAACAATTGCATCATATAATACTACTGAATTAAATAACATCACCATAAGAACATCACATTGACATATAACCATTAATGGCAATTCATTTAAATAAACAATTAATCCAAACAACACACAGAGTATTAACAATCATCCTAATAATGTCATATCAAACGAATAGGTCCACTCAAGGAATAACATCATCAACTACAACCAACCAAATCAACCCTAATAATATCATCATAGAAATTAATAAGTCTAAGCAGTATGAGGGGTATTACACCAGGCTTGTGCCCACTAGATGCAGTAGAAGGTTGCAATTCCAAGACGTTGCTGCTCAACTGGTAGATGACAAAGGCAAGCAGTCGGCGGTGTGCTCCATTACTAGTGTTGGTAGGAAAATAAGGTATGGGCGGCATGGCTCCTCTGGATGCCAACACTCGCCCATTGACCTTACGAGCAACACTTTTGATGATGTAACCAAGACTGACTCAGACTACTATCGGTATTTACCTCTCTTCAATCACGGTCTGTTCTCTGATGACGAAGAGATAGCTGTGGTGCCATTGGTTGTTAAAATCCCAAGCGGACCGACTCGAACCGTATTGGGCAAGGACAATAAAGAAGACGAGGCTGAGAGTCTACTGTATTGAGAAACAACTAGAAGCGGGCGTGTATACCAGGGTCGGAGTGTTGGGAGTCTACCGTATTGGGCAACAACTAGAAGCGGGTGTGTATACCAGGGTCAGAGTGTTGGTAAGGGAATGGTGGCGGGTAAATAAGAAGTTGTTGTTGTGCCTTCATGGCAATTTGGTTTCCTTGCATTTTTGTGTGGATAGCGACAAGGGGATTTTGATGACAATTTGTGTTCCCTTTTCTTTTAGATTTCCCCAGTTTGTGCGCCAGGATTTTGATGACAATTTGTGTTCCCTTTTATTCTAGCTTTCCCTAGTTTGTGCGCCACCATGTTTTGCAGATTCAACATGTGGGAAGTTTTGAAAGGAAATTCAAATGCAAATGAGATTTTGTTCAAATTAAAACCCCAGGCAGACCGACTCGAACCGTATTGGGCAACAACTAGAAGCGGGCGTGTATACCAGGGTCAGTGTGTTGGTAAGGGAATGGTGGTGGGTAAATAAGAAGTTGCTGTGGTGCCTTCGTGGCAATTTGGTTGCCTGGATTTTTTGCGTGGATAGCAACAAGGGGATTTTGATGACAATTTGTGTTCCCCTATTCTTTTATGTTACCCCAGTCCATGCACTATAAATTTTTTGCAGATTCAACGTGTGGGAAGTTTTGAAATGAAATTCAAATGCAATGGAGATTTTGTTCAAATGAGAATTTGTGGTGAAATTACATTTGATCCTGAAGCTTGTTGCTCCCTTGTCATATAAAAGGGAATTCAAGGCTCATTTGTAGGGAGAGAACTGATGAAATCTCTAGCTAGGTTTTGAGTTGAATATATGGGTAGAATCTATCCTCTGATGAGGAAGTGATATCTGTGGTGCCATTGGCTGTTAAAACCCCAAGCTGACGGAATAGAATAGATAGCCTGTTTTGAGTTTTGGATGAATATATGCAAATTATCTTAATTTGTATGTAGATATGACTTATAAGCATGAATAAATGTATAATTCTAATATATTTTCTCTCCTTATGTGGATTTGAGTGAATTTTGAATGAAATGTTAATGAAGTTGTCATTCTTCTTTTGAGAATTTGTTCAATTGTGTGTCTATGTTTTTGCTTTGATTCAAGAAAATCAATTAAATGCTTAAATGGAGTCATAATTACAATTATTTACAAAGGATGTGATAAGTAGTAATATATCAGAGAATTGAGCTCCATAATGCAAGGTATTATATGAGGGCCGGGCTTAACCGACACACTCTAAGGGTACACTCCCTTAGATGTCCGGCACCATGTGGGGCCCTCTTAACCCAACCTCTCTCTCGTTTCTGTAGCATTTCTTTAACCGCACCATTTGAAATCTATGTTTCCGTAGTACTCCACCGTTGCAGTTTACACTTGCCATTCCCGTTCCCGTTCTCCTTCCATAGCTGTTCACATTTTCCGTTTGCACTTTACACATTTGCTCGGTCATTGGATTGGGGGATTTAGTCTTAATCCCACATTCATTTCATTACATGAGTTGTGGTGAGTGTTCCTTTTATATTACGAAGTATCGGTTCATTTTCTTTGTTAGGAAATAGAAAAGATTAATCTTTCTTATAACTTTAATAATAACTTTATTTTAAAAGATTATATCTTATTTATAATATTTATTAATGTTAATTATATTTAATTGTTTATTTTAATGAAAAAATGTTTATTATGTTTTATTTAAAAATAATATTATTTTTATATTAGATGATTGATATTTAAATTAAATGAATTAAATGTGATGTTTTTTGAGATGTAGATGTTGATTATTTGAAGTGTTAAAAGAGGTTTTGGACTTGATTTTATAAATGCTTTTAAATATGCAAATTAAGTGTTCTTTTCTTTGGTTCAAATATGTGTACAAAATAAAACTAGTCTACAAGCTTCAATCTATAATTCCAATAATCAACTACAAAAAAATTAATTTTTGAAATTGATTTTTATCTTTTAACATTTACACTTTATTATGGATTGAAAATGTTTACAAACATCATTTTTTTTAAAGCAAAGGCGGTAATCCTATATATTTATATATTAATATAATAAGAGTGAATATACATAGTATTACAAAATCTACTAAATTGTGAGGCTTGTGTTATCTTCATTTAGATCCCTAGATGGTCATGAATAAATGTCTCAAAGTATTGCTTTGGTTCATATCCATGTCTAAGAAACCAAACTAGTGTGCAAATATAAATCTATACCATAAGAATCAACTAGTAAATAATTGATGTTTAGAATTTACATGTGTTGATCTTCTAATATTTGAACCTCAATATAGATAGAAAGTGTTTAGTAACATTTATAGGGAATGTGCTAAATTGTGAGGATTTTTTTCTCCTCAATTAGAGCCCTAACCAAACCAATTCCATGACATAGGAATAATGATTAGATACATGATGATATATGTTATGAAAATATTATTACATTTCTCTCAATGAAAATGTTCTTTTGATAAATCCTCATTGTCTAATAATCTTTGATCATTTAAATGCTTAAATTATTTTTATTTAAGTAAAATACAACATGCAAATCAAGATAAACATGCATTAGGTAAGCTCACAATGATTAGTGGGAGGTGCTGTCAAGATTTAAATTGAATTTAAATTTTAAATGTGTAGGGTTGATAATTACTACGTCAAGTTTGCACTAGTAGATCTTATGCAAGGTAGGGTAATGTCATGAGATTAATTCACACAAGAATATCCCACTTGTAGACTTGTTATTTAACAAAGGACAATCTATTCAAAGTTTACCAAAAATAATAGTATTGAAAAGGGCATGAATATATATTTTTTTCTCTAAGATTGATGTGCATGTGAACTTCTATTATGGTGTATGTTAAAAGTAAACAAGATATCAATGAGGAAACTATTTAAAAGTAATTTTAAATACTAAAAGATATATGGAATTTACTTAAAATATATATATAGTTTACAATTATATTCTCCTTCAATAGTAACTCCACCAAAGCATACAAAATTTAAAAATATGTAATGAATAACATATATCAAACATTTAAAGAATAAATATGATATTTTTTTTGTTTAGTTGTGTATTTGTATCGAGATTTTTATATATATATATATTATTACTAAATTCTAGATAGATTCTTATTTTCTCACTATTTGGAGATCATTATTTAGTTCTTTTTTTTTCCCCTCAATTTCCTTATATAATATTACACCTCTTTCAATGCAAAAGAGTCCATATCTAATCACTTGCTCAACCTAGATTTCATAGGCTTTTCCAAATGACTTATATTTGTTAAACCTTTCAATCACACAATTATCAATACATAATATCTCTAAATCATCAAAAACCAAAGATCCATCTAATGCATGTGTTAACATATTTAAATTATTTTTAATATAAGAAGTTAATATTTGCTAAAAAAATTAATTGATAGGATCTTGCTAAAAAAATTCTCGCTATCAATTGAAAATGAAGTTCCAATGTTACCAACTCAAGGTCCTATTCTGGGTTGTGTAGAAAAAGGCCTTTGATGGAAGGAGATCAAAGAATTGCTTCAATAAGATTTTATCTCCATCTAATCTCAATTATGAGTCCTTGAATGAGGAGTTGGTGAGATTCAAGCATAATTTGAGAAATTTGTAAATTAAGAAGATCCATGGTTTAAAAGTTAGGGCTAAAATAAATTGGCTAAAAAATGGAGATAAAGGCTTTGATTTCTTCTTTAATTATATAAAGGAGAAAAATGCTAGGGAAGAAATTGGATCAATGTAGGTGAATAATCAACATATAAATGGTCTTTCTTTGGTTATAAATGAATTTCGATCTTTCTATAGTAAGGATGAGATTGTAAAGAATATTAGAATATATAAAAAGGATAAATCTCCAAGTATAGATGGGCTTGCTACAATTTTATAATTTTTTTTTAACTAGATTAGGGTTGGGGTTAAGGTTCAATTAGGATAAGAATTAGTGTTAGGGTTAGGATTAGAGTTCAACTATAGTTCAAAGTTAGGGTTATGGTACAATTAGGACTACTATTCAATAATTTTTCCCTTAGGGTTATGATTAGAGTTATGAATCTACAATTAGGGTTCAATTAGGGTTATGATTAGAGTTAAGAATCTACAATTAGGGTTCAATTAATGTTCACTTAGGGTTTCTTTCTTGGGAGAAGTTTATTGTATGGTACATGTGTATTTTATAAAAATTAATATGTCAGAAATTAGTTGTAGATAATACTACATGTGATTTTTTCATATGGTATTAAATTGTAGATTAAAATTGATAATGGAATTTCCTTCCTTCTTTGCATTATGGCTTCACCATAATATGGCCTTCAAATCTATTCATATTTTGAGCTTTCTAAACTATGCAACACAACATCCAACAAATAAATTTGTTATGCATTTTTCCAAGCACAAATCCTTAGGAATTCTTAATGTGTTACTTAAGGTTAATTGTTTATTGCAATAAATAAATGCACTAATATATATATTATGAATTTGAGGAAAATATTAAAATATTTATATATATAGAAAAATTTAAATGCAAGGGATTCAAGTACGTACACCTTTGCTTTTGTTAATGTTGATGAAGATACAAATGTTGATGAAGTGCCAATTTTGATGACATGACTTCCTAAAACTGGAATATCTTTGCTCTATGTGGCGCCAGAATTTTCTACAAACTATAACCTAAATCTACCTCAGTTGTGACTTTGGACCTATTTTGCATCAATAAATATGAACTTTGACACATGCCTCTAATCTAGCATACAATATATACTTAAATTCTCAAAATAGTTGGGAGTAGTGTTGAGATTGGTGGATCTTTGGGAAGGTCCAATGCTTCACCTTTGTATCTCTCCCTATAGATAGAGGTAGAGATGAATATAGAATGAGAGAGCAAAGGGATAAAAATAGATAGAGATATAGAGAGAGATGGAGAAATAAATATATAGAGAGATAGGGAGATAGAGGGGGATATATATATATATATATATATAGAGAGAGAGAGAGAGAGAGATATGGAAAAGATAGTCTATATAAGGAGATATAGAGAGGGGAGATAGAAGAGAGAGAGATAAGTAGAGAAAGATACTAATATTTTATTTTTTGAAAAATATGTAATTTTAAACCATTTTCCTATATATTTAGTATTAAGATTTTTTCATCTTTTAACAATTCAATATATAATACAAATAAAATATAGTTAATAATTTAATTAACTAGCATACCTATATTAATTAATAATATATGTAAAACACGCCAAGAGTTATCTTTATCAAGATGCCTATTGACTTGAAAAAATGCATACATTTTCATGAATATGAATTTAGAAAGCAATCAATTTGATTTCATTATTGTTTGTGTCATTGTTTATCTCAATTCCCATATTTAAGGGTACACATTGAAATTTGAAATCATACCAACTTTTCTATAACAACAATGAACCAAGAACAATAAATTTAAAAGCAAAAATTTTCATCAATCATTAGATTTAGTATTGACAGCATCAAAGAAGTATATCATGACAAAATGGCATTAACTAACTTAGATATATCTGTTGAAAAGGACCTTTTGTATAATGTGTGAAAACTTAACATCATCTTGTTTTTCATGCTTCAAAATGTTCATTTCTTTTGTTGTTACACCCTTAATTTCTTATGCCACTTCTTCAAAAGTTGTAATCCAAGTGAATGAAGTATGGTCTTCCACTTTGCATTGAAGTATATAGTTATAATCACATTTAGGGAAAGTTTTATCACATCTTCCACAATACCACTGACCATTGTCATTAGTGTTTACCTTCTTTTTATAGTGCCTATCTCCAATTTTCAAGGGGCATGTTGTATAACAAAAATTTTCTACCTTAATGAAAGATAAGGTAGCTTTTATCACTATCCAATAAGGTTTACTAGAGTTGGCAAGGTCTTGATCCTGTATTTGTGAGATACTAGGGTTAGGAACAAATAGGGTTAGGGTTGGGGTTCAATTACGACTAGAGTTTAATTAGGGTTAGATTTCAATCAAGGCTAGAGTTTAATTAGGGTTAGGGTTCAATTAGGGTTAGGGTTAAGGTTATGGTTTGGGCTAAATCGGGGTTAGAGTGTAATTAGGATTAGGGTTTGGGTTCAATTAGGGTTAAGGGTTCAACTAGGATAAGGGTTAGGGTTAGAGTGTAATTATGATTAGAGTTTGGGTTTAATTAGGGTTAAATTAGCATTAGATTAGAATTAGGTTTAGCATTAGGATTATGGTTAAGGTTCACTGAGGGAGGGTTAGGGTTAGAGTTAGGGTATAATTAGGGTTAAAGATAGGGATAAGCTATATTTAGGGTTAGGGTTGAAGGTTAGGGTTAGTGAAAGAATTGGTGTTAGAAATAGGCTTATGGTTAAGGTTAGGGCTAGCATTAGTGTTAGGCCCTAGGTTATAAAACACTAAATGTAACCTTAATCCTAATGCTAATGCTAAACCTAATCCTATTAAACTATTCTTCATGCTAACCCCAAACCTAACATTAATTATTAACCCTAAAGTTGACAACAAACCTAAATGTAACCTTAATCTTAATGCTAACCCTAACCCTAATTTTGATGCGAACCCTGAACCTCATCATAATGTTAACCATATTTCTAACCCTAACTATATCTGTAGCCCTAATCCTAACCTAAACCCTAACCCTAACTATATCTCTTAACCCCAACCTAACCATAATCCTAACCCTAAACTTGATCCAAAAAATAACTATAACCCTAATCTTGATAACCTTAACCCCAATTATTACCCCAACCCTAACTATATATATTAACCCTAAACTTGGCCCTAAACCTTATTGTAACCCTAATCCTCATGCTAACCCGAACCTTAATTCTAAGCTTATCTTGATGATAACCCTAACCCTAATTTTGATGCAAACCATGTCTGTCATCCTAATATTAACCCTAACCCCAATCCTAACTATATATTAACTCTAACCCTAACCCTAACTATATCTCTAGACCTAACCCTAACCTTAACTATATCTCTTAACCTCAACCCTAACCATAATCCTAACTAAATATTGATGATATAATATTTTTTTATTATAATATTATAAATATACTAAAAATATATTTATATATTTTAACTTAACATTTAAATATTAAATTATATATATTATTTTCTAAAATTGAATTACAAATATTATACGATCATATTATAATATATTAATTATTATAATAATTTAATATAAAATATATAAATATAAAAATAATTTATTTAAGATATTACATGTATATAACCCTAACCCTAATTTTAATGCAAACCTTGTCTCTCATGGTAATATTAACTCTAACCATAACCCTAACTATATATTAACTCTAACCCTAACCCTAACTCTATCTCCAGACCTAATCCTAACCTTAACTATATCTCTTAACCTTAACCCTAACCCTAATCCTAACTAAATATTGTTGATATAATTAGGTTAGGATTAGGATGAGTGTTAGGGTTAGGATTAGGATGAGTGTTAGCAGGGTCAGG
>VDFB02105785.1:453714540-453751193 GCA_007258455.2 Sequoia sempervirens
CCATAATCACAAACCACAACACCTCTCCTCCCAAAATAATAGGAAATAATAGTTTAAGGTTAAGGATTGAGACTAGACCTACACATAGGATTTCTCAAGAATTTTCCAAGGCAACTAGAGTTCACTTCAACTCTCATTAGAATGACCCCCAAAAGAAAATAACACATGATTCTAAGGTTTGATTCACAACTAGTTTACCACCAATCTAGTTAATGAAGATAATGGACCATTATGGTCCAACTAAGGTTGGTCTCCTCACCTTATAATGGGGTCATTGCAGTAAGAGTATATAAATATACCATGAACCCCACCTAAGAGAGTAACTCTACTAGGTTTGCAATAAGGAATGACAAGATTCTCATCTATATTTTCTCTAACCATTAACTCATGTACCATCACACAAAAAAAGACATATATAATATTTACCAAAGCATTGTTCCTATAATAATTTATTTAAGAGAAGTGTAAAAAGGATAGGACACATTTTAACAACTTGTACTTAGATGTCTAAACACTATCAAACAAAGATTGGAAGAGGCTTACAAGACGATCTCTCCATCCCTTTCCACCTTCTACTTGCAACAAGTTAAAACAACCAAATTATATATCATAAGATTTCAATTATCATCCACTTTATGAATCAACTCAAGTCTATAATTAAATTGAAATGTCTTAAACAATATACTAGTAGTTTGAAGGAACTCCTTTAGAAGCATTACTTCTATATCATTTCGAGTTGAGCAACAATAGGGTTTGAGGTCTTATAGAGATTCAACCATGAGCATCTTAATGACAACATAACCTGATTGTTAACTTTATCTGGTTATATATAGAGATGAATCATCTATAATAAAAAAAAATTGTCTAAACCTTACATACACATGATAGATATTTTCAAGATTCATAAAGACACAAATACCATGAAAAGTTAGCAAAAGAGGTTATGCACTAGGGTTTCAATAACTATGCAAACTCTTGCATAACCATGCACACACATTTACTTATTTTATATTTGTATCATTCAAAACCGGATATTTATCATTCTAATGTTAGCAACTCAAGAATAGTTTGATAAATTTTCATACATACAAAAAAAACATATTATTTTAATATTGAATCTAAAATTATATCCCAATAATATACCTACTATAACAAATATTCATTAATATTATTTATTTTATTTTTTTAATTATTATTTAAATAAAAATTTATTTATTCACTAAACAACAAATTAAATAAACACAAAGCCAGTACTTAAAAGAAGCCTCCCCTCTTTCTTTCTTTTTAAAAAAAACATTAAAACTTATTACATTATTCTTTTATTAATTTTCATAATTTAAAATTAGTATACTCCCATTTAAAATTAATAAACTTCCCCCCCACTTTCAAGGGAGAGTAGAAATTTCATTTTATTTTATCTTTGTTCTTAAAAGCTAGAAGGAACATTTCATAAAGAGATTTATATTAAAAATGGACCCCATTGAGGGAAACGTGGAAACTAATAAGAAAACCCTACCCCTTTAGTATTAAGTCCTTTCTATATAATTTCTTTAGATTTATTAACATGGTTTAGGAATCATGTACGAATGGCTTTATAAGTTCGTATATTTCTATGGAATAACGAGTAGCCAGAGTAGCCAAGTTTTCTTTAAACTTAGCCCCATCCTGTTTCTTTTCTACCACTTTATTTAGATAAGATTACACAAGTATGTGTAAAGGGAAAAAAAACCCATTACCTTGCCACTAATCCATCAAGCATAATAGCAGCAACACGGAAAGAGAACTATTTTACAGAATGCTCCAAAGAAACGTGGAAGCGCAGAAAGGCACACAAAACTGTTTGACAGAATATCATGATTAGAGGATAGGCGCGACATAGATTTGTTGAAAAAGCTTTAGAAACTTTCAAGCAGCTGCAATTAACAGGTGTGAAGCCGAATTTTCCATCCTTCGCCAATTTGATGCCTGTGCGGAAATAGGAGCTTTGGGAAAAAAGGAATGGACATCCATTGAAGCATAGAGGATAGAAGAAGATTTTATTTTTCAGGCATTGCAGAAGGTTAATATTGGAAAAAAATTCTATTGGCAACGATTACTTATGATGGAGTCATGCCATTTTGGACTTCAACCCAATAGAACCAATTGATATTTAATGTTACACTATGCATTGTTTCACCATATTTATCTAGGAGGTAGTCTTAACATGAGTATGATAGGAACTGAAAAATCTTAGCAATCTGCCAATGGTCATGAGGATCTGGAAGTCTAACTGGAATGATGAGTTACTAGCTATCAGATATAAACTATGTTGCATGATCAGTTTGAATAATACAAGCACTTGAATTCAAAAAAGAAGGCTTAGTTATTCAGCCATTTCTTAAAACAGATCGATTTATTGAATATGTATCCATACAGATCGAGTGAAATCCAAATAATACAAGGAAACAAAATAAAACTATCTGGTGTGCGATTTGTGGAGAGAGATAAAATGCAAAGTCTATTAAGGGATTTATGGTTTCATCCAGTTGAAGAACACACGTGTTGAGCCCAAGCAAGACGTTTTCTCCTCCCTACGCAAAATGGGAGCATTGGAACAGTGTATGGACATCCCTAAAAGAACTGCAAAATGCGTAAACATAGAAAAGGCACGTGAACTGTTTGACAGCATGTCTCTAACAAAATGTGATCTCATGGAATGCCCAGAATTTTCTGGGTATGCGCCCCCCTGGATTTCGTTTTTCTTGTTGAAAAGGCTTTAGAAACCTTCAAGCAAATAAAACTGGCAGGTGTAAAGTCAATTTCCCATTCAGAAGACGTGTGTAGAATGTAGAAGCATATGCAAGACACGTGAAGAGTTTGACAAATTGCTTGAAAGACAGGTGGCCCCTAAGGGCTATTAATAGATACAATTTAACTGCATGCATCCACATGTTGAATAAAATAAGAAGTTCATTGGGGAAATTAATCAATCATACCTCACGAATATGAAGCAGGGAATCACTCAAGACCGGTAATTTTGAATGATTCTAAAATGTCAATATAACTCTGATTTATTATTTTGTAATGTTATTGAATTCCTTTTGGTATATAAAATATATTTTAATTTATATAAATAAATAATATTAAATTATGGTAAATTCATTTGTATTACCTCTTATAATTATTCTTATATTATAAAACTCTTTATTACTGCTTTGTATTTACACTTAAAACAACAACTAGCATTTTTCTCTTAACTTACTATCATCATTTGTATATTAATAGTTATGTATATAATTGGAGGCTTCTTTTTTTTTCTAATTATTTTATTTGTGTATAATACTATCAATAATTAAATATATGTATTTCTCATTCATCATTCTCAAGTGGAGGTTATTCATAAGCTAACCCATAATTTATTTATTTTATTTATAAATTTAATTTCATTATAGAGTTATTTGTCAAATTTAGCTAAACCTTTTTAGCACCATACAAAACCATATTAAGAATAGAAGTGACATCTCTTAACCTCCATTGATCATAAAACTAAACTCTTAACCTCTTATTTAGTTGCCAAATTTATTTTAATTTATTGCTAATCTTTGATTTGTAGCAACTAGTTACATTTATTTAATCATATTGTTATTTGATGTTGAATTATAAGCATTTCATTAATTTTCCAAATATAACAAAATAGCTCAAGTTAAGAGTAAATATTGGATCCTAATTATTTAATCTTGTAAACAATAGTAATACCCATTACACAATTCATAAATCAATTTTATATTACAAGTTATGTGAAAGGCTAACCGAAACAAGCAAATTATTAACAATTCTATTGGATTCCTCAAACATTATTCAATTGGTAATCCTAATCTATAATATAGATTACAACTATTGAAAATAGCACATTGTTTCTATTACTAACATCTATAACTCCGCAATAATTAAATCTAACAAGGTAAGAAAAACACTTGCACGAAAATGTCACAAGGTTAAGCAATAACATATCGTGGGCAAGCATTACAGCCTTTAAGATGTATTACATGAAAGTCGGTATGAATCGAAATTGATTTATTGTTTTTAAAATTCCACCTCAAATCAGTGCCACTTTGTATTCAAGAACCAAATACCAAACACTACTACTCTGCACCACCAAATAGTGTCAAAGTGGGTGATCTACTCTTTGATAACCACTGATTGTTGATACAGCAACTCCATTAGTGAATCCCTAAATAATTCCCTTTAGTTGTAGAATAAATTGAAAGTACCTACCGTCAAATCCAACTCTTGATCCCTATACTGGAATTGAATTTGAGTAATGTACCATGATGATACTTCTGCTACCAAACTAGAGTGAAGATATAAAAGCCATACTCTTTTTAAATTTCATGAATTTATTAAGAGCTATATGTCCTACCAAATATGACTTCACTTTGCAATTATTGCACTGTGTGCAAGTAGTAGTCTGGCGAGTGCATGAAATGAATTCCTTAATTTTATTAATGTACTCTGGTGGATTCCATGACCATCATTATAGATTTTAGGATAGATCCTATTTTTGAGCGACTTTGACTTTAAGTAATACTACAAGTGTAGATGATTCAAGTCCGCATCAAATTTCTTAATCGCGAGTTGAAAGCGGAATCTTGTGGAGAGCATCAAGGAAGCTGACACTTCTTTTGGCGTTCCCCAAAAGTGGTGCAAAAATTTAGAATGGTGAAAGAGAGACATTTACAAATTAAAATTAAAATTAAACCATTTCCATAATAGTGACAATGGAAGGGAAAAATTTGAAACAAAGCTATTAAACAATTTAAATTTAATTGTGGACGTAATATGTAATGGGCTACATTTAAGTTGATTATATCATTTGTTATGATAGAAAAGAATCAAATTAAATCAAATAAGATAGAGGCCCACGAGCCAGGTAATAAGTTAAAACTTAGAATATGTGAGACAAGCCTAGAAACATGGAAGGGTAGTAAGCTTCTATTTTTATTTTCTAGGAAATTTCATGGAATTAATAAATATAATGATAAGATTAAAATAAATCATTTTCTTAAAATAGATCCACATTTATAGATACAAATTTTTAGGGGTAATAGAGAGAGGGGGCTAAAAGTTCCCTCCACCATAGTTTAGGGATTTTTATGTTTTTGTGGTAGTTTTATACCAATCCTTTTTAATTTAACAAATTATTATTTAGTTTTTATAATTTTTCATCTTTCTTTTTCACTTAAAACTTTATATTTATAATAATTTTAATGAATAATTATAATAATAATATTTTTTAAATTATAAGCACAAGAATATCTTTATATTACCAAGATATATATACCAAATAAGTGTATTTAATCAATCATTTTATTTTTCTATATGAATATCTATTTAAAATACTACAAATACACAAATAGATGAAAAACAAAAAACTATTTCACTTATTATATGGACACATAAATTTTAATTTTTACTTAATAATTACTTTATTTAATGAGCTATCTTTTTTATAATATAGATTCCTATTTTTTCTCAAAAAAATATTTTAATTTTTTTTATCAAGCTCCCATCCATGAAACTATATATATTCACAATTATTTTAATGAATACTTATTATATAATATTTTTTATTATAAACACAAAAAAAAAAAAAAAACTTTACTAACATTCATAGTCAAGATAAGTGTATTTAACAAATTATTTTTATTTTCTATGAATATTAATCTTAATATTTATTTATATTACTACAAATACACAAATAGAAAATGGAAAGAAACACAAAAATATATAACTTTAAAGTATTTTATTTACAATACACACATAAATTTTACGTTTTATTTAAGAATTATTTTATTTTATTTTATATTAAGCTATTTTTTATAATACACTTGTTTCATTTTTGTATGTAACTTTTAATTTAAAATCTACTAGTAATTCATATATATTAGTCATTATAATACTTCACTCAACAATATAAATTTTAGGAGATGCTCTAGAGTTGGTGATTTAATTTCTAAAATATTTCAAATATTACTTCCTTTATTTGATGGTTGGTATTTTAAATAAGTATGTGAGCACAAGTTCTTCCCATAGTGGTTAATTGGAGACTATTACAGACGGTCTAGTTATATTTCCATGTCACACTCAATTTGAGTTATTAATTAGAGACTATTTCACTTGGGTGAATAAGTCTAGTTGTATTTCCATGACTCACTCAATTTGAGTTATGACATGATTATTTGTTCAACCCTCTAAAACCAAGATCTAAATTCATGTTAAATCTACAACCCTACGTCATAATTAACCTCTTCCACAACTTCGGCTTAGTTAGTTTTGCAAATACTAATCATTTTCACATTCTATTGCAAATATGCATAGACAAATTTATTACCTTTGACAAGACTCTAGCTCCTTTGACAATGCAAAACCTTATTAATTCTCTTAGAATATAATATCATAACATCAAGATTAAGTTTAGAGAAAATCTCACCCATTAAATACCCTATAATGATCAATACCATTTTTATCATAAAATATGGTTAATATATGTCAAGTCATGATACGAAGTGGCATTCACAAATTTGGGAGGCCAATTCACTAGGTGGAAAGTGTGTGTTGGCACAGAGCCCGATACACACGTATGGTTGAGGCTCACAGGCCACATTCTACGAGACCTCTATTCACATATCACTCTGAAGAAATGAAGTTCGAATCCATTTCATAACGATGACTCGAAACGCAGCCAAAAGAAAGGTCCAAATGGAGGAGGATGACTCCAAAGCCAAGAGATGCAAGGGAAATGGCAATGAGCTACGGGCTTCATTGAGAAGAAAGGTATAAAAATATAAGGCGCAAATAATGGGCATCAACGATCCGCTGTAGAGGTCGTCAAGAAATTCACCTGGTTCTGTCATGAAATGGTCCAACGAGGAACAATTGAGCTTAATGAACATCTATTTGGGCACGCACACACCAGACGGGAAGGCCAATATGCAGGAATTTTACCAACGGGCGAGGGAGTAGCTCCGGCTTGAGGTCACTAACTCCCAATTATACAAGAAATTGAGGACGACGAATAAAAGATTCTGGGCTATGGTTAAGAATAAGTTAGCTGCAGGGTCTGCCCATGAAGAGACCATGTTTTTGTTGTCGGAGAAACTCTGGGGCACCATCGAAGCTGATAAGCCTAATCCTAAAGCAAAGGAGGCTGAGAGGTCTAGCCTTAATGAGATTGAGGTTGAAAACTCTAACCCTCCCAGAGTTGAGATATTAAGCCCTAATTCTGCTGAAAATTTTAGCTCCCCAAGAGAGGACACTCTAAACTCCCCACATCAAGAAATCCCTATGGAAAGCGCAAGAGAAACTAAGCACGTTGTTGATGATTCTAGACTTCCACATACTGAATTAAGGGGTTTGAAGAAAAGAATTGAAACATTTGTTGAGAGCTCGATCAAGGGGATTGAGACAAGTCTTGATGCAACCATAAAGTACTCAGTTGCTTGTGTTGCTGGTACAACAAAGTTCAAATCCTTGCAAGAATTTTTTGGATAAATTAGGACGGCAAATGATACGTTGTTGAATGCATTAAGAGCATTGCTAAACGCAATGCATCGTGTACATTTCGTGGAAGAGATTCCTCATTTGAACGCTACGAAAACTTTGCAATTTCAACAGTAGTGGCATAAAATAAAACTTTAGCAACTCAAAACATTTTTAGAAGGATTGGGTCTTAGAATATCATGGCCAGCTAGGTCATAGAATATCATAGCCAATTTTTTGAGCAAATGCTTTTATAAAATTTGTTTCATATCCGGATACATTTGATGAGAGTGGGAAAACGTTAGTATATTTCTTGTCTTCTTTGGTTATACTTATGTTCTCTCTGGTGTTTAATCCAGTTATGGTTATGTTGTCTTCGGAGTTTAATCTAGTTTTTCAAGGTGTTATAACTACTGTAATGGTTTATTTCTCTCTGGCCTGTAATTACAATGTAAGTTGTTCATGAAAAGTGTTGGAATTGCTAAATAATCAATGTAAGTTGTTCATGAAAAATGTTGAAACTGAAAATGAGAGCAATGGGTCTTAGAATATCATGGCCAGCTGGGTCATAGAATATCATAGCCTGCTTTTGAGCAGATGCTTTTATAAAATTTGTTTAATATCTGGATACATTTGATGGGGGTGGGAAAACGTTAGTATATTTCTTGTCTTGTTTGGTTATACTTATGTTCTCTCTGGTGTTTAATCCAGTTTTGGTTATGTTGTCTTTGGTGTTTAATCTAGTTTTTCAAAGTGTTATAACTGTTGTAATGGTTTATTTCTCTCTGGCCTATAATTTCAGTTTGCACCAATATAAAAAAAATTAGTATAATTACATAACTAATTGTGCATGTGACATGATGTTTCCACAGACCACAGATCATGTGAACACGTCAGTATATTTCTAAAAATAATGGTGTAAGTGTTTTTGCATTAAAACTTTTGTCAGTTTAACCTGTTATTAATAATTTAACTTCAAACCATGGCATACACGGCGTGGGATATTCAATCCCCTTGTGTTTTGTCCATCGAAGAGTTTGGTTTAGTATGTAGCCTGACTTTTGATGAAATGTGTACAATCTTTTCATGTGGCACCTTTCCATTTATGTGTAGACTGATGGGATTTTGGATCTAAATGTTGGCTTGAGAATGAAGTCAACATGATTTATTTTTATAATGGCAATCACCCACCTAACGCACACAACCGATGAACTTTTAATTTGAATATGCTGAAAAATCAATGTAAGTTGTTCATGAAAAGTGTTGAAACTGAAAACGAGAGTAATGGGTTTTAGAATATCATGGCTAGCTGGGTCATAGAATATCATAGCCAGCTTTTTGAGCAGATGCTTTAATAAAATTTGTTTGATATTTGGATACATTTGATGAAGGTGGGAAAACGTTAGTATATTTCTTGTCTTGTTTGGTTATACTTATGTTCTCTCTAGTGTTTAATCCAGTTTTGGTTATATTGTATTTGGTGTTTAATCTAATTTTTCAAAGTGTTATAACTGTTGTAATAGTTTATTTTTCTCTGGCCTGTAATTTCAATGTAAGTTGTTTATGAAAAGTGTTCATAAAAAGTGTTGGAATTGCTGAATAATCAATGTAAGTTGCTGATGAAATGTGTTGAAACTGAAAACGAGAGTAACATGGGTCTTAGAATATCATGGCCAGCTGAGTCATAGAATATCATAGCCAACTTTTTGAGCAGATGCTTTTATAAAATTTGTTTGATATCCGAATACATTTGATGAGGGTGGGAAAATGTTAGTATATTTCTTATCTTGTTTGGTTATACTTATGTTCTCTCTGTTGTTTAATCTAGTTTTTGTTATCTTGTCTTTGGTGTTTAATCTATTTTTTTCAAAGTGTTATAACTGATGTAATGGTTTATTTCTCTTTAGCCTGTAATTTCAGCTTGCATCAATATAAAAAAAATAGTATAATTACATAAGTAATGTGCATGTAACATGATGTTTCCACAGACCACAAATCATGTGAACGCATCAGTATATTTCTAGAAATAACGATGTAAGTGTTTTTGCATTAAAACTCTTATCAGTTTAACCTGTTATTAATAATTTAACTTCAACCAATGGTATACTTGACAAGGGATATTCAATCCCCTTGTGTTTTGTCCATGGAGGAGTTTGGCTTAGTATGTAGCATGGCTTTTGATGAAATGTGTTCAATATTTTTGTGTGGTATTTTTCCATTTATGTGTAGGCTGATGGGATATTGGATCTAAATATTCGCTTTAGAATGAAGTTAGTTTAATTTATTTTGATAATGACAATCACCCAACTAACGCACAGAATCGATGAATTTTCAATTTGAATGTACTAAAAAATCAATGTAAGTTGTTTATTAAAAGTGTTGAAACTGAAAGCAATAGTAATGGGTCTTAGAATATCATGGCCAGATGGATCATAGAATATCATAGCCAACTTTTTGAGAAGATGCTTTTATAAAATTTGTTTGATATCTGGATACATTTGATGAGGGTGGGAAAATGTTAGTATATTTCGTCTTGTTTGGTTATACTTATGTTCTCGCTGGTGTTTAATCTAGTTTTGGTTATGTTGTCTTTGGTGTTTAATCTAGTTTTTTAAAATGTTATAACTACTGTAATGGTTTATTTCTCTTTGGCCTGTAATTTCAATGTAATTTGTTAATGAAAAGTATTCATAAAAATTATTGGAATTGTTGAATAATAAATGTAAGTTGTTCATGAAAAGTGTTGAAAATGAAAACGAGAGTAATGAGTCTTACAATATCATGGCCAGCTGGGTCATAGAATATCATAGCCAGTTTTTTAAGTAGATTTTTTTATAAAATTTATTCAATATCTAGATACATTTGATGAGGGTGGGAAAACATTAGTATATTTCTTGTCTTGTTTGGTTATACTTATGTTCTTGCTGGTGTTTAATCCAATTTTGGTTATGTTGTTTTTGGTGTTTAATCTAGTTTTTTCAAAGTGTTATAACTGTTATAATAGTTTATTTCTCTCTGACCTATAATTTCAGCTTGCATCAATATAAAAAAAATTAGTATAATTATGTAACTAATTGTGCATCTGACATGATGTTTCCACATACCACTGATCATGTAAATGCATCAATATATTTGTGGAAATAATGGTGTAAGTGTTTTTGCATTAAAACTCTTGTCAGTTTAACCTGTTATTAATAATTTAATTTTAAGCCATGGCATATTCGGCGTGGGATATTCAATCCCCTTGTGTTTTGTCCATTGAGGAGTTTGGTTTACTATGTAGCATGGCTTTTGATGAAATGTGTTCAATCATTCTGTGTGGCACCTTTCCATTTATGTGTAGGCTGATGGGATTTTGAATCTAAATGTTGGCTTGAAAATGAAGTAAGTTTGATTTATTTTGATAATGGAAATCACCCAGCTAACACACACAACCGATGAACTTTCAATTTGAATGTGCTGAAAAATCAATGTAAGTTGTTCATGAAAAGTGTTGAAACTGAAAACGAGAGTAATGGGTCTTAAAATATCATGGTCAGCTGAGTCATAGAATATCATAGCCAATTTTTTTAAAAGATGGTTTTATAAAAAAAATTGATATCTGGATACATTTGATGAGGGTGGGAGAACGTTAGTATATTTCTTGTCTTGTTTGATTATACTTATGTTCTCTCTAGTGTTTAATCCAGTTTTGGTTATGTTGTCTTTGGTGTTTAATCTAGTTTTGCAAAGTGTTATAACTATTGTAATGGTTTATTTATGTTTGGCCTGTAATTTCAATGTAGGGGTATGTGCAGGATCATAATAAAAAAAATAGGCCCTTAAGTGGCAAAAAATTTAGAAAAATCAGTGTTAAGCAACTTGACGTAAAAATTTGAATAAGTTATCTATATTATTTCAAAATATGTAAAAATAGAATTTGTAGAAAATTGAATGTAGTTTCTAAACTACTAGGTTTATTTAAAAATAAATAAAATCTATTTGGTGAAAATTTAAAATTTCAATGCAGTAGTACTTAAATTTCAAGCAAAAAATAAGTAGGTGTTTGTCTGACCACCCTAACCATTATAAAATGATAATATTTTTTTATAAGATTTTTTATATATAAGTAGAGGACTCATGTCTGGATGTGATTCATATTTTTTGTAATTTTTTTCTAAGTAAATAATTAATTATGAATTTTTTCTTACAACTTTTAAAAAATATTAAAACGCGTATGTCTGACCACATTAACTTGGTCAAAATTTCATTAAATTTATTTTTTCTTTTTTTAATCCTATAGTATGTGAAGCATAGAATGTGACGCATGTTTCTTTGATTGAAAAATGTGATACCATTTGAAAGTTATAGATGTTTTTCAATCAATCTCTATCATCAAGATCTTTAGTCGTGAATTTAGAAAATGAATAATAATTATTTATTAAATTCAAATTAAAACATAATTTATATTGGTGGAAATATGAGAATCTCCTCTAAAAACCCTTTTCATTTCATCAATTTTAGGTATAAAAAAAGTCGTCAGCCACATACCCTAAAAATACCCATAATATTGCCACTTTTTGGCCCATCATGATCCTGCACATACCCGTAGGTTGATTATGAAAATTGTTCATGAAAAGTGTTGGAATTGTTGAATAATCAATATAAGTTGCTGATAAAAAGTGTTGAAACTGAAAATGAAAGTAATGGGTCTTAGAATATCATGGTCAGCTGGGTCATAGAATATCATAGCCCGCTTTTTGAGCAGATACTTTTATAAAATTTGTTTGATATCCGAATACATTTGATGAGGATGGAAAAATGTTAGTATATTTCTTGTCTTGTTTGGTTATACTTTTGTTCTCTATGTTGTTTAATCCAATTTTAGTTATGTTGTCTTTGGTGTTTAAACTAGTTTTTCAAAGTGTTATAACTACTGTAATGGTTTATTTCTCTCTGACCTGTAATTTCAGCTTGCATCAGTATAAAAAAAATTAGTATAATTACGTAAGTAATGTGCATGTAACATGATGTTTCTACAAACCACAAATCATGTGAACACATCAATATATTTTTTGAAATAACGGTGTAATTATTTTTCATTAAAACTCTTGTCAGTTTAACTTGTTATTAATAATTTAAACTCAAGTCATGACATACTCGACGTGGGATATTCAATCCCCTTGTGTTTTGTCCATCGAGGAGTTTGGTTTAGTATGTAGTCTGACTTTTGATGAAATGTGTACAATCTTTCTGTGTGGCATATTTCCATTTATGTGTAGGCTAATGGGATTTTGGATCTAAATGTTGGCTTGAGAATGAAGTAAGTTTGATTTATTTTGATAATAACAATCATCCAGCTAACACACACAACCGATGAACTTTCAATTTGAATGTGCGTAAAAAATCAATATAAGTTGTTCATGAAAAGTGTTGAAACTGAAAATGAGAGTTATCGGTCTTAAAATATCACGGCCAGCTGGGTCATAGAATATCATAGCCAGCTTTTTGAGCAGATGCTTTTATAAAATTTATTTGATATTAGGATACATTTGATAAAAGTGGGAAAACATCAGTAAATTTCTTGTCTTGTTTGGTTATACTTATGTTCTCTCTAGTATTTAATCTAGTTTTGATTATGTTGTATTTGGTGTTTAGTCTAGTTTTTTCAAAGTCTTATAACTGTTGTAATGGTTTATTTCTCTCTGACCCGTAATTTCAATGTAAGTTTTTAATAAAAAGTGTTCACGAAAAGTGTTGGAATTGCTGATTAATCAATATAAATTACTAATTAAAAGTGTTGAAACTAAAAACAAGACTAATAGGTCATAGAATATCATGGCCAGCTGGGTCATAGAATATCATAGTCAGTTTTTTTAGCAAATGCTATTATAAAATTTGTTTGATATCCAGATACATTTGATGAGGATGGGAAAACGTTAGTATATTTCTTGTCTTCTTTAGTTATACTTATGTTCTTTCTAGTGTTTAATCCAATTTTAATTATGTTGTCTTTGGTGTTTAATCTAGTTTTTCAAAGTGTTATAACTGATGTAATGGTTTATTTCTCTCTGACCTGTAATTTTAGCTTGCACTAATATAAAAAAAATTAGTATAATTACGTAAGTAATTGTGCATGTGACATGATGTATCCACAGACCACAGATTATGTGAACACGTCAATATATTTCTAAAAATAATGGTGTAAGTGTTTTTGCATTAAAACTCTTGTCAGTTTAACCTGTTATTAATAATTTAACTTCAAACCATGGCATACACGGCGCGAGATATTCAATCCCCTTGTGTTTTGTCCATCGAGGAGTTTGGTTTAGTATGTAGCATGACTTTTAATGAAATGTGTACAATCTTTCCCTGTGGCACATTTCCATTTGTATAGGCTAATTGGATTTTGGATCTAAATGTTAATTTGAGAATGAAATCAGCATGATTTATTTTGATAATGGCAATCACCAAGCTAATGCACACAACCGATGCTGAAAAATTAATGTAAGTTATTCATGAAAAGTGTTGAAATTGAAAACGAGAGTAATGGGTCTTAGAATATCATGGCCAGCTGGGACATAGAACATCATAGCCAATTTTTTGAGAAGATACTTTTATAAAATTTGTTTGATATCCGGACACATTTGATGAGGGTGGGAAAACGTTAGTATATTTCTTATCTTGTTTAGTTATACTTATGTTCTCTCTAGTGTTTAATCCAGTTTTGGTTATGTTGTATTTGATGTTTAATCTAATTTTTCAAAGTATTATAACTACTGTAATGGTTTATTTCTCTCTGGCCTGTAATTTCAATGTAAGTTGTTTATGAAAAGTATTCATGAAAAGTGTTGGAATTGTTGAATAATCTATGTAAGTTGTTCATAAAATGTGTTCAAACTGAAAATGAGAGTAATGGGTCTTAGAATATCATGGCCAGCTAGGTCATAGAATATCATAGCCAACTTTTTAAGAAGATACTTTTATAAAATTTGTTTGATATCCGGATACATTTGATGAGGATGGGAAAACGTTAGTATATTTATTGTCTTGTTTGGTTATACTTATGTTTTCTCTTATGTTTAATCTAGTTTTGGTTATGTTGTGTTTGGTGTTTAATTTAATTTTTCAAAGTGTTATAATTGTTGTAATGGTTTATTTTTCTCTGACCTGTAATTTTAGTTTGCATCAATATAAAAAAAATTAGTATAATTACATAAGTAATTGTGTATGTGACATGATGTTTCCACATACCATAGATCATGTGAACACATCAGTATATTTGTGGAAATAACGGTGTAAGTGTTTTTGCATTAAAAATCTTGTCAATTTAGCCTGTTATTAATATTTTAACTTCAAGCTATGGGATATACAGCGTGGGATATTCAATCCCCTTGTGTTTTGTCCATTGAGGAGTTCGGTTTTGTATGTAGCCTAACTTTTGATGAAATGTGTACAATCTTTCCGTGTGACACCTTTCCATTTATATGTAGGCTAATGGGATTTTGGATCTAAATATTGGTTTGATAATGAAGTCAATTTGATTTATTTTAATAATGGAAATCACCCAACTAACGCACACAACCGATAAACTTTTAATTTGAATGTGCTAAAAATCAATGTAAGTTGTCCATGAAAAGTGTTTAAACTAAAAACGAGAGTAATAGGTCTTAGAATATCATGACCAATTGGGTCAAAATATATCATAGCCAACTTTTTGAACAGATACTTTTATAAAATTTGTTTCATATCTGAATACATTTTTATGAGGGTGGGAAAATATTAGTATATTTCTTGTCTTATTTGGTTATACTTATGTTCTCTCTAGTGTTTAATCCAGTTTTAGTTATGTTGTCTCTAGTGTTTAATCTAGTTTTTCAAAGTGTTATAATTGTTGTAATAGTTTATTTCTCTCTAACCTGTAATTTCAATTTAAGTTGTTCATGAAAAGTGTTGGAATTGCTAAATTATCAATGTAAATTGTTTATGAAAAGTGTTGAAACTGAAAATGAGAGTAATGGGTCTTAGAATATCATAGCATGTTTTTTGAGTAGATATTTTTATAAAATTTGTTTTATCCGGATATATTTGATGAGGGTGGAAAAAGGTTAGTATATTTTTTGTCTTGTTTGGTTATACTTATGTTCTCTCTGGTGTTTAATCTAGTTTTGGTTATGTTGTATTTGGTGTTTAATTTAGTTTTCAAAGTGTTATAACTATTGTAATGGTTTATTTCTCTCTAGTCTATAATTTTAGCTTGCATAAATATTAAAAAAAATTAGTATATATTTACGAAAGTAAATGTGCATATAACACGATGTTTCTACAGACCACAAATCATGTCAACACGTCGGTATATTTTTTAAAATAACGGTATAAATGTTTTTGCATTAAAACTCTTTTTAGTTTAACCTGTTATTAATAATTTAATTTCAAGTCATGGCATACTCAACTTGGGATATTCAATCCCCTTGTGTTTTGTCCATCGAAGAGTTTGGTTTAGTATGTAGTCTGACTTTCGATGAAATATATTCAATCTTTCTTTGTGACACCTTTCTATTTATGTGTAGGCTAATGGGATTTTGGAACTAAATGTTGGTTTGAGAATGAAGTTAGTTTCATTTATTTTGATAATGGCAATCACCTAGTTAAAGCACACAACCGGTGAACTTTCAATTTGAATGTGCTGAAAAATTAATGTAAGTTGTTCATGAAAAGTGTTGAAACTGAAAACGAGAGTAATTGGTCTTAGAATATCATGGTCAGCTTGGTCATAGAATATCATAGCCAGCTTTTTGAGCAGATGTTTTTATAAAAATTGTTTAATATCTAGATACATTTGATGAGAGTGGGAAAACGTTAGTATATTTCTTGTCTTGTTCGGTTATACTTATGTTCTCTCTAGTGTCTAATCTAGTTTTGGTTATGTTGTTTTTAGTATTTTATCTAATTTTTTCAAAGTGTTATAACTACTGTAATGGTTTATTTCTTTCTGACCTGTAATTTCAATGTAAGTTGTTCATGAAAAGTGTTGATGAAAAGTCTTAGAATAGTTGAATAATCAATGTAAGTTGTTCACGAAAACTGTTGAAACTTAAAATGAGAGTAATAGGTCTTAAATATCATGGCCAGTTGGGTCATAGAATATCATAGCCAGCTTTTTGAGCATATGCTTTTATAAAATTTGTTTGATATCTAGATACATTTGATGAGAGTGGGAAAATGTTAGTATATTTTTTGTCTTGTTTGGTTATACTTATGTTCTTTCTGGTGTTTAATCCAGTTTTGGTTATATTTTTTTTTGTGTTTAATCTAGTTTTTGAAGCGTTATAACTGCTGTAATGGTTTATTTCTCTCTGACCTATAATTTCAGTTTGCATCAGTATAAAAAAAATTAGTATAATTATGTAAGTAATATGCATGTGCCATGATATTTTCACAAACCACAGATCATGTGAACACGTTAGTATATTTCTGAAAATAACAGTGTAAATATTTTTGCATTAAAAATCTTGTCAATTTAACCTATTATTAATAATTTAACTTCAAATTATGGCATACTCGGCGTGGGATATTCAATCCCCTTGTATTTTGTCCATGAAAGAGTTTGGTTTAGAATGTAGCCTGACTTTTGATGAAATATGTACAATATTTCCATGTGGTAGCTTTTCATTTATGTGTAGACTGATGGGATTTTGGATCT
Source organism: Sequoia sempervirens (assembly GCA_007258455.2). Lineage (NCBI taxonomy): Eukaryota > Viridiplantae > Streptophyta > Pinopsida > Cupressales > Cupressaceae > Sequoia > Sequoia sempervirens. Next base: position 453,731,741 of record VDFB02105785.1, read on the forward strand.
AAATTTTAGCTTGAGAATGAAGTCATTTTCATTTACTTTGATAATGGCAATCACCCAGCTAATGCACACAACCGATGAACTTTCAATTTGAATGTGCTGAAAAATCAATGTAAGTTGTTCGTGAAAAGTGTTGAAACTGAAAATGAGAGTAATGGGTCTTAAAATATCATGGCCAGCTAGGTCATAAAATATTATAGTCAGCTTTTTGAGAAGATGTTTTTATAAAATTTGTTTGATATTCAAATACATTTGATGAGGGCGGGAAAATGTTAGTATATTTCTTGTCTTGTTTGGTTATACTTATGTTTTGTCTGGTGTGTTTAATCTAGTTTTGGTAATATTTTTTTTGGTGTTTAATTTAATTTTTTAAAATGTTATAACTGCTGTAATGGTTTTGTTTCTCTATGACCATTAATTTCAATTTGCATCAATATAAAAAAATTAGTATAATTACGTAAATAATGTGCATGTGACATGATGTTTCCACAGACCACAGATCATATGAAAGCATCATTATATTTGAGGAAAATAACGGTGTAAGTGTTTTTGCATTAAAACTCTTGTCAGTTTAATTTGTTATTAATAATTTAACTTTAAGCCATGGCATGCTCGGCGTGGGATATTCAATCCCCGTGTGTTTTGTCCATGGAGGAGTATGGTTTAGTATGTAGCCTGGCTTTTGATGAAATGTGTTCAATTTTTATGTGTGGCACCTTTCCATCTAGGTGTAGGCTAGTTGGATTTTGGATCTAAATGTTGGTTTTAAAATGAAGTCAGTTTGATTTATTTTGATAATGGCAATCACCCAGCTAACGCACACAACTGATGAACTTTCAATTTCAATGTGCTGAAAAATCAATGTAAATTGTTCATGAAAAGTGTTGAAACTGAAAACGAGAGTAATGGGTCTTAGAATATCATGGCCAGCTTGGTCATAAAATATTATAGCCAGTTTTTTGAGTAGATGTTTTTATAAAATTTGTTTGATATCCGGATACATTTGATAACGATGGGAAAACATTAGTATATTTTTTCTTGTCTTGTTTGGTTATACTTATGTTCTCTTTGGTGTTTAATCCAGTTTTGATTATGTTGTATTTGGTGTTTAATCTAGTTTTTCAAAGTGTTATAACTGTTGTAATAGTTTATTTATCTCTGGCCTATAATTTCAGATTGCATCAATATAAAAAAATGAGTATAATTAGGTAAGTAAATGTGCATGTGACATGATGTTTCGACAGACCACAGATCATATGAACGCATCAATATATTTGTGAAAATAACGGTGTAAGTGTTTTTGCATTAAAACTCTTATCAGTTTAACCTGTTATTAATAATTTAACTTCAAGTCATGGCATACTCGGCGTGGGATATTCAATCACCTTGTGTTTTGTTCATGGAGGAGTTTGGTTTAGTATGTAGTCTGGCTTTTGATGAAATGTGTTCAATATTTTTGTGTGGCACCTTTTCATTTATGTGTAGGCTGATGGAATTTTGGATTTAAATGTTGGCTTGAAAATAAAGTAAGTTTGACTTATTTTGATAATGGCAATCATCCAGCTAACGCACACAACCAATGAACATTGAATTTGAATGTGTTGAAAAATCAATGTAAGTTGTTCATGAAAAGTGTTGAAACTGAAAACGAGAGTAATGGGTTTAAAATATCATGGCCAGCTGGATCATAGAATATGATAGCCAGTTTTTTGAGCAGATGTTTTTGTAAAATTTGTTTGATATCTGGATACATTTCATAAGGGTGGAAACACGTTAGTATATTTTTGTCTTGTTTGGTTATACTTATGTTTTCTCTAGTCTTTAATCCAATTTTGGCTATGTTGTATTTTGTGTTTAATCTAATTTTTCAAAGTGTTATAACTACTGTAATGGTTTATTTCTCTTTGGCCTATAATTTCAATGAAAATTGTTCATGAAAAGTGTTGGAATTGTTGAATAATCAATGTAAGTTGTGTAATACCCCTCATACTGCTTAGACTTATTAATTTCTATGATGATACTATTAGGGTGGTTTTGGTTGGTTGTAGTTGACGATGTTATTCCTTGAGTGGACCTATTCGTTGATATGACATTATTAGGATGATTGATGATACTATGTGCGTTGTTTGGATTATTTGTTTATTTAAATGAATTGCCATTAATGTTTTTTATGCCAGTGTGATGATTCCATGGGGATGTTAATTAATTTAGTATTATTTTATGATGCAATTGTTTAATAATTAGTTATGATGCAGTAGTTTAATATCATGTTATCTTATGTCAATTAGGTTAGAAATGTTAGCTCATTATCGATATTATAATTGTTAGAATAGATTAGGTGAGAGGATAGTGTAGCATCACTCGTTCACGAGTGCCCTGTTACACTGCAATTCCTTCTCACGATAGGATGTTGATTTCATATGTATACATGTGCTACTTAACGTTTGTTGGATGCAGGATTGCAGGAATAAGTCTCGATTCCACCTGCTTCGGCAGGACAGGGCGAGCAATAAATCAACCCAATGGGTAAAAGTTGAAAAAGGGAGTAGGCTTGGAAGTGTCCCCGTCCCAGGTCCGTCGTCTGTTGTGAGTTGTGTTATGATTGAAGTCTTGTCTTGTCTTGTATGTAGTTTTATTGTTGAGTATTTATTTTATTCTTGGGTAGTGTTTAATTAATTAATCGTATTTCATAAAATAATTAATTAATGTAAATATTATTTGATTTAATCGTGAGTTAAAGAAATATTGAATTTAAATATATTGTAAATTAAAAGGTATTTGATAAATTAAAATTTAAGAAATTAAATAAAATTAATATTGTTGAGAGTCATTAAATATTATTGTTTTATTAATATTAAATTAGAAGGTTATGTGAAGATAATATCTAAATTTAAATAAATTATTTAATTAAAATTTTAGATATGTGTGAGCTTTTAAAAGCTGGAAAAGAACCAATAAGAAAGGGGGCTTTTTGGAAAAGAAAGCTGAAAAAGATTTATTGATTTATTTAGTGATTTATTATTTTTAGGGGGGGAATTATTCTCACACAAGTTTGTTCGGGAGTTTTTGCTCTGGGTTTTTTTGAGATCTAGGAAAGAAAAAAAAAGAAGAAAGATAGTTTTTAGTTTGGAGGTTTTTCTGGGTAAAATTTATTATGGTAGTTTGAAAAGAAAAGAGAGATTTGGAAGAACGTTGAAGGCAGAAGATCGAGGAAAGAGCTGAAGGCGGGAGGAAATCGAGAGGGGGCTTCGAGAGGGATTCTTCTCCAAACGAAGGACTCCAGATTCCATAAAATTTATTATTTATTATTTTTGTTCTGTGAAGAAAATCATGTCTGTAATACTTTAAAATCGATATTTTGTTTGAAAGAGGGTTTTGTTTGGTTGCGTGATATTCTGGAATGATTCTATTGAAAACTATAATTACACCTTCTGTAGTTGTTAATACAATATGATTGAGAAAGAAATCTATTGTTGTTATGAATTTTCTAGTTATATATATATACAGATATATGCAGAGATTAAATATACAGATATATGCTATTGTTCTGATTGAATTATTTAAATGTAAATAAATTAGTAATTTAATAGATAAATTATTATACACTGAATTAGAAGAAGGTATTGAAATATTATATATATATTAAAAAGAAATTATACATATATATATATATATATTCGATTTTGAAAATTTATGTATTCGTTTAAAATCATATGTATGTTTTTGGGTTTTAAAAAAATAAGTAAATCATATTATAGGGTCGGATTGTATTTTATTAGAAAATGGAATTTATTTTTGTTGAAGTAATACTCGCTTCGAATTTCGTAAACGAAATTGAAAATAAACTAAAGTTGGATGATATAATAATTATAAAATTAAATTATATAAAATAAATAAAAATTAAAAAAATATATATATATACAGTGGGGCTATGGACGGCCGGAGCCGTACACAGCCGTGGGGACTGTATGTAGTCTGTGGAGACTGCGGCCTCCCATTGGGAGGTACGCGCAGTACCCACAAACCGTAAGCAGTCTGTGGGGACTGCGGCCTCCCCTTGGGAGGTGCGCAGTACCTCAAACGACTGCGTTGTTTGTTTTTTTTTAAAACAAATTTAAAACTTTAAAATTTGTTATGGTTATAAATTATTTATTTCGAATTTTATTTCATTCGAATTTAGTTTTAATGTAAATTTATATATATAATCTTTTTAATAATTGAATTCGGTTTATAATGCAAAATTTATATAATCAATTTTAGTTTATAATTTATATATATATATATATTGTATGTTTTAGAAAGTTATTTTATAAATTTTAATAATATATTTTAATAAATTTTAAATGCATGTTCGAATATTTATATTGTATTTTTGTATGTATGTATATACATTAGTTAGTTATTTATAATGTTATGGTTAGAAATTAAGTAGGATTTTTATATATATGTGTGTGCGGATTATGATTTGATATGATAACTTTACGCTACAATATTAGAGTTTAATTGAGGGAATTGAATATAAGCTTGTGATTATAATTTAATCGATTAGTTAATATTAAAAGATGCAATGTTAAGTGAAATTTTGTGAATTTGAAATAAACGATATGTTTTGTATTTGAATCGAATATGTTTAAATTGCTGATTTAATTGTTTGATAAATTTATTGAGTGTTGGGAAATATTTCTTTATGGAGTTGTTTGTTAAGAAATTGTTTTCTTGAGGTTATTCGTTAAGTATGTAGTGGTGTTTCTCTTTATTTGTTTTATGGTGTCGTATGGGAAAACCCTAGAATTTCCTCACCCTTCGTAAGAGATTATGTTACTGTTAAGGACTTCCAGAGATGGAATGTTTATCTATCATGTCCTTTTATTCTCCATGTCGGGCAATTAGGGTTAAGAGTATGGTAAGTCTTCCAGAGAAGTTTTCTTGAGTGGAGGTTCATTTCGGTGGATCGCTTTGATGTATTGTACTATGATGTTGTACCCGGTTTCCACGAACGGGGATTTGTGCCTCCTAGGAAATAGGAGTGGTTAATGAGAATTGTACCTCTTTTGGGAGGAGTGTGTGTTTGGATTGATTTCCTCCAGTGGATTGGGGTGGTTTCCTTGTTTGGTTCTCTCCTTGGATTGGAGAGTTTATATTGTTTAGTTACCTATTGTGGTAATGTGCCTTGTGTGTTGTCGATAGGAGAGTGGCTCTTTGTGGGGGTCTGGCACACAAAGGGGCGCCAGGGTAACCTACCTAGAGTTTAATTAAGTGATAACATAAATGAATTAATGGGGGGCTTTCACACTAATAAAGATAAAGGATGTCTCTCTCGTGAAGCAAGTGAATGATAAGGCTCGAGATGAGATGGGACGCATAGTTTTGCGTGAGGGTCCGGCGGCCGGTAGAGGCAAGCCAGGGTAACCCAGGATGGGGGTCCGGTATCCTAGGAAGGTTGAGCCAGGGTAACTCATGGAAATTTATGCATGACACTCTTCCTATGTCAACAGTTAGCCAGTTGTTGTGCGATGTTCTTGATCTTGTTCTCTGGAAGCATTGTAACCTCATGTTAAGTGACTTTGTGATTGTAGTTGTGAAGTAATATTGTGATTGTAGTGGTTAAGTGCCTTGTTGTTGTCTCTTTGGTCATTGTTGGAAGAGGTCTTTGTTATTATGCCTTGAGTTCATTGAAGTTGTGCATGTGACTAGTTGTTATTTGGGAAGGTGTTATATTGTTATGTTCAGAAGTGATTTGTTGTTGTGCCTCTTGGAATGGTTGTTGTGAGTTTTCTAAGTGGTCTTTGATGGTTTATGTCTGTTGGGAGTTAGTCTTTGTTATTGTTAGGCGTACTTGGTCGGGGACCCTTCCTTGTCTACTCTCAGCACGGGGGTGGTTGGGTGGAACGTGCTTCGCACCCCATTGGGTTCCCTCTTCTGTTGCAGATGTATCTTTTACTTGCAGGTTTTGGCGGATGTTGATGATCCAGTGTCCTTATGTACCAGATAGTTGTATATACTTCAGTTGTTATGTATTCATGGATGTATTGTCTCCCACATGTGTTGGGATGACCTCGATGCAATTTGTATATATGGTTCTTGTGATGTATATTCCAGCCTTGTATTTATTTAGGGTCTGGTGTTATAGTTGATTGTGTTGAGTTGTATCTATCGAAATATGTAACACTTGATATCTTTATAATTCCATGTATTGTCATATGTGCATATGTTATTAATATGGATATCTTAAATAATGAAATGGGAATGAATAGATTTATGTAGTAGATTAGTTATGGTTATCTTATTATCGTTGTTATGAGTTAGTGTAGTCATGTCACTTCGTGTACCCCATTGGAACTAGTTGTGCCTCATGATACATTGTTATGTTATAATACTTAAGTATGTTTATTTTATGTTCTTTATTTTTTAAAAAAAAATAAAATTGTCCGTTGTTATTAGTTCCTTTGGGGTTACTTGGCGTGACAAGTTGTTCATGAAAAGTGTTGAAAATGAAAACAAGTGTAATGGGTCTTAGAATATCATGGCCAACTGGGTCATAGAATATCATAGCTAGTTTTTTGAGCATATGTTTTACTAAAAAAAAATTGATATCTAAATATATTTGATGAGGGTGGGAAAACGTTAGTATATTTTTTGTCTTGTTTGGTTATACTTATGTTCTGTCTGGTATTTAATTCAGTTTTGGTTATGTTGTTTTTTAAGTTTAATCTAATTCTTCAAAATGTTACAACTATTGTAATGGTTTATTTTTCTCTGGCCTCTAAATTTCAATTTACATCAATATAAAAAAAATTAGTATAATTACGTAAGTAATGTGCATGTGACATGATGTTTCCACAGACCGCAGATCATGTGAACATGTCAGTATATTTCTAAAAATAACGATGTAAGTGTTTTTGCATTAAAACTCTTGTCAGTTTAACTGTTTATTATTAATTTAATCTCAAGTGATGGCATACTCGGCGTGGGATATTCAATCCCCTTGTGGTTTGTCCATAGAGGAGTTTGGTTTAGTATTTAGGCTGGCTTTTGATGAAATGTATACAATCTTTATGTGTCACACATTTCCATTTATGTATAGGCATATGGGATGTTGGATCTAAATGTTGGCTTAAAAATTAAGTCAGTTTGATTTATTTTGATAATGACAATCACCCAGCTAACGCACACAACTGATGAACTTTCAATTTGAATGTGCTGGAAAATCAATATAAATTGTTCATGAAAAGTGTTGAAACTTAAAACGAGAGTAATGAGACATAGAATATTATGGCCAACTAGGTCATAGAATATCATAGCCAACTTTTTGAAACTATGTTTTTATAAAATTTGTTTGATATCCGGATACATTTCATGAGGGTGGGAAAACGTTAGTATATTATTGTCTTGTTTGGTTATACTTATGTTTTCTCTTTGGTGTTTCATCCAGTTTTTGTTATGTAGTCTTTCGTGTTTAATCAAATTTTTCAAAGTGTTATGACTGTTGTAATGGTTTATTTTTCTCTAGACTGTAATTTCAATGTAAGTTGTTCATGAAAAGTGTTGGAATTGCTGAATAATCAGTGTAAGTTGTTCATGAAAAGTGTTGAAACTGAAAATGAGATTAATGGGTCTTAGAATATCATGGTCAGTTGGGTCATAGAATATCATAGCCAACTTTATGAGCAGATGCTTTTATAAAATTGTTTGATATCCAGATACATTTGATGAGGGTGGGAAAACGTTAGTATATTTCTTGTTTTGTTTGGATATACTTATGTTCTCTCTGGTGTTTAATCCAGTTTTGGTTATATTTTTTTTGGCATTTAATCTAATTTTTCAAAGTGTTATAACTACTGTAATGGTTTATTTCTCTCCGTCCTGTAATTTCAATGTAAAATATTCATGAAAAGTGTTGGAATTGTTGAATAATCAATGTAAGTTGTTCATGAAAAGTGTTGAAACTGAAAACGAGAATAATCGATCTTAGAATATCATGGCCAGCTGGGTCATAGAATAACATAGACAGCTTTTTGAGAAAATGTTTTTATAAAATTTGTTCGATATTTAGATACATTTGATGAGGATAGAAAAACATTAGTATATTTCTTGTCTTGTTTTGTTATATTTATGTTCTCTTTGGTGTTTAATCTAGTTTTCGTTATGTTGTATTTGGTGTTTAATCTAGTTTTTCAAAGTGTTATAATTGTGGTAATGGTTTACTTCTCTCTGGCCTATAATTTTTGTTTGCATCAATATAAAAAATATTAGTATAATTGCGTAAGTAATGTGTATGTGACATGATATTCCCACAGACCACAGATCATATGAACACATCAATATATTTTTTGAAATAACGGTGTAAGTGTTTTTGCATTAAAACTATTGTCAGTTTAACCTGTTATTTATAATTTAACATCAAACCATGTCATACTCGACGTGGGATATTCAATCCCTTTGTGTTTTATTCATGGAGGAGTTTGGTTTAGTATGTAGTCTGGCTTTTGATGGAATGTGTACAATTTTTTCGTGTGCCACATTTCCTTATGTGTAGGCTGATGGGATTTTTGATGTAAATGTTGGCTTGAGAATGAAGTTAGCTTGATTTATTTTTATAATTGCAATTACCCAACTAATGCACACAACCGATGAACTTTCAATTTGAATGTGTTGAAAAATCAATGTAAGTTGTTCATGAAAAGTGTTGAAACTGAAAACGAAAGTAATGGGTCTTAGAATATCATGGCCAGCTGGGTCATAGAATATCATAGCCAGCCTTTTGAGCAGATGTTTTTATAAAAGTTGTTTGATATCCGGATACATTTAATAAAGTTCAGAAAACTTTAGTATATTTCTTGTCTTGTTTTGTTATACTTATGTTTTCTCTGGTGTTTAATCCAGTTTTGGTTATGTTTTTTCTTTGGTGTTTAATTTAGTTTTTTCAAAGTGTTATAACTACTGTAATTGTTTATTTCTCTCTAGCCTGTAATTTCAATGTAATTTGTTCATGAAAAGTGTTGGAATTGTTGAATAATCAATATAAGTTGTTCATAAAAAGTGTTGAAATTGAAAACGAGAGTAATGGGTCCTAGAATATCATGGCCAGCTAGGTCCTAGAATATCATAGCCAACTTTTTTAGCAGATGTTTTTATAAAATTTGTTTGATATCCAGATACATTTGATGAGAGTGGGAAAACGTTAATATATTTTTTGTCTTGTTTGGTTATATTTATGTTCTCTCTGGTGTTTAATCCAGTTATGGTGATGTTGTCTTTGGTTTTTAATCTAGTTTTTCAAAGTGTTATAACTGTTGTAATGGATTATTTCTCTTTGGCCTGTAATTTTAGTTTGCATCAATATAAAAAAAATTAGTATAATTACGTAAGTAATGTGCATGTGACATGATGTTTCCATAGGCCACAGATCATGTAAACACATCAGTATATTTATGAAAATAACGGTGTAAGTGTTGTTTCATTAAAACTTTTGTTAGTTTAACCTATTATTAATAATTTAACTTCAAGCCATAGCATACTCAGCGTGGGATATTCAATCCACTTGTGTTTTGTCCATGGAAGAGTTTTATTTTGTATGTAGCCTGGCTTTTGATGAAATATGTACAATTTTTCGGTGTGACACCTTTCTATTTATGTGTAGGCTGATGGGATTTTGGATCTAAATGTTGGCTTGAGAATGAAGTCAGTTTGATTTATTTTGATAATTGCAATCACCCAGCTAACGCACACAACCGATCAACTTTCAATTTGAATGTGTGCTTAAAAATCAATGTAAGTTGTTCATGAAAAGTGTTGAAACTTAAAACAAGAGTAATGGGTCTTAGAATATCATGGCCAGCCGGGTCATACAATATGATAGCACATTTTTTGAGCAGATGTTTTTATAAAATTTGTTTGATATCCGGATACATTTGATGAGGGTGGAAAACGTTAGTATATTTCTTGTCTTGTTTGGTTATAATTATGTTTCTCTCTAATGTTTAATCTAGTTTTAATTATGTTGTCTTTGGTGTTTAATCTAGTTTTTATAAGGTGTTATAACTGTTATAATGGTTTACTTTTTTTTAACCCGTAATTTCAATGTAAATTGTTCATAAAAAGTGTTGGAATTGTTGAATAATCAATGTAAGTTGCTAATGAAAAGTGTTGAAACTGAAAACGAGAGTAATGGGTCTTAGAATATCATGGCCAGCTGGGTCATAGAATATCATAGCCAGTTTTTTGAGCAGATACTTTTATAAAATTTGTTTGATATTCAAATACATTTGATGAGGGTGGGAACACATTAGTATATTTTCTTGTTTTGTTTGGTTATACTTATGTTTCTCTTTAGTGTTTAATCCATTTTTGGTTATGTTGTCTTTGGTGTTTAATCTAGTTTTTCAAAGTGTTATAACTACTATAATAGTATATTTTTTTCTGGCCTTTAATTTAAGCTTGCATCAATATAAAAAAAAATTAGTATAATTACGTAAGCAAATGTGCACGTGACATGATGTTTGCACAGACCAAAGATAATGTAAACACGTCAGTATATTTCTTGAAATAACAGTGTAAGTGTTTTTGCATTAAAACTCCTGTCAGTTTAACCTGTTATTAATAATTTAGCTTCAAGCCATGGCATACTCAGCGTAGGATATTCAATCCCCTTGTGTCTTGTCCATTGAGTTTGCTTTAGTATGTAGCCTGGCTTTTGATGAAATGTGTAAAAATTTTCTGTGTGGCACACTTCCATTTATGTGTAGGCTGATGAGATTTTGGATCTAAATGTTGGCTTGAGAATGAAGTCAGTTTGATTTATTTTGATAATGGCAATCACCCAGCTAACGCACACAACCAATGAAATTTCAATTTGAATGTGCTAAAAAATCAATGTAAGTTGTCCATAAAAAGTGTTGAAACTAAAAAAGAGAGTAATGGGTCTTAGAATATCATGGCCAGTTGGGTCATAGAATATCATAGCCAATTTTTTGAGCAGATTCTTTTATAAAATTTGTTTGATATCTGGATGCATTTGATGAGGTTGGAAAAACGTTAGTATATTTCTTGTCTTGTTTGGTTATATTTATGTTCTTTCTGGTGTTTAATCCAATTTTGGTTATGTTGTCTTTGGTGTTTCATCTAGTTTTTCAAACCGTTATAACTATTGTAATGGTTTATTTCTCTCTGACCTCTAATTTTAGCTTGCATCAATATAAAAAAAATTAGTATAATTACGTAAGTAAATGTTCATGTGACATGATGTTTCCACAAACCACAGATCATGTAAACACGTCAGTATATTTCTGGAAATAATGGTATAAGTGTTTTTGCATTAAAACTCTTGTCAGTTTAACCTGTTATTAATAATTTAACTTCAAGCCATGGCATACTCGTCATGTGATATTCAATCCCATTGTGTTTTGTCCATGGAAGAGTTTGGTTTAGTATGTAACCTGACTTTTGATGAAATGTGTACAATCTTTCCGTGTGGTACCTTTCCATTTATGTGTAGGCTGATGGGATTTTGAATCTAAATGTTGGCCTAAGAATGAAGTCAGTTTGATATAATTTGATAATGGCAATCACCCAGATAACACACACAACCGATGAACTTTCAATTTGAATGTGTTGAAAAATCAATGTAAGTTATTCATGAAAATTGTTGAAACTGAAAATGAGAGTAATGGGTATTAGAATATCATGGCCAGTTAGGTCATAGAATATCATAGCCAGTTTTTTGAGTAGATTTTTTTATAAAATTTGTTTGATATCCGGATACATTTGATGAGAGTGGGAAAACGTTAGTATATTTCTTGTCTTGTTTGGTTATACTTATGTTCTCTTTAGTATTTAATCCAGTTTTGGTTATGTTGTGTTTGGTGTTTAATCTAGTTTTTCAAAGTGTAATAATTGTTGTAATGGTTTTTTTTTTTTTTGCCTGTAATTTCAATGTAAGTTGTTTATGAAAAGTGTTGGAATTGTTGAATAATCAATATAAGTTGTTCATGAAAAGTGTTGAAACTGAAAACGAGAGCAATGGGTCTTAGAATATTATGGCCAGCTGGGTCATAGAATATCATAGCCAACTTTTTGAGCAGATGTTTTTATAAAATTTGTTTGATATCCAGATACATTTGATGAGGGTGGGAAAACATTAGTATATTTCTTGTTTTGTTTGGTTATACTTATGTTCTCTCTGGTGTTTAATTCAGTTTTGGTTATGTTGTCTTTGGTGTTTAATCTAATTTTTCAAAGTGTTATAACTACTGTAATGGTTTATTTCTCTCTGGCCTGTAATTTCAATGTAAGTTGCTCATGAAATGTGTTCATGAAAAGTGTTGGAATTGTTGAATAGTCAATGTAAGTTGTTCATGAAATGTGTTGAAACTGAAAATGAGAGTAATGGATCTTAGAATATCATGGCCAGTTGGGTCATAGAATATCATAGCCAACTTTTTAAGCAGATATTTTTATAAAATTTGTTTGATATCTGGATACATTTGATGAGGGTGGGAAAACGTTAGTATATTTATTGTCTTGTTTGGTTATACTTATGTTCTCTCTGGTGTTTAATCCAGTTTTGGTTATGTTGTTTTTGGTGTTTAATCTAGTTTTTCAAAGTGTTATAACTGTTGTAATGGTTTATTTCTCTATGGCCTGTAATTTTAGCTTGCATCAATATAAAAAAAATTAGTATAATTACGTAAGTAAATGTGCATGTGACATGATGTTTCCACAGACTACAGATCATGTGAACACGTCAGTATATTTCTGGAAATAATGGTGTAAGTATTTTTTTATTAAAACTCTTGTCAGTTTAACCTGTTATTAATAATTTAACTTCAAGTCATGGCATACACGGCTTGGGATATTCAATCCCCTTGTGTTTTGTCCATGGAGGACTTTGGTTTAGTATGTACCCTGGCTTTTGATGAAATGTGTACAATCTCTCTCTGTGGCACCTTTCTATTTATGTGTAGGCTTATGGGATTTTGGATCTAAATGTTCGTTTGAGAATGAAGTCAGTTTGATTTATTTTTATAATTGCAATCACCCAGCTAACGCACACAACTGATGAACTTTCAATTTGAATGTGCTGAAAAATCAATGTAAGTTTTTCATGAAAAGTGGTTAAACTGAAAACGAGAGTAATGGGTCTTAGAATATCATGGCCAGCTAGGTCATAGAATATCATAGCCAACTTTTTGAGTAAATGCTTTTATAAAATTTGTTTGATATTCGGATACATTTGATGAGGGTGGGAAAACGTTAGTATATTTCTTGTCTTGTTTGGTTATACTTATGTTCTCTCTAGTGTTTAATCCAATTTTGGTTATGTTGTCTTTGGTATTTAATATAGTTTTTCAAGGTGTTATAACTGTTGTAATGGTTTAATTTAATTTAATCTATATAGAAATATATTAATTATTAATTATAATAATTTAATTTTTATATTTAATATTATGTATTATAGAATATAATATATAATAGTAATTTAACTTATATATAATATTATATATAACAATAAATATAATTATATTATATATAATTTAATATCTATTATACAACCAGGACAAGCCAAATTTGAGGAAAACAAATCAACACTATTTTTGGTTGTTGCTAATCACCTGTGCACCCATGTACTCCTACACCAGACACATCAAGTAAGAAATATTGTGAGCATAGGCCCACAATGGTGGAGTTGAGAAGTTGCACTACTCTTTTAGGTTGCCATCAACATACAATGAATTCCTTTGCTGTCCAAATATTTCTTCCATTTTTTCTAGCATCGTACTGGAACATGCACCACCATCTTCCAATAACACCGCATCGTCCTCCTTTTCCCCCTCATGGACTCATGTCCACCATAGCTCGACCTCCTCCGCCAAATATTGCTCACCATTTTCTCCTCCTTCGTGGGTTCAAACCCACCTCTAACCATCCACCTCTAAAAAAAATCTAAAACATCTTCTACCATCTTTACACACAACCACACAACATCTGCTAGATGCTCTTGTTCTCTATTCATCTCTCCTTTTACCATCTCATCTAAAAAAAATAACTATACAAAACCGATTTACCTCATCTTCATTCACAGTTGCAACTTTGAATTTCATTGTGACACCTTCCACCTCCTCGTTAGTTGCAACTTTTTGTTCTTCTCTCTTCATTGCAACAACGAGATTTGACATCCACTCTTTCCCAATCGCCAGCAATTGTGCTAATAGGTCTTCTTCGCCCATCACTATGTCTTTTTCATTGCTCACTTCATTCTTTTTTTCCTTTTCTTCCACACCTTCCTCATGGAATGTCTCTGCTTCAACTTCTTCATCCGCATTGGTAGGGGCTACTCTCTCTTCTTCGCACTCTCCTTTACCTCTTTTCTCACTTTTCCCAACACTCCTCCAATTTCTCAATCCTCACCTCAATCTTTCCTACTTCATGAACTATTTGTTCTATCTTTTCAAATGTCCCATCCTCCACTTTCTCTCAATACTACTCCCAAAATAGTATCTGCACGGGTCTCCTCATGACCCAACCCATCTTATCTGTTGCAATCTTACCCTATGCAATCTCCCATCATGCTCAATCTACAAAACAAATCCCTTTGCAACGTCAAGCTCTCTCATTGCTCAGGACTCCTCTTACCTACAAAAACCCTCACAAGCTTCCTCTCTATCGCTTCACACACTTTCCTCTAGGTGTGAACTATCTCCCGATCAATGATTTGTTCACACTTTCACCGACAAGTCTTGGTGGATCCTCTATATGCTTAGGATTACCTACTCTGATACCAATTTATGCAAGAGGGTAATCCCCTCTGCCAACCAACTCAAACACAAAACAATTTTGAAAGAAAAACTCTGTCTGAATTCAACATTCAAATAAATAAAGATTGCAACAAACTTTTAACTCAATTTCAAATAAATCTACAATACAAAAATGCTCTCTTGGCATTCAATGGTCTCTCATGCTATTCTAATCGGTTATCTTATCCTTCACAATACACACTCATCATGCTGCCTCACGTTGCCCCTTATCTCTGCACACATTTTTATTCCACCCGCAAAATTTATTTTTCTTCAAAATGCGACGACTTCTTAATTTCAGTTGCAATTTCAAATTTATATTTATTGTCTCTTGGCCTTCCTTTTGCTGTGCAGATTTTTCCCATTCTTGGCATCTCTTTTTTATTCATTTATATATTCCTTTGTTTTAAAATTTTAAAACTCTCTTGGTTGTTGGGTTTCTTCGCTTATACAATGTTTTTACATTGGCAATTGATTTTCCATTGAAACCAATTAAATAATTTTTTGATATTCCACATTGTTGTCTACTCTACCATCAATTTGGATAAACTGAATAAGTCAATTTGATGAGATAGAGAGTTTGTAGGCAAAAAATTGAAAGTTCTCTGATTCACATGAAAATTTGTGAGAAGGTTTGGAATGATGTTCTCAGGTGCCTTGTAAAATGGTTTTACTCCAACCCTCCAAAATCTTGAGATTTTAAAAAAAATTAGAAATTGGAGATATTTTTAACAAACTTCTGAATCAAAATATCTCAAACTAGGAAAGATATGACTTTGATTTTTTTTGCAAATTTCACATGGTACCTTCAAAAATTCCCGTGCAAAAGGATTTTACTTGAGGCCTTACAAGTTATCCAGAAATATTTTTCAAGACCTCTCTATGGAGCTCAAAAATTACATTTTGGCAAAAACTTCAAATTGACAATTTGATTGCATAGTTGAGTTCCTTATGATCATAGATGCCAAACACAACCAAGAAAAACCAAAATTGAGTAAAAAAAAAAACCAACAATATTTTTGGTTGGTGTTGATCACCTCTTTGCCCGTGTGCTTCTACACTAGGCAGGCCAAGTAAGAAAGATTGTGAGCATAGACTCACAATGGTGGAGTTGAGTAGTTCCACTACTCTTCTAGGTTGCCATCAACTTGCAGTGAACTCCTTCATTCTCCAAGGTGCTCAAGATCAATCTTTCTTCCATTTTTTCCAACATTGTGCTAGAACACGCACAACCATTTCCCAACAACACTGTATCTTCCTCCTTTTCCCCTTCGTGGACTCATGTCCACCACAATTCAAACTCCTCCACTAAATAATGCACACTCTTTTCTCGTTCTCCATGGGTTCAAACCCACCTCTAACCATCCACCTCCACCAAAGTCCTACAACATCCTCTACCATATCTACACACAACCACAACATCTGCTACATGCTCTTGTTCTATATTCATCTCTCCTCCTAACATCTTATCTGAAACCAAAATAACTTTACAAAACTGATTTACTCCATCTTCATTCATAGCTGCAACTTCAAATTTCACTGTGACACCTTCCACCTCCTCGTCAGTTGCAACTTTTTTCTCTTCTCTCTTCATTGCAATGAGTTTCAAAATCCACTCTTCCTCAATCGCCAACAATTGTGCTAACAGGTCTTCTTCACCCTTCACGACGACCTCTTCATTTCTTGCTTCATTCTTTTTTTCCTTTTCTTTTGTGCCTTCCTCATGGCATGTCTCTGCTACAAATTCTTCATTTGCATTGGTAGGGGACTCACTTCTTCCTCTTTCCATCAATTCTTCTTCTTACTCTTGTTTACCACTTTTCTCTCACTTTTCCCAACACTCTTATCTAATTTCTTAATCCTTGTCTCAATTTTTCCTACTTCTTTATGAACTATTTGTTCCATCTTTTCAAACATTTCATCCTCTACTTTCTCCCAATACTGCTCCCAAAATAGTATCACATGGGTCTCCTCATGAACCAATCCATCTTGTTTGCTACACTATCACCTCATGCAATCTTCCATCACACTCAATCTATAAAACAAATCCCTCCATGACATCAAACTCAATCTATAAAACAAATCCCTCCATGACATCAAACTCTCTCGTTTCTCAAGATTCCTCTTACCTACAACAACCCTCACAAGCTTCCTCTCTATTGCTTCACACACTTTCTTCTAGGTGTGAATTGCCTCCCAATCTGTGATTTGTTCACACTTTCACCCACAATTCCTGGTGGATCCTCTGCGTGCTCAAGATTACCTGATTTGATACCAATTGATGCAAGAGGGTAGTCCCCTCTGCCAACCAACTCAAACACAAAACAATTTTCATAAGCAAACTCTACCCGAATTCAATATTCAAATAAATAAAGATTGCAACAAACTTAGACTTTATTAATTCAACTCAATTTCAAATACATCTACAATACAAAAAATGTGCTCTTGTCATTCAATGGCCTCTCATGCCATTTCAATCGGCTATCTTATCCTTCACAATACCCACTCACAACGATGTCCCGTGTTTCCCCTTATCTCTGCACACATTTTTGTTCAACCTACAAAATTTATTTGTCTTCAAAATGCCACAACCTCTTAGTAATTTCAGCTGCAATTTCAAATTTATATCATCCACATGTTGTGCACCTCTCCTTTACTAACTATTGCACATTAATTTTTAATTTAAAACTAAAAACTCCATACACAACAACCTCTATCTCTCCTTTTTCTTGTTGCACCCTCTCCCGCATATTTGCTAAACTCTCTTCCCTTTATTTATTTATTTTTGTGTAATATCTATTGCCTCTTGGCCTTCCTTTTGTTGTGGATATTTTTCCCATTCTTGGCATCTCTTTTTTATTCATTTACATATTCGTTTGTTTTACATTTTTAAAACTCTCTTGGCTTGTTGGGTTTCTCCACTTACACAATGTTTTTACATTGGTTATTGATTTTCCATTGAAACCAATTAAATAATTTTTTGATATTCCACATTGTTGTCTATTCTACCATCAATTTGGATAAGATTGAATAAATCAATTTGATGAGATCAATAGTTCATAGGGGAAAAATTAAATATTCTCTGATTTGCATGAAATTTTTTGAGAAGGTTTGGAATGTTGTTCTCAAGTGCCCTGCAAAATGATTTTACTCCAGCCCTCCAAAATCTTGAGATTTTTAAATTTCATAAATTAGTAATATTTAACAAACTTTTGACTTTAAAATATCTCAAACTAGGAAAGATATGAATTTGATTCTTTGTGCAAATTTCACATGGTGCCTTCAAAAATTTCGTTGCAAAAATATTTTGCTTGAGGCCTTACAAGTTTTCTAGAAATAATTTTCAAAAACTACTTGTGGAGCCCAAAAATGATGTTTTCGCAAAAACTTTAAGTTGACAATTTGATTGCATAGCTAAGCTCCTTATGTTGAGAGATGTCAAACACAACCAAGAAAAGCCAAATTTGATGAAAATAAGCCAACAATATTTTTGGTTTTTTTTATCACTTGTGTGTCTGTGTGATCCTACACCAGACACGTCGAGTAAGAAAGATTGTGAGCATAAGCTCACAATGGTGGAGTTGATTAGTTGCACTACTCTTCCAGGTTTCCATCAACATACAACAAACTCCTTCATTGTCCAAGGTGCTCAAGGTCAATCTTTCTTATGCTTTTTCCAACATCATGCTAGAATACACACCATCATCTTCCTCCTTTCCCCCCTCGTGAACTCATGTCCACCACAGCCCGACCTTCACCAAATACTACTCACTATTTTCTCCTCCTTCGTGCATTCAAACCCACCTCTAATCATTCACCTCCACCAAAATATGATAACATCCTCTACCATCTCTACACACAACCAAACAACATCTGCCACATACTCTTGTTCTCTATTCATTTCTCCTTCTACCATCTCATTTGAAAACAAAATAACTTTACAAAATTGATTTACCTCATCTTCATTCGCACCTACAACTTTGAATTTTAGTGTGACACCTTCCACCTCTTCATCAGCTGTAACTTTTTGCTCTTCTCTCTTCATTGAAACAATGAGCTTCGACATCCACTCTTTCTCAATCGCTAAAAATTATGTTAACAGGTCTTCTTTTCCCTTCACTACGACCTCATCATTGCTCGCTTCATTCTTTTTTGCATTTTCTTCTATGCCTTCCTTATGGCATGTCTCTGCTACAGCTTCTTCATCTGCATTGGTAGGGGCTACTCTGACTTCTTCTTCTTTCCATCTATTCTTCTTCTCACTCTTCTTTACCACTTTTCTCTCACTTTTCCCAACACTCTTCTCCAATTTATCAATCCTTGCCTCAATCTTTCCTACTTCTTTATGAACTATTTGTTCCATCTTTTCAAATGTCTCGTCCTCCACTTTCTCTCAATACTGCTCCCAAAATAGTATATGCATGAGTCTCCTCATGACCCAACCCATCTTTCATGTTGCAATCTCTTCTCATGTAGTTTGCCATCACACTCAATCTGCAAAACAAATACCTTTGTGGTGTCAAGCTCTCGCATTGCTCAGGACTCCCCTTACCTACAACAACCCTCACGAGCTTCCTCTCTACTGCTTCACATACTTTCCTCTAGGTGTGAATTTCCTCCTAGTCAGCGATCTGTTCACACTTTCACCCACAACTCCTGGTGGA
>VDFB02105785.1:453751293-453888675 GCA_007258455.2 Sequoia sempervirens
CCAAAAAATTGAGACCAAGAACTTCCTAATATCAACTTCAATTTTATCAGAATGAGAAGCCCTACACATCAATGACCAATTTCCTTATGCAGTAGTATCATCCAAAAAAAATCTATTTTTCACATATCTTGTGAGTGTTCATCCTACTTAAGACAATTTCACTTGAAAGTGAAGATACTTGATGCTTTCTTGTCATTTGTGGACTTAAAATAGATGTCAACTGTAACAACTTCATCTTACATTAAAAGGTTTAATAGTTAATTTGCCATCTTTAGCTGAAGGGAAATTGAATAACTACCATTCTAGGGTTTTAGCGAAGGGAAAGAATAACTGCTAGGGCATCATTGTCTAACATGCATCTTTCACCAACTCATAAAAACTAGGGTTTCCTTTTTCAATTTAAATTGAAAATAATTTTCAAGTAAAAGTAAATACATCATATCTAATTCTTCAACTAATTTCTAAGTTTCCTTTTCAGCTGAAAGTACAACTAATTGAATTAACTAAAAAGTTACACTACAATTAATCTATTAACAAAAAAGTAAAAAATAACTAACTTTCATTGTTTCCATTTGCATTTACAACTAATCATAATGTGCTAAATTATCTTTCAATTTCATAAAAGAGAGAGAAAGGGTTTTAGAAATTTACAGTTAAGAAACTGAAGCAAATGATCTTGATTATGTCTTCATGGGAAAAGAAGATGTCATCCGGGGCTTTACTGCCCAACCGAAGACCTACTGGTCTTCCATGTTCCTTCGAATGAAGGAACACATCCCTTCACGAGGGTGGCTAACAAGATCTAACTGTCATCATGCCTCTGAGTCCGGTGTCAAGTACCTGCATTAGCTGATCGAATCTTCACTATGGGTACCCCCAACTAGAAGATTCTCTAATCAGAGATACATTCGGTAAATGATGGCTGACAAATGTTGAATCTAGCATCGTACCTTGGCCAAGTTTTTCCTTATTTTTGGCACTTC
This sequence comes from Sequoia sempervirens, assembly GCA_007258455.2. Lineage (NCBI taxonomy): Eukaryota > Viridiplantae > Streptophyta > Pinopsida > Cupressales > Cupressaceae > Sequoia > Sequoia sempervirens. The sequence goes on from VDFB02105785.1 coordinate 453,752,277, forward strand.
TGTGTCGGCAGCGCTCCCACCCTTGCTTGACATGATCACAATTGTCTTAAGTTATATTTTAAATGTTCAGTCTGATTAAGTTTCGTTTCTAAATTGATTATCTTTACATTCAAATTAATCTGACAGCAGGGTCTTAAATCAGAGACTTAATCTTCAGATTTTACAGAGAGGAGACAAAGATTTAATGGCTTTTCCAAACATGTTCCACTTGAGGAGTCCACAGTAAAAAATTATTCTCAGGAAAACTTATAATCTGTTCTCCAATCAAGATAACACAATTCTGATTTTCTCATAAAAGCTCTAGACAATGTGGACCAACAGATCAGGTTCAATATTTCAAATAAAGTTCGAGGTTGGAGATAATTTGAAGAGGAAATCGGCTCACCTCAGATTGACCAAGTCGAATTTTAGAAGGATTAAATAGAACTAGATTCCAACAAGACGGAGGATACAGAGTACTATCTCAAAAAGAAAAATAGTCAGCTTATGCCTTCCAGACAAGAAGAAAATAAAATTGTTTTTGACTTATATTCTTTTTAATTCTTTTCTTCTACAGATTCAATGCCATTCCAAAAACAATCTGACTCATTTCACCTTAAATCGAAATACTAACAAGATCATTTTCTTTTCATAGTAAGAAATAACTTTGGCATTCTATTAATAAATGAAGACTCATACGTGCCTATTAAAAAAAAGATGAAGACGGGTTGCAGACAAGATGACACTGGTAGAAAGATGAAGACGGGTTGCAGAATTTAATTCCAAATTGATGAACACAATACTCAACAAGGTTGCGGTTTGGTAAAGAATGACTACAGGAAATAGGATATTGAGCGTGACAATGGCAACAGCTTGAAGATGATAAGAACAGAAGACGACTTTGCCACAGGAACATTTAGGCCCTTCCTCCACTGAGCGTACTCTCCCCTTTTTCCAAAGAAAACCATATGAATAAAGAAAAATGAAATGAACAATGGTGAATCTTCGATAGGAGTCCTAGGTTTTTTTTACCATCTTCCCGAAACTCTTCACCAAGAAACTCTTCATTGCCCATGATCTTGGGCGTTCAAGAATGAGGTGGCGAGAGGATGGAAATTTCATCTTCCCTCTCACTCTGATTTCACCAATTTTAAATTATCTAGTTTCGGTTAAACCAAACATTGGTTTTTATTTCAAAAAGACAATGAAATTTTATCTTTATTATTAATTTAATATAATGTACATCCTCTTACAAAATATTAATAAATATATATTTCCAAAATTTGATTTGCTCGACATTAAGAGGAAATAAATAGATATTTAATTTTAGCAATTATTTATTAACCATTCAAAATTTCTTATCAGGGTGATTATTGATTTTCATATAATTTAAATTAGCTTATTTAATAAATAATTATATTAAAGTGTTAATGGCCAAGTTACAATTTCGATTCCCTATCTTACACTGGCTCAAGGCGAGATGACATTTTCTAATCCTCTGACATCCACTACCTCTCCTTGATGATATCTCCTTTTCTATCGTGGTGTCGTCAGTCCTGCATCCACCGACAGGTATTATGGTTAGAAAGTTCTCAATGGCTATATAATTACGTATTTAAATATTAACTCATAAACACATTCAATTTCATGTGAACAAGAAATTCACTTGCCATAAAAAGATTGTTAAGCATATAGTTACGATAAATAAATCATTCATTATATTCCCAATTTTCATAGTCACATGAAAACAGTTACTTACAACTAACTTTTCATACAATAACCATAACCAAATTCATAGTCTCAAAGTAAGGGATGTAACGTCAACATCACCCTTCTTGAAATGCTTTTATTCTCTGATCAAGATTGGTTTCCAATGGAACCCAAACCTTGTTTAACATATATACCATATTATTAAGTATTCTAATCCTCATCTTTTCCTTTTTTTTGAGAAATCTACACCCATCAATTCTAATGGCTCTTTTAGGTCATCACAAAGAAGTAATATTGATAACAATTGGGCTTGACCAAGTGTATCACGACTTTTGAAATAAGTCGCAATTATTTTCTTTAAAGCTCTTGTAAATGCCCTCTTAGAAGTAGTAGTAGGTTGTTCAACATAAAACATTGATTTCTTAATATCTAATTCAAGTAAATGATTATATTTTTGTAAGAAAATTTTCTCTTCACCTCTTTAATTAGATTCATAGTATGAATATCAATAGATGGAGGTGATCCTAACTGCTATCCAACATCAAATTATGTATAGTCCTCCTCTCTAGCATCAACTGTTTGTGCAGCTTGGGTCTCCTCCATAACATCAACCATGTCTACTACAACCCCCTCTTCTCCAATAACTAAAATTGGTTCAGGGACCTCTACTCCACTTTCCATTTGTTGAGTCATTGTACACATATCATGCATAAAAGAGAAGATTTTAGAATATATAAAATACAGATTGTTAAACTACGGATCTAAAGCATCAAGGTGATTATGAACTTTCAAAATGAGAAAGTACATTAATAATTAGGAACTTAAAGTTAATAATAGAGAAAGAAGTGCACATCCTAACTAATTTTCCTCTTGTAAATTACATTGCATTTGACATTCACTTATGTTCTTAAAGTGGCCCCCTACAAAAGGAATTAACTTGAAAATTTCAATAAAAATAATTTAACACACAAGAACACTCAATATGCACAATAAGTATCATTTCAAAATGAGCATAGTTGAAATAAAATAGGTTAAAGATAAATATATCTTTGTTGTCATAAACATAGAAATAAGGGCACGTGTACAACATCACATAATAAATTACTCAATAGATCAACATAGTGAAATTATCAATCAAAATTAACATCCATATCATTTAAAGATTGTACATGATCTCAATTGCATCATATGAACAATATGCTCATCATAATTTTAATAACATGCACATGGAATAATTCTTAATTCACACTTGATCATTCACAATTTAGCAAATTGCAATGACCAATAATTGATATTATTAAAGAACATACTTTAAACATAAATATTGGGGTTAACACCATGCATGAATTATAGGAAATAAGTCGAGACAAAATTGAATAAAAAAAGTGGGCCTTACACCATTAAGAAACTTCTTATTTAAAGTGTTAAGAGATGAACAAAATTAATAAATTAGGTCTAGTGTTTTCTTTATTTAAATACTTTTATTATAGATTAAATTATCTAATTTAGATTACAAAATAGGAATTTGACTATAACCTAACCTAAAATAACTAACTTGAAAGAGTTTCTTAACTAAAAACATAATCTAGAAATAAAATTCGTGGTTCAAACAACAACCCTCCCGACACCCATACATGCATACTCATCTATCTATATTGTTAATAACACAATCTACGGGGCAACCCCACCTCCCGGCTTCTCTATACTCCACTATGAGAAGTAAAAACAAGAAAAACATTTAACTTAGGTACCTAGAAATTGGAAAGTGATGAGAAAAATTAAGAAACTACAGTAGACACCTAAAACTATCCTGACAATATCACATACTTGATTTCACATACTAATACCATTTCTAGTATATTTCGTCCATTTAATTAAATAATGTCAATTATTTGGTTAAATTCATATATTCTCCTATTAATTAAATAAATCAATTTCATTTACTTAATTCACTATTCTTCATACTAATTTCATTTTCATTTGATTAAATAATGAAAATTATTTAATTAATTGTCATCACACTTTGATTAAAAATAATTCATGATTATTTAATCAAAACCTCTAACCTCATCCACTTGCACAATTAAATAATTTTAAAACAATTCATATCTCAGCAATAAATGGTCATTTGTCGAGAGTCAGTCGAACTATGATGTCTTTGCGCTTATGTAGGCAAGGAAATCATCGATGAGCCCCAGGGGCACTATGTCAGTCCCTCTTAGGTCTTGTACTTGGTCTAACCCTTGGAAAACACAAAAACATTTAAATTTTTTGAAAACCTTAAATAGTTGCAATATCTTGAAAAGTCAAAAATAGCCTCACATAACTTGGAAATTTTTTAACATTCAAATAATAGTAAATCTTGAAAAACCTCAAAACATTTCAAAAATGTCAAAAACATTTAAATATTTCAAAAATATCAAAACCACCCATCTCATCTCACTTTCACATGTAATAGCTTTCATTCATAATAAATTGATCATCATTCCCACCCTTTGGTTAAGTAAGTAAAAACAAGTACAACATTTTAGAAAGTAAAATTTAAGGAAAACAAATCATGGAGTCAAGGTTAATCTTCAAACACATTAATTAAGTTTATATCAATGGCCTGCTTAGTTTAACAAAACATCATTATCCAATGAATGTCCTAGGATATATCATTTCGATAGTGGGCATCATTTCAGATATTATCTAAGAACATACAAATTTATTTGGCAATAGATATGAGTAATGTTGAATACTTGGTTTTTTTATTCTTTTTCTATGATTTATCTTGTTGGTCCATTCCGATGATCTCTTGATGATGTCTAAGAAAATTATTTAGAGAGAAAGGAATGAGGCATTGATCAGTAAAACCTTAGTGAATATACATTTGTTGTGATTGTTGGATATTCTTGTAGTACAACCTTGGTGAATACTATCTTGTATGTGTCGGGATAGTCTCGAGTAATACAATGGCTAGGACATATCAGGTTATTCATACCTTTTGTATATTAGTCTCCTTAATTTTATGACTCATTCTTTTACATGGTCAAATAAGGTTTCCATATGTTAGGTATGAACAAGAATACTCCTCTTTGTTTGTAGAGTCAAATTCCATTGCATTAGATACAATGTCACCCTGGTTCTTCATACCTTGGTGCATTGCGTCTTTTTGCTATATCCAAAATAAGGAGTACTATGATAAATTAAAGTCCTAGAAGTAAAGAAGTATCATATTTCTCATCACCATATCCAATAAAATATTAGAATAATAATAGATTTGTTGGAATTGTGAGTCAATCAACATTAAATAAAAGCTAATGATGAACATCTCATTATTCTATTCTATCATCCATTTTCTATCTAATTCTTACTAGCATCCAAGTATCATGACATAATAAAAATAAGTGCATCCATAAACTGTCAGCATATCATAACATACATCCTATCATACATCTTGCATATGCATAAAATGTCATATCAAAAATACAAAAAGAAATGCATCCATATCATACATAACATCTGCATCTCATCTAAAAATCATGTGCATTTGCGTACATCACATCATAAGCATAATAAACACATCACATTTGCATACATAATCATACATCATCCATAATGCCTCCATTTCTAGAATAATAGGACATCCATCACATGATATCATGAGCATGAAATAAAACATATCATGGTCGCATCAAAAATCACCTCATATTTCAAAATCATTAAATGTCATGATACAAGTCAAGTATGTGATATACATCAAAATATATACACGAGGCTATCAAAAAGGAGCCAATAAATGAATATACACCATATAATCAAGCTATATCAAAAATATGTCTACATGGGAGGCTATCCTTTGCTCCCATGATCCTCATCTCGAGGTGGTGACTAGTGTCCTCTCAATGGATCCCCTATTGATGGACCACTAGTTGATCTAGTCAATCCAAGGGAGCTCCTATGAGAGAAATCTGGTTGTCGCCAATGTCGAGGAACATCTTGGTGATATAAGATCCTATAGTAGGCCTCTACCATGGCCTGTCCATAAATGGTGGTCTAGAATGTGGTACACTATGCTTGAGCCTAAGCCTAAATTTGTGTGGTAAACTCAAGTTGTTGCTTGCATTTCATCTTCTGTGCCAGCTACAAGTTTTTTTGCTATCAGTATTGTCTCTCCTGAGCTAGCTCGACACACACCTAGTCATGATCCTATCTGCATCTATCTCTCGCAGCCTGAACGACATATCTCTCCTGAATGGCCATGTCCCTCTTGGTCATCCTCTATTGTAGTAAACCCTAAATTTCTAGCCTCCCTGCACCTATTATACCTTTTGAACCATTGGTGGCTACTGTGGAATATGGGGAGGCTATTTTGGAATGAGTGGTGGCTATTGAGGCACCTATCCAATTTTTCTAATTTGGCCAACCTATCTAGGAACTTTCCCATCATTTTGTTGAGGAACTTATGCTCTACCTCAGCCCTAACCTCTGTTGCATCCTACGCCATCACCCCCTACAGAATCAGTCAACCTGATGAGAGCAGGTTTTGAAAACCATGCATCATAAGCAAGCATCATCCCAGGATCATTGAAACCTCCTGCATAAGCCCATAGTAGGGGAGCTAACTATGTGAAATCCTAGATAGCAACTTGAGGATCTATCTATTGTCCTCAAGGTGCAACCTCTCTTGCAATACATGCATATACAACACTATAATTAGTACTAGAGCATCCTATTGCTCCCCAAACTATCTAGAAACTCAGTCTGGGAGGTATCTCTCTAAACTATGAAGTTGGTAGCTCATGAGCCATCATGTCTGGAAAGTGTAGAAGAGCTGGTCCTGATCGTCATCCAATGGCTACCCTATAGCTAGGGCTTCCACCTGAATACTGTCATGTCATCCAAGACTCTCCTCTAGTGTGCTATACCTACCACTCTTATATGGTGGAGTGTAGTCATACCTATTTATCTATAAAAAACTAGCTCACCCTCATGAATATATCTCAAGGAAATAATAGCCCTAAGCATGACAATATGCTCCGAAGCCTAGATATGTAGTAATGTAACACCAACAGATAGGCTGTGTCCTGGAATTTAAACCACTTGATGCATATTGTGGTAAAGGGTGGCTAGAATAATTAGACCTAAGGCATAAGTTCCCATGTCCTCAACCATACCCTCGAGAACTACATTTTAGCCGACACTAAATCCTTAGTTGTGCCTATCAGTAACTAGGACTCCCATGATCAGTCTTACGATAACCAATATCAAGTCACTGACATGTCCACAATGCTTTTCCAAGTCAATCTGATAGCTCTCCACCTCTAGAACCCTGGCTCGTAGTACTAAAAAAAGGCGTCCATGCCAAGGTCTACATAAAAAATAACTCTCTCCCTAAATAGGTACTCGTAGATTGCACCAAACATCCTTGAGGGTACCTTGTCTATGTGCGCACATCATGATAAAGTTCCTTTAGAATCCTTATGATGAATAATAGCTGCCAACACATGGTCAATGCGAGAATTGGATATTGTGAATGGAATGTACAGTGTCATGTATGAAGGAATATGAGATGTATTGGTCGATGGTTTGGAACCTTTGACTCTCCAAACTTGGGAAGAGGAGCGATGATGGATGTGAATGGAAGTTTTCATGGAATTAGGACCAACCACTAGATATAATTTTTTCCTTGGTTGAGAAGCCTGCTTTTGTATTTGAGGACTCTTTTGATGGATACCTTTCCCTTTTTTATTTTGCCCCATAGTTTCTTTGACTAATGGAGTTTTGAGGGATAATTTTCTTTATTTTCTTTGGTATCCATTTGTACTTGATGTGTCCTTTTTTTTTATTACATTTTCTTTGATTATCTTCACCTTGCTTTGATAGGAATTCTTCTTTTTACATTGGTCCAATTTTTGTATGAAATGATGGGTGAATGCCAACTCAATATACAACTAGTTGTAGCATTGACATTATTTTCATCATAAGGATCCTTTGTGCCCCATATATTGATGTTTGTTGTAGACAAGATTTCCCCCAGTGTTGTGAAGGTATTATCAATACCTAATCCTTTGCCCTGATAATCTACCCTCTAATCCATAGCCACTGAATATGACTTGTCATAAACACATGATATTGTTATGGGTTCCTGCTATTTAGGAATATGAAATGTTTGCTCTGATTCTATGACATCATTATCTGTTGATACTACTTCAAAATTTGTTGGTGTTGATTCAAAAGATGTTGATGATGCACAATCACTATAAGAATCAAGAATCTAAATTGTTGCTTGCTCTTGTGTAGGAATACCAAGAGTGGGAGACTCTTGTTTTAGATGAAGAAAATCTATATGTTCATCAGAAAGAAACATCTTGGGGGTGATATCGGTGATATATTTGGAGTCTAAAATGGTTTGGAAGATGTACCTTATCTCTTGGTGAAACTCTAGGGATAGGGGTTCTTGATCTTGGCTCGATTCAGAGTATCTTTCATTATCCTCAAGATCTTCCTCTTGACATGATCCTTGGGTGGATGATATATCATTGGTAAAAGAATCTTCACAACATTTTGTGGGTATGGGTGCAATAAGGGATATTTCTTGCTCATTTGGAACTTCTTCAACATGCCCAATCATTGAATCATATGTGGGAGAGATATCACAATCTAATATCCACTTGATGTCATTGCACTATAAAATAGTGCTAAACACTATTGATGGGTTTGGACTTTGTTTTAAAATAGTATCTTGATATGTGTCTGATTCCTCATGTTGTGATAAATAAATATGTCCCACCGTGGTATCATGAGTATTGTTTACATTTTTTGAGGTTGATGCCTTTCCTAAATCTTTTTCTTTGGTATGGTCAGGCATAGGGCTTGTGTAAATTTTTAGATTTCATTCCCATATTTTTTATCGACTTGAATGTCTCCTTGTTCAATAAGATCTTATATTAGATGTTTGATTCTAAAACAATTTTGTGTGTTATGACGTTTGTATCAGTGAAATTCAGAAAAGTTATCGTCTCTATAGCTATGAGGTTTGACTTATGGATCTTGATAGTTTGAGAAATCTGAGAGTGTGATAAGACTAGACTGTATCAACCTCTTCAACATGTCCTCCATAGGTTTCCCTAAGGAAGTGAATTGTCACTTAGGAGAACTATTTTTTTCATTATTGTCCATGTTGAGTGTTTTCAGCATTGATTGTTGTTTAATTATTTGACGGTGATGTGTATGGTTGTTGTGTATTCATGGTTTGGGTTTTTTCTTGTCTAGGAGTAGTTAAGACCACCTTTGCATTAACAACACCATCACTAGTAAAAGAAAAATTCTTGGCACAATAGTGGGGCTTGTCGTTAAAACTAGTGGATGGGTGGTTGTCTCTATACACTTATATGTTCCCTTGTGAGATTAGGGCTCTCTCAATGTTAAGGGCTCTAGGGAAAAGCTCATCATAAGATGTGATGCACTACATTTTCAAGTGGAAGGATAGATCTGGATCTATATTTGTTATGATAATGCCCACTTGTTGTTTGTTAGGAAGTGGCCACTTTCTTTTACTAGCTCTTTTCCTCCATCGTTGCAAGAAATTGGAAAAAGATTCTCTTTTTTCTTGTTTGAGAGTATACAACTCTTCTAAGCTTACATCCATGTCAAGATTGAAGAAGTGATCTATGAATTTTTCAATGATTTCTTGGAAATTTTTAATACTCAGAGGAAATTGAGAAAACCAGTCCATGGTTGGGCCTATTAAACTTTGTGGGAAGAGGAACATCAAATAGGATTCATTGTAGGCCACCTCCATGCTCATGACATTGAATTCCTTGACATGGTCCATAGGATTTCCTCTCCCTTTATATTTATCAAATTTGGGGACCTCAAATCTGGGAGGGAATGGTATTATTGTGATGTTTTGATCAAATGGATATGGACATAGATTATGTGTATGGGGCTTCTTTTTCTTGCCCATCTAGAAGTCTTGCATTTCTTGTGACAATGCTTTGAGTTGTGATGCTAGATTGTCTTGCCGGTTTGGTGGAGGAACATATGTTGGGATAACAAATGAGTTGTATGTGGGATTCTGATATGATAAGGTGTTGTATGGGGTGTATGGTGGAGTGAGATTTTGTGAATGTGATTGAGGAGTTGATGTATATGTTCCTAGTGTGTTTGGGTTGATGATGTTTTATTGAGCGTTATAGTATAGACCCTATTGTTGTTGTTGTTGTGCGAGTAGTTGTTGTTTTTGGGAATATTGTTAAGCAAGTAATGCTTGTTGTTGGGTTTGTTGTTGTTGAGCTTGTTGTTGCACAAATAAGGTGACTTGTTGGGCTTATTGTTGTTGTGTTGCTAAGGCTAGTTGATGTTGTTGTGCTACTAAGGTTGCTTGATGTTGTTGTTTTGCTACTAAGGCTGCTTGATGTTGCTGTTGTGCTACTAAGGTTTCTTGTTGTTGTTGTTGTGCTACTAAGGTTGCTTGTTTTTGTTATTGGATGACTTGTTGATAAGCCTATTGTGCTTTTTGCAAAGCTAAGGCATGCACTTGCAATGTAGGATTAGTTGGTTGTTGGGACATCTGTGATGGGATTTGGGTGTTTATGTTTTGAAAGGGTTGTGGGTTGTTGATGAGAGGTTGGTGGTTCCCTTGGTTTAACATTCCTTGTAAGATAGTTGATTGAGGTGGAAGAATGTAAGTTTGAGGTCCCATTTGATTTTGCATGACGTGGGGGACCAAAGGGAAAGATGATGATGGTGCCATTAGATATTGTGGTGTTAAGGGCATGTTAGGACCTTGAGTCCATTGATTGAAAGGATTCCTTTGATCGATGCTTTGGGGATTTCCTTGTGCTTGGGATGTGGTCAAGGTATTTATTTGGTTGATGGGGTTCATAACCAAGGTGTTGTTTTGATTTGGGTCAATGATAGATGGGTTTGATGTGGATGGTGGACTGACTTGAGTAGCTTTGGTAACCACTTGCTTTGATGTGTCAATGGGGTTGTTGGAACCAATTTTCAAGGGTTGACTTTACGTGAGAGTCTTAACTTTCCCCTATTTTCCTACTTGAGGCACCTGTTCCACATTACCTTACACAATGTTAGGTACACTTGGGGTATTTGTGGTGATGGATGAAGATGGTTGCGCTCGAAATGTTGATTTCAATGTGGCATCATGAAATGCAAGTGTTTTTCCAAATGTTGGTGTCCAACTTGTGTTTTGGGGAAGGTTGGCAGTTAATGGAATGGTCATGTTGTGAATACCCACAGTTGTGTTTGTTCCTAGACATGAAGTGAGACTGAGATTGGTTCCTAGCCTAGTTGTGAGACTAGATGTTAAGGTTTGAATTGGCACAAGGGATGGAGTTGGTTGAATCATAGATGAAGTCAAGCCTTGTGTCAATGATTGTGCAACAAAAGATGGGGAAATTGGAGCCACATTTTCTAAGGCTTGATGTTCCATGATTTATTCCCTAGTAAGTCTAATTGGGTTGTTCATGATGTCTTCTATCTCATATGGCCCTGAGGGAGACAAGGGTTTTTTTAATGGGGTAACATGACTTCTCAGATCAAATTCTTGAGGATTTGGATCACTTGAGGTGGACAGGACTTTGGTTTCTTTCATGATTCTCTTGTGTTGTGATCTTGTTTTAACCATAGATTTTGAATCACCTATGGAAGAGTTTTGTTGAGATTTGTAATGTTTAAACTCTCTAGTTGACTCCAATTTAGGTAAAAGGGACCCTCTAAGTCGTTTTGGACCAATGGTGATAATGGGAGATGAAAAGGTGGATGATGCAAAAAGTGATCTTTGCAAACGTTTTGGGACAACACTTTTGAATTAATAGTTTGATGTTTGATGTTTGATAAAGGATGTTTATGAACTTGGAAATATTTAGGGTAGACTCATGACCTTCAAGATAAACTAGTTCAAAGATTCTAGCTAACTCAACCAAATACATGGAAAAGGATTCATTTCAGATACAAAATAGCCAAGTTAGGGTTTTGGGTTGATTGATGTTTAATTCAAAAAGTGTTGGTGTATTCAAATTTTTTGCAAAGTTTGGTGAAGTGTAGGAGGAAATTTGATGAAGGGGTGGATGAAATGTTTGACCCAATGTTGACCTAGAATGAACCTTTATTTTCCAAGACCAAGGTAGTGATAAAAATGATCCACCTCTAAAGTGATAATACTCCAAGAACTCAATGATTTTGGAAATAGGACCCAATGATTTTGGTAAAGTGAAACTCAATTATTTTGGATAATGGAACTCAATGATTTTGGTAAAGTGAAACTCAATGATTTTGGATAATGGAACTCAATGATTTTGGACTCAATGTTTGCAATCTTTTCCTTGTCCCAATTTTCTTGTGTTTGGAGAGTCAATGATTTGAACATACATCAATGTGGGGTGTTCATTTGTTTTAATCTTGGATTAATGAGGTTATTTTTACCATATACACTTGTCTTTATTAAGTTCAAACTAAATGTCTATGTCAAAAACACCATCAATTTCACAAAGTCCATTTTGCAAAAAGGATGAAGTTAGGGGCATAGTTACCTAGGCTAACTCTGGGAATTATGGATTGAGATATAAACCAAAATAATTAGAAGTCTCTAAGAATAAATTCTTAGGAAAAGAATTAATATCAAGGTTTCATCAAAGGGTATACATACTTAGACCAAAGGGTTTGAAATTTTGAAAAGACTTTGTTGATGTTTGTTTGCAATTTTTTGGAACCAAGCAAAGTATTATACTGACTCACAATAATTTACCACCTAGGTTGAATGGCCATACTTGTTGAGTCCCCACTTGGATTTCTCCAAACACTAAGACAATGCGAATAGTTAGAGACTTGGCAACATTGGCTCCCATCCATAGCACACTTCTCGGGACCACAAAATCTCAAAATCCTGAAGATCCTAAGATCCTAAGGATTTTTCTGTTTCAAAAATTAATAGTACAAATGTGGGGTGGCTTCAAAACAACCATTCTTGTACCAACAAGCACTAAGGATTTTTGGCAACTAAACAATTTGGTTCTTAGTAACAAACTAAGAACACCCAGCCGTATACACACCCGCTTTTCCACTTAAGGCATGGTAATAGGTGCAGTATGCTATACAGTCCAGGATAGAAGGTACTTTCTCATGATTTTCCAACCTTTAATATAGCCCTCTAGTAAACGTGCTTGTAAGAACTTGCCTATGAGTTTCCTATTCCGGGGTGTGTCTCATAACAAGTCCTCTCTTAAGGGTGGCTCAAAGCATAAAAGTGTACTTAAGTATTTCTCTTCACCCAAGATCACACAAAGCACAAGGGGATTGGATACGTACTATTTAAGTGCACACAAAAAGCGAAGTACACTTGGAGTGTTTCTCTTCACCCAAGATCGCACAAAGCGCAAGGGGATTGGATACACACTACAAGTGTGTCATAGAAAAGTAGACACTCATTAATTTTATTGACTAAATCTAAGATGAATTCATTTTATGCGCCAAATGAAATGTTAATTTGTCTTTTTCAATTTTAAAGCCCAAAAGAAAATGATGAGATGAGGGTTCAATTTTAGTCCCGCTTGAGCATTCGTTTTAAACCCAAATGATATTTAGTGAAGTCCTAGAGCATAAAGTAGAAAGCATAAAAATTTAGTTGGTTTATAATTGCCCCAAATAATTAAACAGTTGTTATAATCATGAAATCTTAAGATGAGAAAAGCTTCTTCACTTTAGCTTAGTGTCGTCCAATCCTACAAAACCACGTTAGTCTAAAAACCAGAACAACGTTAGAGGCATGTCAGTACTCTGACAAATAAAAAAAATTAAAACACATGTTGAAAAATGATTGTTAAACTTCTTACCAAAGTTGGGCATTGATATACACGATAGTGTTGCTTTGGTGAATAAGGGAATCACTCTGGTGAATAAGGGTGTCTCTCTACAGACAAACCAGAGAGCACAATAACGTCGCTATTTGGTCAGGCGTTGACGTTTGCAGATCTTTGATACCTCGATAAAGTATTAGCGTCATCATTTGTTTAATCAACATCGGTGAATTTAATAGGTGTGATTGTTTGAAATGACGATAGCATTGCTATATGGTGACACCCTACAAAGCCATCACTGAAATTGATTTGGGCATCACTCTTTCCTGCAAAAGTCAAAACGAACAAAATTCAAGCTAGAAATTGATTAAATTTGATCGGTTTTCCCTCCTAGCACTAGAATATCGATTGAGGATATTAGTATGGGCTGATTACACTTGATCCATGAAGAATCAAAGCATATTCGTGCCACTAATACTCAATCTTAAACAAGATCATTCAAATGAAAGTTAAACTAAACATTTATTTAAACTAAACACTACAAACTGTGAGAGAATTTAAATGTCTACTCTAACCCATCTAAAAATTATCCCATTTTGGAATTGGTGTTGTGTTGATGTGGAACAAAGAACCTTTCCTTTCCCAATCACGTGATCAGTGAGTTGGTTTCAATCGATTCTATTGAAGAGAATTGATGAAATGATTGTGATATGTGGATGAAAATATGATTTATGCTAAGTTGAACATGATGCAAGCTAAATTAACATAATTTTATGCCAAAATGATCTAAATATGTAAAATTTAAGCTAATCTAAGTGGATTCTAAGCTAAAAGATTCAAACCCTAATTTATAAACAAGCTAAATGGATGCATGGAAGCCATTAATGGAAGCTTAAAGCTAATATGCAACTAAAAATAAACTAAAATATACTACATGTGAGTAAAGTGTGAGTGTGAGTGTGAGTGATTTCAACAACATAAGTTTTCAAATTGAAAGATGGATCTATTTGTCTCTAAATAGTGTTCTATTTATAGGAAAGCAAATGAGAAATGAAAGGTTGAGATTGAAAAAGCTAATCAATGGTCAAGGATGGAGGAAATGGGAGGCATGGATCATGGATTCTCATCAATGGGTGAGAATGCAAGATGAGATTTAATCAAGGGTTTTCATTCCTTCCAAAAAAACACACTTTTGACCTGCTTAAGAGGCCAAAAGTTAACTTGCTCAAGAGGTTTCAAGTTTAACTTACTCAAGAAGCCAAGTGAGAATATTTTGTTTTTCAAATGGTTGGAGGAGAGAGAATATTCTTTGGAATATTCTCATGGGTGAGGAAAAAGGATATTTTGCAAATTAAAATAAAGTTTAATTGCACAAAAAGGGAAGGAATATTCCATGGGAATATTCCCCTTTTTGGAGGAAAATTAGATTAGTTAGATAATTGCTAATTAAACAAGGTTTAATCTTACAATTAGGGGATTTAGAAGAATTAAAGTGATATTCATTAAATGAAATGATTTAATGAATGGGGGAAAGGTGAAATGACATTTAATTAAATAACTTAGGGATATTTAATTAAATAAGAGGACTTAGGGATTTAAATTAAATAGTTTGATTTATTTAATTTAATGAGATGAGATGTTAGCATGAAAAGGGGTGATTAATTTAATTTAATTAATTTGATTTAATTAATTAGGTTAATAGATGAAAATGATGTAATTAATTAAATAGCTAGGCTAATTTAATCAATTAAGCAAAAAGAGGATGGGTTCCAAGATGAAAGATGTTAGTTAGCCAATGTGATCCATCGAGACATTTTTAAGTGTCTACACATTCAATGCTCCAAATTCTCGCATATCCTACTTATTTTCATTCCTTTTATTTGTGTTTATTTTGGAGTGTTTGTTTGGTTACACACCGATACTAGTTTGATTCTCCATGATTCATTGTTTGGCTCTACATGCTTCATTGTTTGGCTCTGCACTCTTGAAAGCTCCATTTCTCTTTTAGGTGAGGTTTTTAACCTCACTTGGCCTATACCATTATCTTTCATTTGGACAATATCCTGCCATGCACTTATATCATTCTGTTATTTGTTGCACAAACTTTCATTGTGCTAATTTGTCTTTGAAAGAAATTGATACTACAAAATATGGGAAGGGTTTCACTGGTTTTCATTTTGTCTATACTCGTCCATGCATTTGTAATCTTGTGTTCTTCATTGCATGACATTTTAATCTATATTTTTCTTTTACTATTTTCTTTCTACTACAAAACATGAAAAGGGTTCCAATTTTTTGACATCAAATATGATAAGGGTTTAACTAGTTTTTCATTTTTATTTCATTGTTATGACAAAATATGGAAAGGGTTTGACTAGTTTTCTACCAAACACTTCTATTCATGTGTTTGTCATTACACAAACTTTAATTCTACAATTTTCTTTTAATATCTTTTTGTTATTTTGAAATATGAAAATAGTTTCACTG
Organism: Sequoia sempervirens; assembly: GCA_007258455.2. NCBI lineage: Eukaryota > Viridiplantae > Streptophyta > Pinopsida > Cupressales > Cupressaceae > Sequoia > Sequoia sempervirens. Next base: position 453,768,254 of record VDFB02105785.1, read on the forward strand.
GTTTTCGTTTCGAAGATATTCTTCCATGCACAGGTATTAATGTGTTCTTCATTGCACAATAATTCACACTGCAAATTCTTTTTTAATATTTAGCTATTACTATGAAATATAGAAAGGGTTTGATTGTTTCTCATTTTGAGGGTTTTCTACCATGCACTTCTATCTATGTGTTCGTCATTACACAAACTTTAACTCTGTTATTTATGTTTGTTATTCCGTAATATGAAAATGGTTTCACTGGTTTTCATTTCAAAGATATTTTCCATGCATTTGTATTATTATGTTCTTCCTTGCACAATAATTCACTCTGCAATTTTCTTTTATATTTGATTGTTACTATGAAATATGGAAAGGGTTTGTTTTTTTCTTATTTAGTGGGTTTTCTACTATGCACATCTATTCGTGTGTTCATGATTGCACAAACTTAACTCTGAAATTTGCTTTTAATATTTGTTTGTTATTCCAAAATATGAAAAACTACATACATGCATATATATATATATGAACATATATGTGTACATATATATGTGTATATACATGTATACTTATATATGTATATATATATATATATGCATATAGAGATATGTATATATATATATATATATACATATATATACAAATATGTAGATATATATAAGTAGACATATATGCATATATATAATTACATATATATCTATATATACATATGTATATATATCTAAATTTATAAATATTTATATATATATATATGTAATGTATATCTAAATTGTCTTTGCTCTCTTCCCTATATATATGCCAACATATGTACATGGCATGACTTCAATTCTTATTGCCTACCACTAGTCAAGGAAAATTAACCATTCTGATATGTCCCACTTTCCCAGCAACACAACACTCTAGGAAAATGAATCATTCATATTTGTCCCATTAGTCAAATTCTAGCACACAACTATTGTTGCCTTCTCCTCTTTTGCCACCTGCAACCACCAAAAAAAATGTGTTAAGGCCACCATAATCTCTCGAGAAGAAAACAAGGATGCATGTGATACATACAAATAATATTTGCAATTGAAGGCACTAAAACAAGTTTTCAAATTTGAAAAAGGAGGAAAAAAATTAAAGACTCCATACCAAACCAACATTGTACATATAAAGAGATTTACAAATTCAGAAATATATTTCTCAATCTTTTCCAATTTCCATTTACCCCGTCTCACTTTCATATTCATATCTACATGGAGGTAGTGGAAGAAATAGAAAAAGCAACAACATCACACTATAAAGTTACAAGTATTCTACTGCTATTAATTCTTTATGCCTGTGAATGCCAATTTGTTGTCTGCTATGCAAATACCAATCTATTATATGCTATGCAAATTGTGTTTTCCATTTTGATCTAAGGGTAGTGCGGGGTATACTAATTTTATATTTTGACTACATTTTTTATGCTATAGGCAACTAAAAAGAAAATTGGATTGTATGTTGGTGGTGTTATATGGTCTCTAAATATTCTATGACATATAAGACTATGAATAACTATTTGTTTTTGGGACAAATATTAACCAATTATAATATAATTTTTGACAATAGAGTGATTTGACTACTTTTGTTGACTTTATGGATAAAAACTGTTTTACAATTGAGGCGCTATTGTACACCCTATATTTGGAGGTCCAAATGGAGTACTAGGTGGACCAAAAACCTTAACATAATTTCCTATCATGTGACCCTACCACTTGTGCATCTGCCATTTTTTTTTTTAAAGTTCCACCACCCTGCCACCAGTCATGCATTGATTGGTCCATGTTGTTCCTAATGGATCCATTTTGCACAAACATTAACTCTGCAACTTACTTTTTACTATTTTACCATTGGATATCTGGGGTTTCAACCTAATACTATTTACATTGGGTTCTTCATTTATATTTTTTACATGCCCGAGAATTGCAATTTTTTGTATGCGATGTAAATGTTCAATTATTAATGCCTAGCAATGCCTGTCTCTTCTAAAGGATGTTTTTGTCTAATCTAATCTTGAACTATTCTTCAATTTCTTCATTTAAATCTAATATATGTATGTATATATGTATGTATACATGTACGTATATATATATATATATACATACATATATATATGTATATATGTATGTATATATATATATATATGTATGTATATATATGTATATATGTATGTATGTATATGTGTATGTATATATATCATAAAGATTATGGTACATTCAATTGAAACTTAGCCATTTTGTTTCTTGTTCACTCTACTTGATTGATACACAAATTAAATACATGTTTGGCTCATTACATTCTTCCTTCTAAGCCTCGCTAATGGTGAGTTACAATCGAAAGTTATACACTTTATTTACTATTCTATGTGTATTAAGCTAAACACTCCTACATGTCTTTGATTGATCCCTCCTTTCATTTTTTCTTGTAGGAAGTCAAGCTATAGGTGAGTACAACAAGACACATCATCAGCCAAATCCCTACTATAGAGGTGAGGTTTTTAACCTCACTAAGGTTGTACCATTGCCTCCTGTCAGTTATCAATTTTTTTCGTACTATTTACTTGATTTGTAATGGGTGTGTTGTCTTCCATAAGTTGAAGGTTGTGTTTTTGTATCAATGATTTTGAATAAATTTTTTGGTTTTCCATAGTTTGAAGGTTCTCTTGCTTTCTTGGTGCATCCACAAAGTGCTCGATGAAGTGTGTGGTGTCTAGGGTGTTTATGAACACTTGCAAATTTTGTGTTCTTAAACATAGTCTCTTTTACAAGGAAAAATATGGTTATGTTCAAGCATCATTGTGACTTTAATGGGTTTAATTTCTTATTTTTATTTCCTCTCCTACTTAGCCAAAATCTATCTTCATTCAATTTTCAGCTCACATAGTTATATACAAATGTACCTATCTACATGTATATATCTATCTTTCAATCTATCTATCTATCATTTCTACCTATATATATTTCTATTTATTCCTATAAATCTAACTACATACCAATCTATCTATCAATGTATGTATCTATATATCTATTTATATGTATATATGTATATGCATATATGTACACACGCATATATATGTATATTCATATATGTGCATACGTATATATGCAATATGTACATACGTGTGCACATACATATGTAAATACATATACACATACATATGTGCATAGAGATATGCATATATACACTAAATATTTGTGAAATACAAATCTACACAATGAATGATTATGCAGTGAAGAACATAACAATACAAGTGCATGGTAGAATTCTATTAAAATTGAAGAGTGAATGTTTGTGCAATTTTTTTATGCACATACATATATAGGTACATGGATATGTATGTATATAGATTGCTACATGTACATACATATGAACATGCACTAATCTATGTACATGCACATATATATACATGCACTAATCAATTGTGAAATACAAATCTTCACAATGAATGATTGTGCAATGAAGAACATACAAATAGAAGTGCATGATAGAAAACCCTCCAAAAGAGAACCAGTCAAACCCTTTCCATATTTCATAGTAACAATCAAATATAAAAAGAAAATTGTAGAGTGAATTATTTTGCAATGAATAACTAAATAATAGGGGATAGCATTTGAGAAAACCAATAATAGTGAAGAGACGTGTTTATCACAAAAGCATTTTTGTGTTAAACTTTGTTTCATTATATTTGTTAAATTGATGGTAGATGCAACATCATTTAATGCTAAAAATTCTTTAGTGAAATGAAGCCTCTCCAATGCAGAGTTGAACATATTCAAACTCAAACATGTAACAGTAGGCATTTCATGTGACTATTTAAGATAAAATTCTTTCAATGTCCATTGCAAACCTTAGCAAAAAGGATTACATCACAATTCAAACACACCCACACATTAAGTTTTAAATATGAGAATTTTGGTAATAATTTAATAAAAGATTTATTAGTAACATATAACATTACACCATGATATAATATAGGAGAACAATATTCAAATCCCATATGATACCACAAACACACAATCCAACAAACGTAGTCGAATCACTGTACCATCAAAAATTATATTATAATTGGTTTATATTTGTCCCAAACATAAATAGTTATTCGCAGTATTACATGTCATAGAATATTCAAAGCCCATCTGATACCAAAAACATACAAGCCATATTGCTTGTTAATGGCCCATAGCATTAAAACATGCTACCAAAATATAAAATTAGTATAACCCACACTCCCCTTAAATATCACCACTTGCATTACATAACTTGTAATGCCCCACCACACAACCCTAGAGGAAGTTGCAATTCATTACTTAAATGTACCAATTTTTTTTTTAACAAATAACATGTAAGATGAATACACATTGCCAACAACCTCTAAGGCCACGAGACAAAGATTACTTTAAAACCCAACAATAACAAACATTAAAGTAAACCGAAACATTAATCACTTAAGGAAATGAGACAACATACATTCCATTCAAGATAACTAACAACGAAGGATAAGAACTACCAAAAGATTTCAATTAACAAAATTTAAACAATAAGATTACAACACTCATTCCCCGAATGAGGCAATTCCAACCAAATGATTACATATCACAAATTCCTCCTCGATAACAACTGAGGGGTAATAAATTACAATAAGAACTAAGAGAACAAGGCATGAGAAGGAATTGATTACCACGAGCTCTCCAACTGGAAATCACGAACACACGAACATGAAGAAGAACCAACGAAAAGATGCACGCCACCCGACCACGTGGAACCCAAAGGCCCCACTCCCTCTGTGCTAGGAGATAGTAACAAGGATTTCCTAGAAAGACCATCTACCACTAGACACAGGCTAACACAAAAAACTGAACTGCAAATAAGAACATAAACCACATCACTAAAATTTAGGTTACAATGCTTCTAGAGTACAAAGTCGAATACAATCACTATACAAAAATAAATCAACGGTACAACACCATACCGACTGCTGTCATAGGAGGAGTGTCATCGCAAAGGCTGCATGGGATCTCCTAGCAAGTCTTCCTAGGTCCCGGCCCCCCTCTAGGGATATCCTGGAAACCTCAACCGACTCCCGGCCCCACATGCACACCAGAGCGGAATCGATTATCTCTCGTAAAGACAAGATAACGATCTTGCCATTCCAGGCCTTCCCGACTCATCTCAAGTCTCGTACAAGCCCTTGAGCCAATGAGCGAGGCTAAATTATCTTATTTAATGTTCAAAGCTACTCTCTCCCTAGTAAGTTATTTTAATTTTCACTTAATTAACTGACTCTCACACAAGTTATCCTGGAACCACTTTGGGCCCGGCGCTCATTTGAAAGCCACTCCCCTATCGACAACACAAAACTCAACCACATGCCAAGGGTAGAAAATGCACTAACACTGATCATAAATAACCAAACACCCCAACCGGTAACACATCACTACCGATGTACAAAACTGAAACCAAAGCGTGCACTACCCAAGGCTAACACAAGGTTGACTAACATAATGATGACCCACATAACGAACTGTAAACACGACTTAACCTTAAATCACAAGGTCACACAACCTGTACGAAGAACCAGGTTTCCACTGATACAAGACTCATGCACTACTCGAGAAGGACAATAACCATTCACAAGGGTAACACATCATCTCAAGAACCACAACTGGAAGACTTACATGATCAACAAGAAATGACTTAAAATCAACAATCATATGATCACACGCTCTTTACATGCCAAAAAAACATAATTTTGACAAACAAACTTTCTCATAACACGGAAACCAAAGTACAGAACAAAGGCTGACTCACGTATAACCACCCATGCCAATAAATGAACCCATATCTGGAAGATTCTCAAAACATTCACTCTCATTCCACAACATTGAATGCGAACAATTTAACACTGAAAACATTTCAGACAAGTAGGTAAGCTAATGTTCAGATTTCCTAAATCCATTCAAACACAGGTTTCATGACTTGCATTTATCCAATCAATTGATCCCATTTCTTTTCATGACAATGAAATGTTTAAAGAACAGATCATTTACTCTAAATTTCATCACCATATTCATAATCAAAACACTTTAATAATGCAACTATCTGGTTAAAATTTAAATCAACCGTTCTCTCTAAGTTTCATGATGACACACTATAGATGAGTCACTTGATTAATAAAATCATTCAGGTTAGATAATAGGTTCATCCTTTACCCTCAGTTCCGCAATCATATTCTATAAGTAAACATCTTGAAAAATAAACATTCAGATTAAATGATTTCAGTCTTGATTTCAACTTAACATTAAATAAATCAACTTAATCTTATCTCTACTTGAAATCAATTATATTCCAAAACGAATATACCTAATAGTGAGTTAAGCATGATGACCACTTAAGGAGTTAAAACCAATAATTATATTTCGTTTCTCCATCACATATCTTATTATGATCAACAGTTGGTAAATAAAGTCCTCTGATTAAAATAAACCATTCGCTATCCCTAGCTCCTCAACTATGTTCCATACTCAAAATTTAATGATTAAAAACAACTGATTAAACTATCCCAATCATTATCTCTAAGTTTCACTATTATATCCAAAATCATTTCAATTAAGTCATCTAATCCATAATTCATCATAGAATAAATAAATCAAACAAAGTCAATATTTTATGTAAACCGTTGGTCAAACCTCAATTTTCATTTTATCTATACCAATGAACTAATCACTTCAGAGTTCACTTCCTTTAAACATGTCTCTAAACACATTATTTCTCTATTCTAAGGTTTACTAAATATTCATGAAAGTCGAAATTAAAAAATTTCTAAGAATAGATATTTGCTTAAAGAATCAACTTTTTCTCAATAACCATTAACTTATTTAATGTTCGCTTGGCACCATCTAAGGAATTAGTTGAATACTCTTATTCTATTTGCTCAATCCTGGATAAGGATTAAATTAACCCTTCAAAATAACGATTCCATTTCATCTATAATTAAACTATAATTATTTTAAAACATCTCCTATTTAAAATAATTAGACATCATTATTTAAATGTCTAAATTATCGACATACTATTATTGTAATCCAACTGCTCAAGACTTAAATTCCCATATTACAAAATGTTTAAATATTGAATACATATATTAAATATTACATATATATAATATTATTTATATAAATATTAAAAATATAATATTAAATTATATAATATTAAATATCATAAAAATTATAAAATAAAACTTTATTTTATTTAAAAAGAAACGAATTTTATTTTGCTTTGAACAGGGGCCGAAGCCCTAATCACGCGGCCCCTGCCTCCCCGTGGTCGGCGGGGCTGTGTGCTCCACACACAGTCCACCGCCTCCCACGGCGGCGGGGCTATGTGCAAAGCACACAGTGGCCGTCGCCTTCGGGCGGCGGGACTGTGCGCTTTGCGCACAGCGGCCGTCGCCTGCGGGCGGCGGGGCTGTGTGCCGAGCACACAACAACCGCCTACCGCCGGCGGTGGCGACGATGGTGGTGGTGGGGGATTGATCTCCCCACCCCACAAAACAAATATATATATATTTTTTTGTTTTCAAAACAAAATTTCCATTTCCCTCTTTTCTGGTATAAACCAGAATAATAAGAAAAATAACAGGGAAGAAAACAACATATATATATTTTTTTTTGAAAGGGGGAAATTTCAATTAACATTTCCAGCTCAAGTTGAGAAAATGAGCAATACTTTTTGCCAAAACTCAAACAAATTTATCCAAACAACAAGAGGGTTTCAAGATTTAATTTGGATGAGGAGTTTTCTTTTGGGTTTTCATTTCATTTTTCCATTGTTGATTCTTGTTTTGGTTTTCTTTTCAAAGTCTCAACACAAAATGCAAGCTTTCAAACAAATAACCCATGGTTTTCATTGGATTCAAACAACATTTAAGATTTCAAATAGCATGAAGAGAATCTAATCTATCTTCAAAATGTACAAGCAAAGATAAGAAGAACCTGTTTTCTTCCTCCAAACCTTGAAGCCTTCAAACATGGAGTTCTCCAATTCCTCCATTGAATCCATCCCAAGCCAAAATCTCCACCTCCTTCACAATCCAAGTAAAACCACCAAAAAAATTCTCCATCCAAGTTGAAAACCCCCTCTCTTCAAAATGAACAAAAATCCCCTAAAAATAGAGTTTCCCCCAAATTATTCTCAAATTGAAATTCAAATTTTTTTATTTCCATTTCCAAATTCAAAAACAAATATCTTTTTCCAAAAAGTCAACTATTTCCAAAAATCTCTTTTCTACAAAATCATTGCATTTTTGAAACATTTGAACTTTAAATAACTTAAAACAAAATTCTATTTTCCAAATAAAATGTAATACCTTTTTAATTTTACTTTTCTTTTTTTTTCTTTTCAATAAAAGAATTTAAAACTTTCAACACTTTTAATTCGAAAGAAATAACTTGATCAATTCACACAGTTAATTTAATTAATCAATAAAATAAATCTAACCCAAGATTAGATTATTTTATTAATTAAATTAAATTAATTAATAAAGTAAATAACATTCCTAGCATTACAACCAATTACATTAAAGCCACATATTAACAACACAAGCCATTATAACTTGAATTCAATTAAAGATCAAGGTGAACTGGGAAACATGAAACAACCAAACCCGACTACAACCCGACGACACTCGGTGACTAGGGTAACGACTTGACACAGAAAACCTAGCTACTATCTCCCAATTAGTTTCCGTTGGTCAATGGGCATGCTCAAACCTGAAAACCAGGTGGAGTCGATGTCATATACCTGCCAACCTGCAACAAAGAGCATGTCGAACGTGCATATATACATAATATGATCAGACACACCGTGAAGAGGAAATCTCGGAATCGTAGGGCACTCGCAAGCGAGTGATACAATCCCGTCCCCTTCACCAATACAATCTCACTAACTGACGCATCTAACATCAATAACATGATCAACAGCATAAAACATCGTTAAATCAGATATCTTCTAAGTTAATCCAAATCATGTCGTAAAGATGGCATCAAAATAAAATCACATCAAAATATAGCTTCACATCGTTTAATTATTGCAATCAGAAGTAACCAAGTTCCAAATTCACATCATAACATAACAAAGCATTACAAGGAGAACACTGACGAACAAAGAGCCAAAACAGAGGGGTGTTACATAACTGCCAATATTTTCATAGATCCAGTGCAACAAGAACAACTAAGAGCCAAGACTGTCCCATCACCAAATTCATTATATTATACATAAGAAGTTGTTGTTGTTCATACATTCTATATCATGTAAATGATGTTGCCAGTGTTTCGTACATGACTATATGTGGATTTAAGTGATATTGTTTTTGGATGTTAATGCATAATTTTTTGTATAGATGTAATTGTTACATGAAGTGTGTTGTACATTTCGGCCCAATCAAGCAATAACCATAAACAAAGTTTCAATACATAATTAAGCATACTTACATTTATAAGCAATTACACTACACTGCCAACATGTACATCATATTGCTAATTACGCCTATAAACATATCCATTTAATAAACCAATAAACATATCCACTTTAAAAAAAATACATCATATAGGAATGTGTATAATGTTGGAAACACCATTTACATAACATAGGACACAAAATTATAGTATGAAAATGTTTGATGTTCTAGCATTGAAGAGACTTCTTTTTCAAAAGAGTATTTTAGTGTTAAACTTTGTTTCATTATACTTTTCAAATTCATGGTATATGCAACATGGTTTAACACTAAGAATTATTTGGTGAAATTAAGCCTCTCCAAGAGTCGAACTAGTGTGGGTGCATAACAAACAAACACCCTAGAATAAACACAAACAAAAGGAAGGACAATGAGCAGGATATGCTAGAATTTGCAGCATTGAATGAACCTTGATCTCTGAATTATGCGCTTGTTTGGCCAAGTAACTGTGGAGGGACGTATAAGGAAATTTTCTTGGTCAAGGTAATGAAGGAGGCGGTGAGCAATTAATGCTCTCAACTAGTCATTTGGGGTGGCGAAGTGGTCAAAATCCATGCGTTCATCCAATCCAACACACATAGATTTTTGCATTGACGAAGAAGGCAGATGGGCTCTACTATCAAGTGAACCCCAAAATGGTCCTGCAAGGAACACTTTGGATGAATCGATGTGTGATAGGTGGTGGGGTGCTTGAATTTTGTTTTTAAAAAAGTGGCAGATGCACAAGTGGCATGGTGATGTGGTGGGAAAAATTTTCTGGTTAATAATAGGATATTACAATCCCCAACAACAAAAATAAAAATCCAACAATTGAACTATATCTTGCAGTCTAGAACGTACATTAAAAAAGTATCCAATAATTCATAGAGTTGTAGGGATGGTCCCTCTCAGCCTCAATCAAGCATGCCAAGAAAAATATCTAGAGATGTGTTCTCATCTCCTTCTGCTACATTTTGAGTTGTCATTACATGATTTGGGTTTGTATTTGTAAATTGACTACAACTTACATGCAACGGTGCTAATAAATTATTTCCAACACAAAGTGGAGTGCAGCTTACATTTGGGCTGAGACTCGAACTGACATCACTAGCAACAAACAAAGGGATGCATATGTTCAATATTTCTCAAAATAAGGCATGGTTCTCTAGTAATAGGTTCATAGGACTTCTTATTTGTCTTTCTCGCTACATTGACCTATGAGCCACCTCGATTTCTCTTTCTTTCCTATCTTGTTTCTTTTAAACTCTCTCTTGCTCCCTCTTCTACTCTATTTCCTTCTTTTCTAAATGTTTGAGCTGCTCTCTTTCCTTCACAAAATTAGTGATTGTCAAAGAAAATTAGGATTGATTGTTTTAATCATGGCTATCAATGTTATCCTCCTCTTCCTTTCCAATACCTTGAGTTTCCTTGCTAAATTCTACATAGTAATTTAGAATTTGTGGTATGGGAAATTTGGTAGGTGGAGATGGAAATGAACAAGTTCCTTGTTCTTATCAATGCAAGTCAATACCCAATTTCATAGATCCTTCTGCCAACCAAGACGGTTAGGTAGGGGTCAAGGGAAGACTTAAACCCATTAACCACATTCATAGCTCCCTCTATGAACCAAGACAGTTGGCTAGGGGCTGAGGGAAGACTTAGACTATCATTATCCACATTCATAGCTCCCTCTATCAACCAAGATGGTTGGCTGGGGGCTGAGGGAAGACATAGATTTTCATTACCCATATTCATAGATCCATCTTCCAACCAAGATGGTGGGATAAGGGTCAAGGGAAGACTTAGGCCTTCATGATTAAGTTCCTCAAGCTGGCTATCCACTATGTCATTAGATTGTTGATTTTCTATTTCATTCATTAACAATTCATGTTGTAATGTTGTTTTTTGCCTACTTGTTGGAGCAGTAATTACCACAAGTGTCTTTGCTTGTAATTTTATTTCTTCTTCAGGTGGGAATATAAACCCTCTTTTACCCGCATGCCACCTTGTCGTGGCTCTCTTCTTCATTGGCGTGGTCCTCATATCAACTTTATATTTCACCTGTACACATTATGAAACATGTTTCAAACAATGATAACAACCATCAATGAAAACCCTTAAAGTCAAAGTGATGCATGAACATATTATTTTTCTTTATTATGTATGTTGGCAGTTTATAATGTAAAATTTGGTAAATGTTTGATTTATATTTGATCTTACTACTTTGTTTGAATTGCACAAGTTTAGAATAGTTTGGATTGAACTGAAAGGATTTGGTCTTATGCACTTAAGCAAATTGGAATTAACATTGTAAAGAAATGAAATGCATTGACATTCATTAACAGTATAAGTTAAAAACCCTAATATTGAGTTACAAGTTTGTGTGAGAAACATTTACACAACATAGAACATACTGGCATTCCTAGGAATATAAAAAATAAATGAAAATGTTGGAATTGAACTAAAATAAGTTGATGTTATGCACTTAGAGCATATTGGGTGAAACAATCACATTTTTTAAATTAGATATGCATTGACATTCATAAATAGTATAATCTGAAACCCCAGATAATGAATTACAAGTTATATTGACCAATCATATTGGTAATACGAGGCATAAATAATAGGGTGTAACAATCACATTGTAAGGAACATAAATGACTTGGTCTTGTACACTTAGAGTAGATAGGGTGTAACAATCACATTGTAATGAACAAAAATGCATTGACATCTATAAACAATATAAGTTGAAATCCCAGATATTGAGTTACAGGGTAGTGGGTGACAAACATTTGCAGTGCATAGAACTGATCTATATACCTAGGTATATAGAACATAAAAAATACCCAAAAATTGAACTAAAATGACTTGACATTCATAAATAGTGTAAGTTGAAACCCCATATATTGAGTTACAGGTTAGTGGGTGATAAAAATTTGTAGTGCATAGAATTGATCTATATTCCCAGGCATATAGAACATAAAAGAAACCCATAAATTGAACTAAAATGACTTGACATTCATAAATAGTGTAAGTTGAAACCCTAGATATTGAGTTATAGGTTATTGTGATAAACATTTACATCGCATACAACATATTTTCGTTCTTACATAAATAATATAAATGAAAAATCCAAGGTAAATAGTATCAGGGTGGAACCACAAATATTTACAATATTGTGAAAAACATTTACATACCATACAATAGATTGGCATCCGTAGGCATAAAGAATTAGTAGCAGTAGAATACCTATAACTTGATAGTGTGTTGATGTTGTTGCTTCTCCTCTTTCTTCATCTACCTCAAAGAAAATGTAGATCTGAATATGAAAGTGAGACGTGCTAAATGGAAATTGACAAAGATTGAGTAATGCATTTTTGAATTTGTAAATCTCTTTATATGTTCAATGCTAGTTTGTTATGAAGTCTTTAATTTTTGTCCTCCTTTTTCAAATTTGAAAATTTTTTCAGTGCCTTCAATTGCAGAGTTTTTATGTATGTATGGCATGCAATGATTTTTTTCTTCTTAGGTGATTTTGGTGGATTTAATATCATTGTTTTGGTGGTTGTAGGTGGAAAAATAGGAGAATGCACTAGTAGTCGTGCATTGGGATTTGACCGATGGGACACATCTGAATGATTGATATTCCTTTGAGTGTTGTGTTGCTGGAAAACTGGGATAGGGGGTGGGTTCGATTGGATTTGGTGATGGAATAGTCTTGGCTCTTAGTAGTTCTCGTGGTATTAGATCTATGAAAATATTGGTGATGATGTACTGCAAGTGGTGATATTTAAACAATGTGTGGGTTATACTAATTTTATATTTTGGTTGCATGTTTTAATGCTACAGGACATTAACAAGCAATATGGCTTGTATGTTTGTGGTGTCAGATGTGCTTTGAATATTGTTTGACATGTAATAGTACGAATAATTATCTGTGTTTCAGACAAATATAAATCTATTACAATACATTTTTTGATGGTACAGTGATTTGACTACTCTTGTTGACTTTATGGATAAATTTTTTTTTACAATTGGATGTTACGATGCTCTATTGTGGGGCCCATGGGGGACTACTTTTTTCCCCACTATGTGACCCCATGCCACTAACGACCCCTCTCCACTACATAAGCTTTATTTTGCAAACTTTATCTTTTTACAAAAGAGTAACTGCTTCAAATTCTAAAATGGCACACTATCCATTGAATAGGATTGGATTTGAAAATCTACTTATAACTCAAAGCTAGGACTTTTGGACTTGTGATTTTCTTCGTACCACTTGGTCACTATTGTATTCTCATTTCCTAAAAGCTTGAGTCATGGGTGGACTGACTTAATTTTTTTCTTTGGTTAGTTCATCGTGTTAGGGATATTAGGGAACTGTAGACTGATTTTCACTATAATTTCTTCAAATATTAAGTTTTGAGTGAATTAAGTCTATTTGAACATGTCACTAGGCACTTGAGGTTGGTAATTTGACTCACATGCATGTTTTTTAAAACTAGGATTCTTCATTCATTTGTGTTTTGAATGAACTAACTATATTTGAACACTTCAGTAGACATTTGCAACTAAAAATTTGACTCTCATGCATATTTGTTAAAATTGAGCTTCTTAATTAATTTCTATTTTGAGTTTGAAAGATTTTGAGACTAAGAATTTGACTCTCATTATACAATCGTGATAGAATTCCTAGATCTGATTTAATGTAAGGGGTTCCAACTACCATAAAGGCTAAAAGTGCTTCACTATTTTTTGTCTCTTAGAGTGTCACTCTTAGTGAACTTATAAGGATTCTTATAATATCAAACAAATGGTTGTGAAGCTTTAATTACAATTTATTTTTTGGGGAGGATGTGTAGTATATGAGGTGCATAGGGATGAGTCAGGCAAAGGTTTGCACATAGGAATTTTCAAATGTTTACATGTTTGTCATATATTCATTTTTACTTTCTAATATTGATATCCAATTTAAACTTTAGTAATTTAACTTAGTTTAAATTTTTTTATTTGATAATTTAATTTGTAAATTTATAATAATTTTTTTAATAATTTACAGAAGTTTAATCTAAATTTAATTTATGATTTAGAATATATTTTGTCTACTTTAATTTATAATGTAATTCATTAGTATATAATTTACAATATAATTTAAAACAATTTATAATTTTTTTAATCTAATTAAGCTAAGAGGTGTTTTATAGTAGCACGAGATTATACATAAAACTAAGACATAGCCAACATAGATTTAACAAAAAAAAAAAAAATATAAAATAAGTCTTGTGTAAATAAAATAAAAGAAAACAATTCTTTATAAATTTAAATAAATCCTAAGTAGCTTCCTTGAACTCATTGTAAGGAACTTCATTCATGGTATTAATCCAGACACTTATAATCAACATCATAAAATTATATATATGATATTTATGAATTCATAAATATAATAAATTATGTATTTTGAAAAAATATATAAATAGTATTTATTATTATATTACTATAATAGCTCACTTCCAATGTTTTTTATTTTTACCCTCATCCACACCAAATGGGAATCTATATGTTTTTTAGAAGATTGATGAGACTAGTTTTGTATTTGTCAAAATTATACTTGATGTTTCAATTGTTGTCTATGCAAATTCCTTTCTTTGTGATCACACATTAATTTTTTTCTTTGTTGGTACTGACCTACTAAGCCAAACAATTCTAGATTGGGTAGTTGATAGTTGAAATCTATCGCCAATGATTCATTGCATCCCAAAAGGTTTTCTATTGCAACATCTGAATATAAAGATATGAGAGATCATATATTAAAAAAAAAATGGATTATTGGTGAGGTGCATTTGTTTATTCAAAAATAGTGTCTAAATCTTAATCCTCTAAAATGTGGACCAACATATTCTCTAATTTGGACTCACTTGTATAAAATTCCTGTGGAATTTTGGTTAATGGATGTGTCTTCCATTATTATAAATGACTTGGGGAACTTGTGTCAATTGATGAGGAATTATTGGTGAAGAATTCAAGATTGTATGCTCAATTATGTGTGGTCACAATGCTCAAAATTTCAAAGACCTTAAATTTATGTTTGTTGAATGGAGAATGGGTGCAATCAATTAAGGCTGAAGAGAATAAATTATTTTATCTAAAAAGTGGTAGCCACTCACATTTCATAAAATATTACCTGACGGATCAACCCTAAAAATAGAAACAAATCTAGGTTAAAAAGACCAAAAAACTGTTTCTTGACCTAGTCTAATTACCCACTATTGTTGAATTAGACCCTTTATAAACTAGAAAGGTATGTAATAGTCTTTCATTTGTTCCTTTTAATGAGACACTTTGTGGTGTAGATCCTCAAGAGGAAGAAGAGTAAATAAGTGTAGAACTAGGTTTTAAATGATAAGTGGGGAATCATAAATGTAAGATGTACTAGCCTATTTGCAGCTAAGATTTTGAAGGCCAATAATGATTCTAGGAGGAAGAGGGGGATAAAAACTAGTAAAAAAGGAGAGGAATGCACTCTATATGGAAGATAAATTAGCATTAATCATTATCTGTTGAGATATATGGGAGAAATCCCCTCCCTTAAAGGGAAATGAATATTTCCTCTTGAAATGTTAGGGGATTCTTGCCCTAGCAAGAGTTGCATGACCTAGAACCATATAGAAATAATGTTGGTCAATATCTTCAAGTTTTATGAAATTAAGCTATGGAAGGTAGATGTGCATATATTTCTCAACCATTATCAAGGGTGGGATGACATCTTTATGAAATCATTTGGTGCTTTTTGAGGAATTGGGACCTTTTGGAAACCAAGTAAGGTGTTTATTCAACCTATGATTACCTCTTCTAATTATTTTGTGATATCTATTTAGCTTATGGTATTGGATATTTTTTTAACATTATTAATGTATATGGAATGGTTAAGATAGTGGATAAATGTCTACTTCGGGGTCCAATTCTATTTTTTTTTGCATCTAGTAGCAAATGAAAAGTGTATTCTTGGTTGGATTTCAACGTAATATTATCATGTTGTGAAAATATTAGTGGTCTTTCTCACATATCCCAATCATATAAGTGATTTATAAAATTTTATTGGTGACAAACATCTAATGGACATAGTGACCAAAAATAAGTTATATACATGGACCAATCACAAGTCCATTTTTATAATATAATTGAAAGATTGGATAGATTATTACATAATCCATGTTGTCTTGCACATGCACAATTTTTTATTTCATTTATAGTCCCATCTCTAGGTCAAACCACTTCTTGAGCATGCTTTCCATTAGTGGAGGTCATCCCTTATAGAGTTTCCCTTTCAGTTTTGAATTGATGTGGTTTAGAAATAGTAATGGTTTGGAGTTAATCAAGGATTTATTGATAGTAATTATTACACAAAAGGGTTCTAAAATATTTTTCATTCCAAAAAATTGAATTTGAAAGAAATAATTGAGGGATTGGAGTAGACCACTTTCAAAAGTGATTTTCATGACAAGTAGTGAATTGAATTAGACCTAGAAGATATTAATCAAAAAGTTATACATAAGGGAATGTTTCAAGAATATTAATTGAAACAAAAATATTTATTGGTAGAACATTAAGGTTTTTGTGAGGGAGAAGATTTTCTAGAAATGAAATTCTAGGGAAACATGGCTTGAAGAGGAAAGCTTAAATATAAAATTTATTCATAATGCTTCAAAATTTACATGAGAACAAAATAAAATTGAATCAATAATTATAGAAGATGGTGGCATTTTAGATATCCTCATGGATATCCAAACACAATTTATTCACCAAAAAATATATTGGTGTTTGAGGATGGTACATACGTATTTGAAATATCAACAATTAAAAATACTCCTTGTGTGGTTTCAACATACGATAATTCCTTTCTCATGGCACCAATCATGTTGGAAGAAGCTAGATGTGTAACTTTCTAAATTCCCCCAAATAAAGATTTAGGGATGAATGCTTCTAAAATACATTATAATGAAAGTGTTGGTTTATTATTATCATGAAAATCCTAATATTGTTGAAGATTCAAGAATATTTAATAAAATTATTAGACATCTAAATGTTGCAAATATTTTTCTCATTTCAAGGAAATCATCTTGCAACACTTTTACTAACTTTTTCCCTATTTATCTCTACAATATAATATATAAAATTATTTTGAAGGTCATTAAAAATTGATTGAAAGGAATTCTCCCCAAGCTTATATCACAAAAGAAAACAAAATTTCACTCCTTCTTAAATATTTTTTTATGGTATTATAATAGCTCATGAAGCTATTTATTTGATTAAATGCTCAAATAAAAACCATGATATTGAATTTGGATGTAAATAAGGCACATGATAGAGTGTTTTACCCTTTTTTATGATGGTGCTTTGTAAATTTGGTTTTAGAATGAACTAGCTCAAGATTGGATCTTCAATTATATATCCACACCTTTTTCTCCATATTGATTAGTATTTCTCTATGTGACTTATTTGAGGTATCTAGAGGATTGTGTCAAGTGGATCCTTTATCCCCTTTCCTTTTTATGTTTAGGGCAAAGGCTTTGGGCCATGTAGTTAAGGCTAAAGAAAGTTTTCAAGTATGGAGTGGTTTAAATTATACATAATTCTGTAATCACAAAATAATAATTCACCAATGGCACTTCCATTTATGAAAGGGCGTGCCTCAGAGAAGATGATCTGTCATTAGAGATAAGTTGGTTGGTTATACTTTAGTCTCAAGATAGATAAGTAAAACTTAGAAATAAAGTATCTTTTTATTTCACACTCCAATATCTACAAAAAATATTATTGTTGGATGATTTGTATTTTCAATAAGTTCCATACATTGAAAGTACCTTGGTATTCCTCTCTTTAAATGGGATCTACATACTAATCTATGGAAGGACAACATTAGTTCTTTCCAAAAAAAATCTACTTCATGGAAAGGGAATCGTTTGAAATTGGATGGAAGAATATTAATGCTTAAAGCTATGATATAATACATTCTAATCTATATGATGTCTTGTTTATTGATCCTCTTAAAGATCTCTCAAGATTTAGATAAAACAATAAAAAAATTATTATGGAGTGGTTCAAATGAAAGTAAGTGTATTCCTCTTGTTAAATGGGACACGATATGTCTTCCCAAAGGTCTTGATGGCTCATGAGTTAAAGTCTTATCAAAATGGAATCATACTTTCTACACCAAGTTGATCTAGAACATGTATGACAAGATTGATGTGTATTGGAGATAAATACTAAGAAACAAATACCTTGACTCAAATGATCAAGACAAAGTTCTAATCAATGCTAACCAGCCTGGTGGTTCTCATTTTTGAAACTTCATGCTTAAAAGTAGATCACTCACTATAGACCACTTGCCTTGGGCTATTTAGAATGGACAGTGCAAATAAATGATTAATTAGCTATTTAGAATTATATGAATGTAAATATATCATAGAAGATATCTAGGGTGGTTATATGCTTAATTATTTGAACCATGTGGATTATCCAAGTGGCTTATAGTGGACTTGGAATAATCTCGATTTGGCTCCAATTCCACATAAAATCAAAAGTTTTTTAATGGATGAATTACACAAGTAAAAATTCTATACCACATAGGAAAAGGATAATACTATATAAAAAATTTAGCCATATTGGGTTACTATTCAATCAAATTAGGTTATTAAATGGAAAGTTTAATATTAAATTCCTTAGGTTGGATTTCTAGATTGTGTTGGGGAAATCATGCCTCCCAAAAGCTAGTGCATTTTCCTAGATGAAATTTTACATGAGAATACTTATAGGATATAGAATTCACACATTTGTCTTTACATATCTATCTAAGTGCCTACTATGTATGTCTACTAAATAATCTTCCAATCACCTATTGCTCAACTAGTCATATTCTTCTAAGTTCTAGAATTAGCATTTTTGTGAGTTAGAATGGTCTAATTCCCTCTCACAATAACTCTTATCTCTATTTATCAATTGGGAATATGCTTATTTTTTAATTCCACTTGGGTTAGAATATGGAAGGCCAACCCATTTAAGATGAGTTAGAATTTATGGAAAGAAATAAATTGATGAATCTTTAATGATAGGGACATCCCATTTAATTCTTTACAAAATAAAATTTAAATCAAAATTTATGATAATATTTCAACCAAATTTAGAATGGTTTCACATAGAGAAATTGAGCTCACTAGCTAGAATAATAGGATGAAAAACAAATGGTTAGGTTTCAGGATCTTATTGGGTTTCTCCTATTGCTTGAGTAAGGTGGGTATGGTGGAAATCAGATGGTTGGAACCTCCTTTTGGAAAATAAAAAATAAATGTGGATGGGGTTTGCAAAGGTAATTGAATTCCAACTTGGGTTGGTTCTATCATAAAAAATGACAAGGGTAATCTCCCTTGAGTTGTCTCTAAGATACTCCACCCATCCACACATAATGAGGTTGAGTTAGATGACTTATTTGAGGGGCTAAGATTGTGCCAACATAGCATTAAAGTTATGGGTATTGAAGGAAAACCCCAAATTTAATTAATTTTTCTCTTTTAGAAGATCACCAATTATAGGCTTAGCTCAAAGTTACAAAAAAATATTGTTATTTTGGATTGTATGAGGCCCTTCTTGATTAGAAAATTATGCAAAGAGGCCAATATATCTATATAATTTATAGCAAACCATAAGGTAGATCATTTTGAAAATATAATAATTGAGAATGACACTGAGGCATGGACCAACATTCTTGAAACTATATAAAGAGAAGAATATGTAGGTTCATCCCAGAAAGAGCATATGAGAATAGTAGTGCCTTTGGTAATTTTAATTTCATCAGATTGCCTCAAATACATGAACTACTATGCCACAAAGAAGAATCAAACATAGTTCATTTCCCACATTAACCCTTAGAGAAAAATTAATGCTAATTAAACTAGTTCCAAACAACACCATTAAACAGATTCAACAACTAGAATCAACAAACATGAAATTCAAAATAGACAATAGGAACACACAAATTTTACATTAGGAAAACCCTTTTGGGTAAAAAACCCCACACTCCAAAATCCTAGATCGCCATTGTATTATTCAACAACAAAATACAGTTACAAATACAATTTAGGCTCTAAGACTTTACATAGTTTACATCTTGTTCCATTCTAGAGAGAATCGGTAGCATAACCCCGTTCTATTTACCTCTCTCTTTGGCTCTCCAACTGAGCCCCAGTCTCTTAACACGCTAAGGCATTATATTACAATCTCCAGTCATTACTAGGAATTCAATCGTTCCACCTTCCATACCAGCCGAGCGTCACCAAAGAACATAACCATCAACATTCACTGCCTCATCAAAACCAAATCAGAACTACGAAGAGACACATGCCATATCCTTCTGAACTGTTAATGTCACATCGATATGCACATAGTTCACTGTTGTCACCAATGCCCATTGGAACTTTGAAGAGACTCGAGACACTCTCTCATCGAACTCAGATTGTCACATCGACAAGCATATAGGTTGCTACTTCATTCTCGTACACTAGATCAGCCAATCTCATATCCTCCACTAGCTTCACTAGTAGAATTTGGCAAATAAATGACTACGTGACTAAAAATTTTAGTCACGTGACTAAAAATTTTAGTCACGTGACTAACACTAGTAGTATTTGGAAAATAAATGACTAATTTGGTCATTGGGTAAAATCACAACTAAATGACTAAATAAATGACTATTATCAGACAAATAAAAATGGCTAAATAAATTACTAATATCAAACAAATAAAAATGACTAAATAAATAGCTAAATAAATGTGCTCATTATTAAAATCTTGGCCATAATTTTCATTTTAATAAACATACTCTAAAACCTTCGTCAAGACCTTATTTTCAACCATAGCCCACCATAATTAATAATAAAATATTACAAATAAAATTACTAATAAATATTTTTTGTGGAATAAATATTTTGTTTTGTGGTGTCATCATATGAACACCAAAGTTTCTTCTAAATCGAAGAAAAAAACACCAAATTATAAAAACTAACGAAAACCATAACAGAACCTAAAAAACTAAAACCAAAAAACCTTGAAAAACAAAAAAATAAGCAAAAGGAACAGAAAAAACAAAAGATAAGAATAAGAAACCAAATAATTTAAGAGGAAAAAGGACCAAATTGTTTTTTATAAGCATAATTTTAATTTTAAGAAACATACTCTAAAACCTTCCTAAAGACCTTATTTTCAAGGTAGCCCGCCAAAATGGAGCAATGAGTTGAAACCTTTTATTTTCAAGGTAGCCTGCCAAAATGGAGTAGTGAGTGTAGCCCACCAAAATGGAGCAGTGAGTGTAGCCGGCCAAAATGGAGAAGTAAAGCATGACATTGATTTTGGATTGCAACCTCTGCCCATTTTTATGCATCGAACACGATTTGTGCAGAATCTTGTGGTAAGTCACTTTCCACGGTTTCAGTTAATTTTACTTTTCAAATATGTACGCTGTCAAGCCATATGATCCATATGAACCATTCTTTTTAATAGTTTTACTAGCTGCTTGTTGACTAATAGTGATTATGTTATTTTTTAGGCTAATTATGGAAAAGCAGATCCATCTTGTGTTGCAGAAGTTAAGGATTTATATAGAGAACTTGGAATCGAGGTCTGTTTATTCTTTTCTTTTCCATTATGAGATGGTAAAAGTGATCTTTTCTTTTTGAAGTTTCCACTATCAAATTGCATAGTTCACAGGAGAACTTACTTTTATCTATAAAAATGATATTAAGGGACATGTAGATTGAGTTGTCTATACAAATTTTAGAATTTGAACTCTTAAAATTAGCTTCCACTTTCTGAGGGGGCATGCAAATCACTTTTGAAGTTGAGTGTAAAAAACAGAGTAGCATGTAAAGAAAAAGGATGAACAATAATAAAGTGAAAAGTGGCTCTTCTTATATCAGCCATGTAGAGTACAATGAAAGGAGTACAGGGATGGTAGGGGTTTAACATTTATAGTGCAATGGAATAGTAGTTCAGTTGTATAGTAGATGTCATCCTACTTTGTTTGAGAACTCTTACTGAATTCCCAAAAATAGGAGTTCCCAAATGACGCCAATAGATATTATAAATAGAAAAAAAACAACAATATTTTCATATAAAAACAACAAGAGCTGATTCATAGGCCCTATGAAAATCTCTAACTTTTTGGCTCCCCTTTAATACTTTTCTACATACTTACAAATTACATCTCTATGATTAATATGGACTGGAAGGGTTGAAAGGGCACATGCTAGTCTTTTCCATTTATTGGGAAATATAGAGTTTGAAGTGACTGAAAGAATCAAATGTAGCTCTTTACTCTAGATGCTTTATTCTCATTTGGTTATTAATATATCCAGATATAAACCATGATGACTTAAATCAGAACTAGAAGAAATCTCATGAAAACTACAAGAAGAGATCAGTGATTAGATGAATCATGGAAATGAAACCAACTCCATAAGCCACAAAAAAAAAATATGCAATGCAAATGACAATACAAGCCTTCAAAGGAGTTGTCATGGATAAAGAATCATCCTCCCTTAGATCTCTTGTGAGAATTCCTGAAAGTTCTTCAATTATCCACAATATCCATGTGCTATGAGCTCTGATACAAAGATTGTACATAGTTCTTCTCAGTTTATTCAATTTGGTGCTATTATTTTTATCCTGTGATTCAGGCTTCAAACCAACCCCTCTCATTAGTATTTTTCTTCCAGAACTATCTAGAAGAGGGTAATTAAAATCAATACTGGAATATCTAAAAGTCAAAGATCATTTCCCTCAAACTGAATCTTTGTTCTTGACAAACCAGAGCTGAGACAAGCCAAGAACTAGTGAAAGGGAAGTTGAATGAAAACTGAGAGCAACTAAAATCTTTCCTAAGAAAAGAGCCCTTTCCACTATAACTGTCGGTTCTAGTGTCACCTTGTTCATTTTTTCTGGCATCTCCTCATTTTTCATTTCTTGATAGAGAGCTTATGAAAGATGTGCAAGATGTTCTTCAATCTCAACAATTAATGTTGAGATAAAATGTAAGCATTGCTCTTGCAAATAAGGTGCTAAATCATTTATCCTTGAAGGAGATTTATGTGCATGAAGAAAACTTAGGTCTTCCAAAATATTCTTGGATCCCTCATCTATGGTATCTTTTATTTGACTAACCTCAGTTCCAAAATAAGCATTAAGGAAACCAAACCAGTCTTCATCATTTTTCATCATAAATCTAAAACTCAACCCAGGTAAATTGACACTTTTTAGGTCCCCTCTCTTGACAAGCCAACCGTCACTAGTAGTTAATTTGTGCAAATGGGTTTCAACATCCTTGTAACTTGCTAGAGATGTAACTATGGCTTCAAGACATTTACCAACCTTAAGTCTAGTTGACCTCCACCCTCATGCTCTTGTTTCAATTCAATTTCTTCCCAACCCTACAAATCACAAACTAATAAATGGCAAGCCTTGAAATCATGGAACAAAAAACTACAAGAGACAGAGCAAGCATACAACATTAAAATTGTGACTTGCAGTAGTAAAAGAAAAGAAGCAATAGGCAGTTTGATATACAAACAAAAAAGGGCATTTTATGAGGCTTCCTTAAGGAAGCAAATTAAAAATTAAATAAAATCATGATTCAAATTCCATTTAAATTTTTAGTTCTATAGTAGATGTCATCCTAATTTGTTTGAGAACTCTTATTGAATTTCCAAAAATAGGAGTTCCCAAATGATTCCAATAGATATTATAAATAGAAAAAAAACAACAATATTTTCATATAAAAACAACAAGAGTTGATTCATAGGCCCTATGAAAATCTCTAACTTTTTGGCTCCCCTTTGATGCTTTTCTGCATACTTACAGGTTACATCTCCATGATTAATATGGACTAGAAGGTTTGAAAGGGCACATGTTAGTCTTTTCCATTTATTGGGCAATAAAGAGTTTGAAGTGACTAAAAGAATCAAATGTAGCTATTTACTCTAGATGCATTATTCTCATTCGGTTATTAATGTAGACATGGAAAATGTACCGATTGACATTGCACATCTGATCCCAACTACTAACACCATTTCATCCTAAATCATCCCTTGGTCTAACCATTTCATCAAATCCCCTTATTTGATTAAATTCATCAATTTCCCTCTCAATTAAATAAATCATGTATTTGATTAAGTCTCTCTTTTTTGTTAATTAAATCAATCAATCTGATCTAATTATCCCTATTTAATTAAATAATTAATTTTATTTGATTAAATCTCTAAAAGTCTATCTCATTAAATTAAATAGATCAAAGCCTTATTTAATTGAATCTAACTCCATCCCTTTTAATTAAATAAAAAAAAATCTTTATTTAATTAAATCTTTAAATCATATTCTTCTCATTTTAATTTAAATCAACCCATAAATCTAAGTTAAATTGTCACATCATTTAATCCCTCATTAAATTAATTAACCTTGATTAATTTAATCCTAATGCTTGTCCCATCCTCCATGTTTTGCCACTTGCACATGAAAATAGATTTAATTCATTTATTAAATCTCTATTTTCTTTCAACTTGGCATAATGGAGGAATATTCCTCAAATTTGAATTCAAAATCCAAGTGGACTTTGTCCTTCCAACAACGCATTTATCTCACCTTGTGTGTCCTTTTTCATTGAGCCAAGTGGCCTTTAATGCATTTTATTTCCCCCTTCAACATGTCATTTCCACATTTTCAAATTTCAAATATCCACCTAATTTGCATTTATGGGCACATTCATCAAAATGTGCACATCCTTCAACCATTATCATGTTGACAAGTGGCACCTTGCCATTGGATGAAAGTTAGTCCCACATTGCTTCATTTTTGGCATTTATCCAACTTATCATTCTATAAATAAGAGGTTTCTCTCATTTGAGCATCGACAATTTAAGAAACTTACTATACTTCAATTTCATCTTAGAGCTTTAGCATTTGCATCAAATTCATCAATTGTAGCTAGGTTATTGCAGGTTTTCTCCATGTAAGGCATTTGAAGCAATCACCAAGTGGATCACCATTATCACATCTTCATCAAGCTTCCTTAGGAGTTGGGAAAGGGCCAATTTCCACATCAAATTGGCACCAACTCCCTCATAGGATCAAGAATTTACATTGCTTTCATAGGATTTAATCTTTTTTATTGATTTGTCATTGTATTGCTTTCATTTTCCTATTTTGAGCATTGATAAATGGATTTTATGAGGAATCTCTAAGTTTGGAGCTTACTAATGTGTTTGTTTATTGTGTTCTTGCAGGTATAGGATTGGGGTTAACATTTTGGTGCTAGAAGGAGGGCTTGAACTCATTTTCTAATCACGTTTTAATCAAAAAAATTGTGCTTTTTGTGTCTACAGGAAAGTCCACCGCTAGTAGACTAGTGTCACAATATAGAACCATTGGCACTCCAATGTTGCCATATAGCACCACTACAAACTCCAAATTTTGACGCTCTGCTTTTCCCGCCCATAATTTAAATTTCCAAACTGCACCGCTGGGCTTATTTCCGCACGCTAGAATTTTTAAATTTCAAACTCCATCGCTGACCAAAATAGTGATGCTATCACACTCTCTATCCCTACTTTAAAACAATGTTGAATGACAAGCGTCGCTATACAACACCGCTGAAGGGATTCAAACTACGGCACCTTCACAGGTTCTGATGCTGGAGTAGGGTAAAAAGTGAAATTCAGTTTTTTTATGACATGTGCTTTATTCAAATTTGATCATTAGGATTATTACTTGCTTTCTTGACCTCTGTTTTGTAGATCTAACTGGTTTTCTTGTAGGTTGAGTTGATCAAATGTGAAGGATAAAAGAGGCATGATGACATCATTTTCTTATAATACCAAGTGTTTTTAAACACTTTAGTGTTTGTTTAACACTCTTGGAGAATTCACCATTTCTCTTAAAAAAAATTTATCCTCTATATGCTTAGGACCTACTAAATTTCCTTTTGGGCTCTAAAAATAACATTTAAATTTCTTATTGCAAAGGGCTAAAATGAAATTTAGGACAAACTTACTAGATTTGGTTTGAGGATTAACAATTGAACAAGGAAAATCTTCATACTTCATTTGGTGCTTAAAAAGAAGTCGTTATTGCTTTGTGGGTCTTAAAATGAACATGTGCTACTTTGTTTTGTGATTTCTTACTCAAACTAACATCATTGAAAAGATGTATGCACTTCTCTCGCACCTCACGACGATCTTGAGAATCAAAAGGCTTTTTGGTGGTCTTAGGTTGGGATAAAGTGATTACCTCCACACTTCATTTTGGGATTAAAATTGAACAAAATATCTTGCGAGTGTGAGTGGAACATGTTGCGTGTCTTCTCCCTTTGTTTCTAAATGAAGGTTGATCGAACTACGAATATTTTTCCTTGATTTTGTTTATCTTAGAGGGCCTGCCTTGGGAAAAAATTACTCACCCAAAGGAACGACTCAGCCGGTAACACTCTAAACCCAAGAGTATTTTTAGTCGGGATATAAATGTGGGTATTGGAATAAACACCAATATCACGCGGTTGGCTCTGATGAGAAGGGAATCAATGTTCTCTCAACTTGGTGGGTCAACTCCTATGAATGGAATGTAACGCCCGTCATGCAAACCCCAAAGAACACACACAATGCAAATATTTTTTTTTTTTAAACAATTAAATTAAACATGCAATAACATTAACCATAATCACTTAACATATTACATCACATTATCACACTTAGTTCTCTGGGGCACGTGAGGTTACATCACAACAACTAAACGGAAATAAAAGATAATGATAAACCATGTATCCATTTATATTATAATAACCATGAATATATGTACATCCATGAGCCAAGAGCAAGAATATTAATACACCACATAATACAATCATATGAATCTCTTAACAAAGTTATAAATGATCCTAACTATTACATCATCTTTATAATATTACATTACAAACTTTTGATATAAGAATTACAATGAATTTCCCAAACATGTGGGAAGATACAAATTACACCAACATTTGAATAACAAGGGAACACTGGTACAACTCCAACTACAGATATGCTGAGAAGAGGATGCTGATGGGGAACCCAACGGGTGTGGAGCACGTTCCACCCAACCATGTGAATTATAAATAACTCACCCCCTGTGCTCAGAGGTGACAATGAAGTTAACTCGACCAAGATTGTCAAACCGACTCCAAGAACAACATAGTACAATTACAAATACAAACTCAAGGTTTACAATGACATACTCAACAATGTTCACGAATCAAGAAATAAGATAAAGATAAGAAACTTACCACAATTAATCAAAGCAATGACAATTAAACAAGTCCAAAGAATATTCATAAATCATTCTCAAAAGAATCTGAAACACATTAAGCATACAACTTCCAAAATACATTTCCAGAAGAACTGCTACAACATTCAAAATACAATTCCAAATAAATCTGAAACAATGATCAGAATACAATTCTAGAGTAATTGATACAACAATCAAAATACAAATTCCAGAGGCGACCAAAACAATGCACAAGGGTGTCTAGTGGAGAGTGTCATCGCATAGCTCTCATGGGATCCCCTGGCCCTTCCTCCAACTGAGGCGCCGACACCCATCTATGGATCACCTAGCCCTTCCTCCTACTTTAGGCGCCAGCACCATAGGGTAGCTCATGCGGAGTCAATAACCTCTCATGAAGACGAGATCACGACTTTGCCGACCACAGCCTTCTCAGTCTATCATTAGTCTATGATAGCCCTAATGCATAGATGAGGAATCCAATGTTTATTATCTTGTGTGTTTTACTACCCGTCCCCCTAAATTCTATTTTTAGGTTATCACTTGTTTAACTACTCTTATGTGGGTTCACCTGAGCTCTTCCTCCTTCCGAGGCACCGGCCCCCACGAAGAGCCACTCTCCCTAAGACCCCTAACAGAACTAAAATAAGGCAAGGGTTGAACTATAACATATAAAGCATAATACTCAACAAGAACATGCGAGGCATTAACCCTCTCGCAATAACTCATAACCAAAAGTCTTAACAAACCGTTCAACCCTTCCAAGGATAAACCATTAAGTTTCAACTCCAAAAGTATAACCAAGACGAGGATAGCATTCAAAAATAAACATGCCTCTGGAACAAAGTTTCACAAATTATAACGGGATTCCCACATCGAAGACAAGCCAAAAATAACAAATAACAAAATAACCAATTTCCTAGGGTTTCAGGTTCAAAACATCAAAATCAACATTTCATTTATCATACAACCTAACCCTAAGAATTTTTTTGAAATAATAAATATTCAAGGATAAAAATCATTTCCATATTATTTTATTTCATTTTAAAAATATAATAAAATAATATTAAATAAAATAATTATAATTACATTTTTAAATAAAATGAAATATAATTATTATATTTAATAAAATAAATATACACCACAAATTAATATATATATATATAAATAAATAAAAACATTATTAATATATATATATATATATATTAATAATAATAATAATATTATAAAAAAAAATCCTATTAAACCAAAATCAACATTTAATTCACTCTTTAAGCTGAATTCCTCAAGCAACTAAATATAATCAATTTAGATTCCCATTTATGAATTCCTGTTCTACAAAATCACTTACTGTCAAATAAAGATGCTCTTTATAAACCTATGTATATGAATATAATGATGCATATATATTTTAGTAAATACATTATAGTACATCATAATCGAATTTCATCTATAATACATACTCATTGAAATAAACCCAAGAGAAAAGCAAACCAAATGCCATGCTAAGCATATGATAGGCTCTAAGAAATACAAGTTTCAAGCATATAATTCAAAGGAATGTCGAATTTGGAGGAAGCGAAGTAATTCAATCTCTTTTCAGAGAGATTCCAATGTGAAAATTAGTAGCTATCGGCTGCTCAAGCCTGGAACCTGATTTCCTAATTAAAATTGAAGGTTGTGAATGAGATCATATCCTCTAAACTTATATGGCTGCAAGGTAGTGACATGAAGGAGATCTAAATGAATTAAAAAGATACCCTGATGTAGAAGGAAGGGATGCTATACAATGATATACAAAGTTGGAGAGTTGGCTTAGCGAATGACATTAAACTAGCACATTAACGCAGACAAAGAAGTACCTAACCCACGGTTATATTTCACAAAATGAGCTTCAGATTTAACTAAAAGGAATAGAAGCATAGTGATTCGGGCAAATGTCCTGCAACTATAGATTTAAGATGAATCAACATTCAATTTCAAAAGATCTATCTTAGCTTAAAATTTGAATATTTTAAAATGCTTAAAGGACAAAAAAACTTGACATTCTACAACAACAGGCTGGCTTATCCATAAGGCGAATTACATACACACCAAAACTATTGATTGCCTAAGAGTACGACTTTGGTTTAAGCCAAAGATTATGCCAATAGTACAGTCCAAATTCAAAGACATTTTAAGGAAAGATGCAATTAAATACCTATAAGAAATTATTAGACTGCCAATAGAATGGACATCAAAACCTAGGAAGGGATGTCGATATAAATTTAAGTAGTGGAATCAAATCAAATGAATGAAACGACGACTATCTTAACATGAAATAACTGACCTATGAGTACGTATTAGCACAAATAAGTTTTCAACCAGATTAATACCAAGACAAAATGAGTCACATGAGACTTATATAATTCAAAATTTTCAAGAGTAATAGCATTGAATATACATTGAAGATTAGGCATCTCAAGAATGCAACACACAAATTGGATTTACCACAATCAAGATTTGAAACCGTTTGTAGAATACAATTTCTAATCATTTCAACTTCTAACCAAACAAGCAAGAAAGTATCAAATTTTACCAAACAACTCAAGCATCCAAGAATCTGTTACAAGAATCAGAGACAAATTCAGGAAAGAAGGAACCTGGATCCAATTGATTGAAAATGAGTGTCGATTTGATGCAAGTTCTGGATTTCCAAATTGCAGCTTCAATCCTTTTGCTATAGATTTCGCTTCTCCGAAAACCCCCAACCCGAAATTTTGAAACACAACATCCAATATTCTGGAGTCCTACGCTCTCGAGAATCTGATGAAGCTCGCTTGATCCTGATGGCCTCTACGAAGAGCTTCTAGTTCCTGCTTTAAAACCGTCTCTCCAGGATTTCGTGCCCGAATTCGAATCCAATACTTTATTTAGAAAAAATTCCCAACTTAATGCAAGCAAATGAAAGAAAACTAATTTTCCCCAAAACTACAGAACAATTAACTTGTGCAACCCCTGTCTCCATAATCCTCTGTGTGTGAAAAAATCTCTAAAATTTCAATTAAATAAAAGATTTACCCATTTCTTTCAAAAGCTCTCAAAAATCATAAATAAAAGAAATTATATCTTTAAAAGCAAGCTTTTCAGTCAGATATAAGTTCTCATTCGTTCTCACAACTTTTTCATTCTTTTATTTATTTATTTTTCTATTTTCAATACTTTTTGTTTTAAT
The DNA here is from genome assembly GCA_007258455.2 of Sequoia sempervirens. Lineage (NCBI taxonomy): Eukaryota > Viridiplantae > Streptophyta > Pinopsida > Cupressales > Cupressaceae > Sequoia > Sequoia sempervirens. Next base: position 453,799,309 of record VDFB02105785.1, read on the forward strand.
TTCCGTTTTTACAACTTAACTTGCAAAACACATTATCTAATTAATTTAAATAATTTATTCTAACAATTATACTCAACAAGATAATTAATTAAAATAATAATACCCAATTTAATATTTTAATTATCATTTAATAAAACTCATGACTTTTAAAAATAAATAAAACATTTTAAAAATTTAAATACAATTTAATCTAACATTAAAGTAAATCATGTCCATCATTTAAATAAAATAAATCACAACTTATAAAATACCCACATTAATAAAATACGACATAACACAACCACAAACCACAATAACGACAACTACAAAAACGTACAATGCCAATCAAACAAGACGGTCTGACATCATGGGATGAGATGACTTCATCATCACCTCTGTTTCAACATTTAACCATTGGGCTATTGGTGCTCGCCCTGTCCTACCGAAGCAGGTGGAATCGAGACTTGTACCTGCAATACCTACATACAAACAAAGTCATGTACATGTGGATACATATATATAAAATCAAAGCATTAAATCGAAGCATTGCATTGTGAGAAGGAATCGTAGCATAACAGAGCACTCACAAACAAGTGATGCTACACTGTCCTTCATCACATCTATCCTAACAATTATAATATAACTGATAAAATAACATTTCTAAACTAACAATTCATCTCATGACATAATTTATTAAATCATTGCATCATAATATAATTCTAAAAATCAACTAATATCACCAACCATAATGTCATATGAAATAATCATGTCCACTAATGGAATAACAGCATCATCAAATGTCTAACTAACCAAAACACACAATAACAGTACCATCATAGTATCAAGGTATCAAAAAAAGCATAGAAAATAATAAATCCAAACAGTAAGAGGAGGAGTATTACATGGAAAGTCCAAATTAAAACCCTTTTTTAGAAAAGGCCAAAATCCTTGATTTACTTGTTGGTGCAAGAATGGTCATTCTGAAGTCGTCCCATGTTTTTACGACTCTTAGTAGAAATGAAAAGTAGGCCATGGGAGTTTCATGGGTGTTGATGCTTGGCTGCCCCATATAATTGAGTTCTGTGGAGGGGAGCTAGTGGAGTCAAGCATCTAATCATTCACTAAGAGTAGGTGTAGTTAGACTTGTCCAAGTGGGAACTCAACAAGTATAGTCTTTCATATCCATAGGGTTGTGCATGTTCTTGGTATCAAAACACTTGCTTGTTCGAAAACATTGGGAAACACACATTCAACAAATCATTCAAAATTTCAAACCCCTTAGTTAGAGAAAATACCTTTGACAAAACCAAAGAGCTATTGCTTATCCTAGGGATTATATCCTTAGAGATTTCTAAGCAATTGGGTTTATATCTTAATTTTCTCTTATGAAGGTCAACATGAGGCAACCTTTTTCTTAAATTCTTGGAACTTCCACATAGCATTTGGTGGAATGAAAAGGAGTTGTGACATTGGACATTCATTTTGAAACATAATCAAGAGTGTTCTTTTGGTAAAAAGAAGTCATTAAAGCAAAGATAAACAATTGAATCCCACACATGCTTTCTCAATGATTTCTCGTAAGATCAAAATCTGCAAACAAAAGGTCAAAAATCTTAGTCCGAAAAAACACCAAAAGAGTCTTAAAGAGCTTTACGAATTCAGCTGAAGATTGTTGTTCAACTTTTACAAACGTGCATCAAGAAACAATCCTAATTTGCTTGAATTCTATTATCAACAAAACCCAAGTCTTTTTCAGGAAGTTAACCATCTTGTTTAGGGAAAAACATGTTCTTCATCAACTTGGTCTTGTAAAAAAGAGTCCTACTAGGTACATTTATGGTCAAAGTTCAAAACATCATCCATCATCCAAACATCAACCATTTCATCTCACAGACAATTCTAGAAATCCAACATCAAAATCTAGGAATCCAACATCAAAATTGAACATCAAGTCAAGTCAATCTAAGAAGCCAAAAAGTCCAAAGTGTCTAGCATCCCATCAAGATAATTGAAAGAATTCAATCATCCATTGTCATTCACTTATCACACATTTTTTGTCACCATACCTTTGATCTTTTATTATCCTAGTTTCTCTCTTTTGAGCTATATTTTATGGTTCAAACAAGATCACAAATCAAGAACATGGAAAAAAATCAAGAAACATCCACCACAAGCGACCTCATTCAAAATGCTCCCAAAAATTATCAAAGTGGACCAAGCAATACACTTCATGACCTCTCTCGCACCACACATAATCTGCAAATGGAGGCATTAGTAGAAGACATCACTGAAACATGAATGACCCAAGAGGAAATTTTTGAGATGCTTAAAGATCCCAAGAATCAAAGACTTGTTCGAGCTATGATCAGATTGAATCCTTCCCAATATACTGGGAAGTTACCTTTGGACCTTGACACAAACACTATTAGGGATGAGCCTCCTGTATCAAATAGCCAATTAACACAGAGCATCACTTAAACCATTCTGCAATCCACCACTTCCATTTCCACCACAGAGCCCATTGTTAACAAGGGAAGTGCTTTCTTCAATGCTCTTTAGACACATCGCCTTGCCTATACACGAGATTTGGAAACTGATACTATCATGGGAACATCCAATACCATTCCACAAAATACAATCCATCAACATAATCCATTATGTTTCATTGATACCTTTGATACATCTTTTCGTACAACCTCATCATATGCTCTTGACACACAAGTGTCCCGCCCTTTGATACAAGAAGGCTCATTCGAACCAGATAGACCTTTTGGAGCTACATCCTTATTTGCTTTGGAGAATTTCCCACCATTACCCATATCATCATCATTTCTCGGTTTAGGGCTTCCCCCTTTACCTAACACTGGGCTTCCCCATTTACCTAACATCAATCACTCCATCCAAATCAACCCATCCAACACCAACCAAGTTGTCACATCAAATCCTTTGAACATACCATTGACATCGCACCAACATATGGTATCTAATCAAGTGACGAAATCCATCCCAACAAGTCAAAATATGGTCTCCCAAGGACCTATCACATCGATCATCCCGACCATCCCTATCACCTTGATCATTCTGACCATCCCTATCACCTCGATCATTCCCACCACCACTATCACACCCATTGCATCTCAACCCCTTACTACCACAATTGCTCCTAATGTATCTCAACCACCCATCACTACATCCAACACAATTCCAAATCCACCACCACTACCACCAAAACCAAGTGCAATAAGTCAATACAACATCGCCTTAAAAGCACACCAAGCCTACCAACAAGCGCTTCAACAATATTAGGAAGCTCAACAAGCAACTCAAGCTACACATGCTTCTCAAGTCGCATAGAAAGCACAAGCTCAAACATTAGTTCAACAACAACAAGCCCAACAAGCGGCGCAAGCCCAAGCTTTGTTGCAACAACAACAGGCCCAACAAGCAGCACAAGCTGCTCAAGCTACCCAAGTTGCATAAGCCCAAGCTGCACAAGCCCAAGCACAAGCATAGGCACAAGTGAAATATCTCGCACAACAACAAGCCACTCAACAACTAGCATATTAGAAAGCACTGGAACAATACCAAGAGCAACAAGAAGCTTCCCAGCAAGCATTAGCATAGGAAAAACAAGCCTTAGCATTAGTGGATCAACAACAATAGGCTCAACAATAGGCCTTATTAGAGCAACAACAGCAAGACCAACAACAAGCGTTGTTGCAGGCATACTTGGCATAGAAAAATGTGCAAGCAACACCCATCCAACCAACCATTCCACCAACAAATGAACCACCTCGAAACATCTTCATTCCACCTCCTGATTCACGAGAGGATGTCTCAGCACAAATCAAGTTCTTTTCACAACAAGTGCTAGACCTCCAATCAGGGAAGGTCCCCAAACCCCAAAAGAACCTATGCCCCTATCCATTTGACATGAGCATAGTCATGAAACCATTCCCCAAGGGATTCAAAATCCCAAAATTTGATAAATATTGTGGATTGGGAAACCCTAAATATCATATCAGGGAGTTTCAAGTACATTGCATGGAGGTACGATGAAACCTATTTGATGCAGTTGTTTCCTCGGAGCTTAGCGGGAATAGCTATTGACTAGTTTTCTCATCTTTTAGGGATTAAGAAATTCCAGGACATTGTAGATGCTTTCATCCAAAAATATGCTTTCAATTGCCCCATGGAGGTAAGCCTAGAGGAATTGTCAGCCATGAAATAGTCCAAGGGGGAATCCTTCGCTTCATTCTTACAAAGATGGCGATCCAAGGCCAATCAGAGCAAATGGGTCATGCCTGAAGAACAACAAGTTTGTATTATCATATCCAATCTCGACGGAGCCTTGGCATTTCATCTCAAAGTACAAGGAATCACCACATATGACCAACTGATCTCCAAGGCGCTTAACATCGAACGAGCCCTTCTTCCACTAGGAGGAACTTCATCTTACCAAGAAAGCCACCCATCAACAAGCTATAACGATAAACCTCGAACATGGTTAAAGAATCAAAATGTAACCAATGATGGTGTCATCGATGCCAAAGTTGTCATCAATGCCTCACAACAAAACAATCAACCATCACCCCAACAACAACAACAAAACAACAATCAAAATAATCGACAAATCAGTACTGTGGTCCAACAACCCAACAATCAAACAATAAACAACTTCAATGATCAAAGAGGACCACAACAAAACAAGTACTCCCCCAAACGGAAATACATAGCCCTTGGGGAACCCGCTGAAGCAATCATGAAGAGATTAGTAGATGAAAAGCTCATCACAGTTCCAACATCCGAGAAATATCAAGAGCTCTAGGTTAAATCACCATGGTACAATGAGAATTATCTCTGTGATTTACATAAAATCAATGGAAACACGACCAACAATTGTATGAGTCTCAAGAATCTAATTCAGGACCTCATAGATGATAGAATCATAGATGTTGAGAAACCATCTAGAAACCAAAATCTCAAAATCTATACACACTCAATGCCAAATCACAACAATAACAACAAAGGGAACAACAATAACGACAAAGGAAAGGAACCTTTCAAGAATTTAAATCACGTGTATGAACATGTCGTCGCTTCCCTAGATGAATATTGTGTAGTCATCACTATCAAAGGAGCTTAGGCCGATTGTGGAGTCACCACAAGGGGTGGGAAAATCACTGTCACAGGATCATCCCAACCAAACAGAGCCTTCATGTCCAATTCAAGTTCTAATCCCAGTGGTTACAATGTCCTTGATTAGTTGAAAAGAACCCTGACACAAATCCCCATCATGGAGTTGCTAAAAGTTTCATCTTCCCACAAGAAAATACTTGAGGAAGCATTCGCTTCATCCACCATCCCTGCAGATCTCGATGCAGAACAATTCCAAGCTATGGTCAGAAACATCATTACTCTAAATGTCCTCACATTCTTCGATCAAGATTCTCCTACTCAGCCATCTCACAACCGTGCACTCCATTTAGAGGTCCTAGTGCATAAAAACAAAGTCAAGCAAGTCTTGGTGGATGGAGGTGCAGGTTTGAACATTTCCTTCCTCAAATTCATTAAGAACTTAAAAATCTTAGAGGATTCCTTTGACAAAGGAAAAGGTATCACAATCATATCATATGATGATCAAGAAAGGGTGTCCCAGGGAACAATTCAAATCCTTGTTCAAGTAGGGCCAGCTATCATGGAAATCACCTGTCAGGTCCTAGACCTCGACTTTCCTTATAACATTCTCCTGGGATTTCCGTGGATCCACACAATGCAAGCAGTAGCATCAACTTCCATCAATGTGTCAAGTTCAAATATGAAGGCCAAGAGGTTACCATCCATGGGGATCCTGAGCAATTCTTTTACTACAAGAACCTAGAGGAAAAATATTATAAAATACCTCAAGTACCTAAAAATTATGAAGGACCATCCACACCATACATTGACCCAGCCACTCTCGCCTCCACTTTTGCGACAGAGACACCCACCACTACTGCCACTCCTACCATCCCCACTATCTCCAATATCAAAGTCATCATCCAAGATAATGGTTGTGGAAACTATACAATTCCCAAAAATGCTTTTGTGGTAGGAGAGTTACCACAATCTCTGAGATCATGAGGACAACCGCAACCAAATGAAGCTTCCACATCCCAAACATCCGCTGAACAATATTCCAACCTTAGAAGTTGGGGAGATCTAGGCCAAGAAGTAATAGAGGAATACCTTTCTAGGATGCTATATCAAGATAACAGACCTACAACTAATTTACCTATGGATGACAGCAGTAAAGGTTTGCAACTAATGCTCACCATGGGTTATGATAGAAACAAGAAGATTGGCCAAAATGACAATGGGCTTCTAGAACCCATTATTATTGAAAAACACATAAGAAATCTTGGCCTTGGTTGTACCCTTCCTAGAATAACCATATGTGGATGATCCTCCCCAGTTAGAAGGAATAGGGAACCTCCTCAGGTATCGAGATCCCCTCTGCAGATGACAGTACTATCCCCTAGGTCATTAGCCGTCACTCAAAGACTGCCTGTATCCACAGGTCAGGTCATAGACAACTTTACCTTCGATATCACCGATGTATGCAGTAGTAATGAGGATGATGAGCGTAAAAGAGGCATACCTACTTTATTTGACGACTCGAGTCTTTTCATGATTAGTACCCTATCCTATGAATCTGAGAACCAACTCAATGAAATAAGACTAGTTTATCCCCAGTTGATTGACTATGACCAACGAGGACTGCCAATTCTTGACACATTAAAAAATGATGAGGCACTCTTCGAGTTCATTGGATTAAGGGATAACTTTCCATGCAGTGATCACAAAGCAGGATTCATCATAGAGCTGGATACACACGCATACTACAGGGAGATGATTGAATCCCTCAATCACAAAACTGAAAGACTGAGAATAATCTCCAAGTCCTTGAGTGAAAACCACCTCATGGCACTCTTTTACCCTAAAATAGTAAAAATAAAGGACGCATTTGATGATGAAAACCTCTTTGAGGCGCCCAAAGATGAGGGATTCAATCTTCCTCTAGCAGCCTTACATAAGGAGAAATCAGCAGTGTTGGCAGAAAAATGTAATCCAGTTAACTTAGGGACATAAGAGACTCCACACATTACCTTCTATGTAGAATCCCTACTATTAGAAGAACATGAGCTCTTGGTTGCCTTCTTGAGAGAGAGAAAAGTTAACTTTGCATGGAAATATGTTGATATGCCTAGACTTGATCTAGAAATAGTGGTTCATCACTTAGTAGTCTATCCTGAATCTAAGCTAGTAAAACAAAAGCTAAGAAAGATGCATCCTCAGATTGGTCTACTAGTCAAAATGGAACTAAAGAAACTAATGGATGTAGGGTTTATACGAACAATCACTTACCCAGAATGGGTCTCGAATCTAGTACCTATCTCAAAACCCACTGGGGGCATCAAAATTTGTACAGACTTTAGGGATTTGAACAAAGCATGTCCAAAAGATGACTTCCCACTGCTAAACATTGACATGATTGTGGACATGACTATTTGGCATGAAATGCTTTCACTAATGGATGGTTTCTTAGGATACAATCAAATAAGGATTGCCGAGGAGGATCAACACAAAATAGCCCTCACATGTCCATGGGGGACGTACTGCTAGAAAATGATGCCATTTGGCTTAAAGAATGTTGGAGCCACCTACCAGAGGGAAATGACACTGATCTTCCATGACATGATTTATAAAACCATGGAGGATTATGTGGATGATATTCTTGCTAAATCCAGGAAAAGGAGAGATCATATAGCAACCTTGGGTGCAATCTTTGGCAGGCTAGAACAGTACAAAGTATGCCTTAATCCTAAGAAGTGTGTCTTTGGCGTATAGTCAGGAAAGCTGCTATGATACATAGTATCAATGAGAGGCATTGAAATAGACCCCGCAAAGGTAAAATCCATTCTCAAGATGGAGGCTCCTAGAACACTGAAGCAGTTGAGAGGTCTCCAAGGTAGACTCCAATCCATCGGCAGATTCATAGCACAACTCGTAGACAAGCAAGTCTCGTATTCTCACTTACTTCACAAGGGAGTAACGTACAAATCAGATGACAAGTGCAACCAAGCCTTTAGCAAAATCAAAGAATATTTGCTTACACCTCTAGTCTTAATGCCACCAATTCCAAAGAAGCCTTAGATTATCTACATTTCAACAACATCAATAGCCCTTGGTGCTCTCTTAGCACAACATGATGAAAATGGAACAAAGAGAGCCATATACTACATGAGTCGTAGGATGGTTGGGAATGAGTTAAACTACACATTTATTGAAAAATATTACCTAGCTATGGTGTTTTCTTCCCAAAGATTCAAATATTACATGTTGGCGCAAAAAATCAATCTCATTGCCAAAATTGATCCTCTTAAGTACCTATTGTAGAAAGTGATGCTCATAGGTAGAATGGATAAATGGGTTATGATTCTATCAGAGCATGACATTGAGTATGTGGAAAGAAAGAAATCAAGGGTCAACAATTGTAGATTAGCTAGTAGAAGCACCCATCTACTTAGAGAATCTGCTCATATCAGAATTTCCAAATGAATCAATTTTCAATCTCAACTTAGTTGACCATTGGAAACTCTACTTCGATGGCTCACACACCCACCATGGATTATGAGTTAGGATCTTCTTCATCACCCCACAGGGGGATTGCATACCAAGGTCCTACAAACTAGCTTTTCCTTGCACTAACAACATAGCAGAATACGAGGCCCTAACTATAGGTCTCATAATAGTAGTGTAGTGGCACATAATGGCTCTTAAGGTATATGGTGACTCTCAGCTTATCATAAATCAAGTAAATGATGGATACCAAAAAAAGGATGAAAAGCTAACCCCTTACAAAAAGCTGGTGGAAAGCCTCAAAGAATCCTTCATAGAAATCACATTTGAGTAGATTTCAAGAACCAACAACAGAGTAGCAGATGCCATGGAAATTATCAGATCCCTCCTGGATATCCCTTGCAACGTCCCAAGGCATGAATTCTTGGTAGAGCAGCTTCTCATACCAGCATTTGAGGTACCAGAGTTAGAATTCGTGTGTGAAATCATTTGTCCTGGAGATCACTGGTATCATGACATTTACACCTACCTTAGGATAGGAGTCCTCCCCACTGATTTACCATCAAACCTTAAGAGAACATTCATCAAGAAAACATCCCTTTTCGTCATCCTAGGAGAAACCCTATATTGTAGGAGCATAGAAGGAACCCTGCTAAGGTGTCTTAATCCTGAGGAAGCCCTAACCACTCTAATTGAGGTGCATAACAACATCTGTGGTTCCCATTCGAGTGGTATGACCTTGGCCAAGAAATTGCTAAGAACTGGGTACTATTGGCCTACTATGGAAAGGGAAGCCCATGATTACATCAAGAAGTGCTTACAATGTCAACAACATGGAGATCTCATCCATGCTTCAACTCAAGAGCTCCATCCTATTGTGACACCATGGCCCTTCTCACAATGGGGGCTTGATCTCATTGTAAAAATCACTCCAACCTCATCCAATGGCCACAAATTCATTATCACCACCACCGAGTACTTCACGAAGTGGGTGGAGGCCATACCCATGACGTATATAACTAGAAATCAGATATCAAAGTTCATCCTGAACTACCTCATATGTCGCTACAATGTCCCACAAGACATTATCTCATATAATGGGACACCATTCAAGAATTAGGATGTCCGCAATCTATGTGAAAAATTCAAAATCCAACATCGCTTCTCCACCCCCTACTATCCCCAAGGAAATGGCCAAGCAGAAGCTACCAATAAAACCATCCTAAAAATCCTTAAGAAAACAGTCGATGACACAGGTCGTGACTAGCATCTGTAGCTAAATCCCACCCTTTGGGCATCTGCACTCCCATAGGTTCCACCCCATTCACCCTAGTCTATGGATCAGAAGCTATCTTTCCTATCGAGATCGAGCTCCCATCTCTCAGGATATCATTGTAAAACAACATCACGAATGAGGAATATCGAGTTTCATGCCTTAATGAGCTGGAGTTACTAGATGAGCGGTGTCTGAACACCTTGAATCACCCACAAGTGTATCAAAACCAACTCAAGAGGAGTTATAACAAGAAAATTAGAAGCAAGACCTTCCAGGTCGGAGAGCTAGTATTAAAGGAAAATCAGAAGAATGTGCCTAATCCAGATAGCAAGGGAAAGTTTGAGCCGAATTGGTTGGGTCCCTTTTTCATCACAACAAACTACAAATTAGGGGCATATCATTCATCAACACCTGAAGGGGAACCCCTACAGGAGCCAATGAATAGCTCTCATCTCAAAAAGTTTTATGCCTAATCTTGAGGTATAGAACCAAAAATCCATAAAAATGAGAAAAAGTCCTAAAAAATTGGTCACCTTGATGAAAACCTAGCAAACAGGCATCTTGGTGACAACAAAAAAATCAAAAAATCAAAAAATCCAAAAAAATTAGAAAAAGGATTCAAAATAGTAAAGAGAAAAATAATCGTCATCTAGTGAAAACCAATTAAGTGGCACTTTAGGTAAATACCTTGGTGAAAACTTGGCAAATAGGCACCATGTGTAAATAAGCACTCTCCATCCATCCTGGTCTCCATGACTTGCTCTGCATCCATCCATCACATTCTTATCCATCCATCCATCACATTTCATATGCATCCTTGCATCTGCATCCGCATCATAGCTTGATCTTGTTTTTGTGTCATGATCCCTCTTAGAACTACTCGGCCCACTTCAAAGGTCAGTTTTTCCTGCCTCTATCGAAGTAGTCTATCGCATCACGATGGGGGTATTTTTTGCATTGGATCGAATTCGTGTACATTCTTGAAGTCTTAAAATCAAAAAATCCAAAAACATCCAAATCATATCAAAATCCAAAATAGGTGGAAAAGTCAAAAGATAAAAAATAGAGTCATCTTGACAAACTATGTCATCTCTGAGCTTTGAATGTAGGCAAGGTTGATCTTTGATCATCCCTCGAGACATTTAGGTTAGTCCTATAGGATTTTGTCGTAATAAACTAACATCTCATCATATTCATATCTTCATCTGTAAATCGGTCAAGTGATTAGTCAAACTACGTGGTCTCTATGTGTATAACGTAGGCAAGGCTAATCTATTGATGAGCCTCTGAGGCCTTAGGATAGGTCTTTAGGCTAGTCTTTTGGTAAAAATCTCAAAAAACACCTAAAAATCAGAAAACTTGAAAATCAAAAGATTTACAAAATCTCATAAAGTACCAAAAACAACCTCAAAACATTTTCAAAAGATAAAAAACATTCAAAAAATCCAAAAAAAATCATCCATCCCCATCTCGCTTACACTTGAAATAAACATCCAATCATAATAAATCAATCATCACCCTCAACCTTTGGTGAAACAATCAGAAACAAGTATAATAGTCAAATGTGAAAACCTAAAGTGTCAAAAGTCTCAAGCCTAAGACGGTCAGTAAACAAGTTAGTTTTCATATCAATAGCTTATCATCAAGTCAATCTCATCGTCGTCTGATAAAATCAAGTCCTAGGATGAATCATTCCTACAATGGGCACCTTTTATCAAAAGAAATGCTTTGGATAAACTAAATGGCGTGCCACCATCCACTAACATGTCCTAGGATATATCGTTCTGACAATAGGAATTATCTATTGGCAATAGTTTTAGTTCTTATCCTCAAAAACACATTTCCCCTTGGCTAGTTGTATGAAGAACATTAGCTTGTTTGTTTACTTGATTTTTATCTTGATTGATTTATCTTATTGTGCTCATTCCAAGGACCTCTCGATGATATCTGAACGAAGGATTTAGAGAAATAGGAATGGGGCAACAATCATTAGCTTTTGTCTGTTATGCTTGTTGGATATTCTTGTAATATAAACTTGGGTATTCATGCTTTGTTTGGTTTGTAGGGAGGGTGTTTTGAGTGTCTTGTTGACCACATAGGAAGGATTTCCTTTCTATGTTTTGGTCCGAGATGTTTAAAATATCTGAACTGCACTCTGAATAGGGTTCCATATACCAGGTGTAAATAGGAGTACTCCTATCTAATTGTCGAGTCAAAGTCCATCACACTAGGTACCATGCCATCCTGGTTATCTATACCTTGATGCATCGTACCATGTGTGCTATCAAACATAAGGTAATTGGCCCTTTGACAATCACAACTCTTGGCAAGTGATCATCATCAACATCATCATCATCTCTAATAAGTCCTTTTGGATCGCGGACTTGTTGGATTCTCTCTTTTTTCATCTCTTTTATCTTTTTTCTTCTTTCGAGCTAACAAGGTACCATGACAGTTAATCAAAATCATTATATAGACATCCATCCTGCATCCATAAACCATCAGCATACTGCACATTGCATATCATATCATCTAGGAAATAAAATCATATCACATTGCATTGCATTTTTCATAACTTGAATAATATAGATTGGTTATTCTAAGCATCTGCATTCATTTACATCATCACATATCGCATATAAGTACCATTTGCATTATATCATGAATAGAACACATATAAGCATAATCCATAATATCCATTACATAATCACAATACATATATAAGCATCATCATATCATTGCATTTGCATATCATTAACACAATTATCTCAGCATAAATCATCATCATTACATCACATATAGAAATAAATGCATCCATAACATATAAAGTAGACACAACGTATCGCATTGAACCATCTTATATATCATAAATATCATCAAATATACACTGTCATGGTACAAAAAATTGGATCAATGTACATGTAATGTCAATAAGTACAATATGGCGCATGGGGCTATCAAAAACGAGCCCATCGGGCACAAAAAGAATTCGGTCTCAATCAAAACTGGGGTTTTCACTACTGGCTAACCCTATCCTCGCCACTTGCTCTCTCACTGTGCTCCTCCACCGGCCTACACCTTGTCCTCTGTTAAAACTTGACAACCTGAGCTACTCTCGGCACGGCCTGGTGGTAGTGATGCCTGTAATAGTTGGCCTCCTAAATGGCCTCCCTATATGCTCGAAGCGATACTGAACTCTTGAAGGAGGAGGCAGCCAAACTCTCCATCTACTACCTGCAGCCCATTTATGTTGTTGCCTGCAGCTCTGCAGCCTATCTCTGTAGGACCGCCTGGTCCGACTTTGCCTGTAGCTGATCCCTCTTAGCTGTCAATTCCTGTACCTAGGCCTATAACTACAAAATCTACCAATCTCTAGGGTCTGGCTGCGTAGGAGGTTGTATGTGGGTCTGGTCCTAATCCCCATCTCTAGGGGGTGTCGGAACCCTGTTCTGGTGCCCATCTTGTCTGTCATCCTGATCCTGGTGTGCTTGATCCTGATCATCTTCGTAAGGCTGATCCCACAGATCCTTGACTAGCTGATCTGGCCTTGGTCCTCTGCCTGCCTGATCCTGTCCTACCCAACCTTGTCTTGCCCCCTGCCCCTGGCACTGAAAGTCTGAGCAACAGCCTAAACCAATCTTTGTAGGCCTATGTAGTACCTAGGTCTTCTTGAACCTGATTGTATGGCCATGGCTTGGCCACCAACTATCTAAATGAATCAATGGCCTCTTGTGCTGGAATATATCAGCCCCAAGAGCTTTGGTTCACTGTCCTCACAAAGATGGTTGTATACTGATCATCTAGCCTATCCTGCACCTCCTCAAACTGCCTCTAGACCTAGCCCAGTAGGTACATCTCTATCATAGTGTGCTCCTGACCTTGCACCACTCTGTCCTAATAGGTGAAGTGTTGCTCTTGTGCATCATCAAACTAGGTGGACCGCCCAAGGTACGAGTGCCATGTAAAAACTTGCAACTCATCTAGGACCCTCCTCCAGTGAGAAATCCCATGTTGGCCTTTTTGCGTAAAGATACACCTCCTCTGTACTACCAGACCACTTGATCATCTAGCTCCATAGTAATTGGCACAACTCTCAGGCAAAGCACATGGATGTACTCCCATGCCCAGACGTGCAGGAGTGTGACCCTCGCTCCAAGTGCTCTTCCATCCATGTATGCAAACTCATGTAAATCTCTATAAAGGGAGGCTAGCAGAACTGGCCCCCATGCAAAAAAATTCGATCGTCACCAAACCATGCGCTCCCAAGCGAGCCCCCATCTTGGACTGAAATATCGGCCTCACTGATCTGGTGCGACAAGACCTGATATAGTGGCTGCAATAACTAGGTGGTAGGCTGACACCATAGCCCTATGCCGCTTTAGCTCAATCTGACCCTCGCAGAAGATAATCTGATTTGTTCCCATAATGTCGTAGCATGCATCCCTGCCATCATCATAATCAAATATAACCCACTCGCCATGAATCGATAATCTGAGGATCCACCACAAATCCTCTAGTGTGACTATGGCCTCACCTATCGGAAGGTGGAAGGAAGAGGTCTCATTGTGCCACCTCTCAGCAAGTGTTGTCATCATACCCAAGTGGGTCTACATGAGCATCATATAGGAAATATACCAAAGTCCCATCTCTCTTAGGAACTCCTACTCTCACTCTGATAGCTCATCCAAAAGGTCGAAGATCTCCCGAGACCTATGCTCACGTGAATAGATCTCCCTCACCTCCTCCGACATCAGGAAAGGTCACCGTGTTAAAAATCATCGAAAAAATCCTAAACTTGGCTTGTCTCGACATCTAAAACTAAACCCCAGCATCGCTGCCTATGATGGCAGTGTAGTTTGTAAATTTCAAACTGTGATGTTGGAGACTTCAAACTCCTAAACTGCACCGTGACATCGTAGTTTGGGACAACGATCCAGTTTGGCTTAAAACCTTAAATCTAAAGAACACCGTGGCGGTGCACCTTAGGAAGGCGACAAAGTTTGAAATTTAACCCTAATTTCAAACTCCAATGCTATGTCAGAACTTAGGATGGCGGTGATGTTTGAACACCGAGCATCGTAGTTTGAAATTTCTAGCGGGTTATATAACGCCGCTCCTAAAAAATCTAACTTTGGGCGTAATAAATGCACTCGAAATTCAAAAAACAACCTTCGGTCAAGTTGAATCACTGGTGGTCCAGTGTTGGGAAACCTCTAATACGTTTGTACTCAATCAGAAATGTGCATTGGGAGCTATCATTGCACCATCTCACCAAGGGGTCAGAGCTCAGAATCGCAGAATCTCTCAAGGCTGAATGTGAAAATGAATTGAAAGTGACCCCTTAGGGCCTATTTAAGCCTAAAAATTAGTGTTTTTTGACCCAGTTTGGAGTTCCTGCTAGGGTTTTGGACCCCCAAGCCTATTTATATCTAGTTGAGGTCCATTTTACATTGTTTTATTGTGTTTAGTTATGTTTTTAACCTCCCAGAGCCTTTTTAGACCTGTCGGGCACCTTGTCCTCTTTTTTTCGCAAGATCACCCAAAAATCAAAATTTTCGTCTAATCTCTCGAGGGGGCATTGTATTGGCATGATTTCTCTCACCGGGGTAGCAGTGGAGAAAATTTTGAAATCAAAAAATTTTGGCTTTTGATCAAGATAGTTTATTCTTTGAACCTATGTAACGAGTACATTGCTTCAAAGAGGGGCAAAATGTAGACATGAAAAATGTACCGATTGACATTGCACATCTGATCCCAACTACTAACACCATTTCATCCTAAATCATCCCTCGGTCTAACTATTTAATCAAATCCCCTTATTTTATTAAATTAATTAATTTCCATCCCTTAATTAAATAAATCATGTATTTGATTAATTCTCTCTCTTTTGTTAATTAAATCAATCAATCTAATCTAATTATCCCTATTTAATTAAATAATTAATTTTATTTGATTAAATCTTTAAAATTCTATCTCATTAAATTAAATAAATCAAAGCCTTATTTAATTTAATCTAACTCCATCCCTTTTAATTAAATAAAACAAAAATCTTTATTTAATTAAATCTTTAAATCATATTCTTCTCATTTTAATTTAAATCAACCCATAAATCTAAATTAAATTGTCACATCATTTAATCCCTCATTAAATTAATTAACCTTGATTAATTTAATCCTAATGCTTGTCCCATCCTCCATGTTTTGCCACTTGCACATGAAAATAGATTTAATTCATTTATTAAATCTCTATTTTCTTTCAACTTGGCATAATGGAGGAATATTCCTCAAATTTGAATTCAAAATCCAAGTGGACTTTGTCCTTCCAACAATGCATTTATCTCACCTTGTGTGTCCTTTTGCATTGAGCCAAGTGGCCTTTAATGCATTTTTTTCCCCCTTCAACATGTCATTTCCACATTTTCAAATTTCAAATATCCACCTAATTTGCATTTATGGGAACATTCATCAAAATGTGCACATCCTTCAACCATTAGCATTTTGACAAGTGGCGCCTTGCCATTGGATGAAAGTTAGCCCACATTGCTTCATTTTGGGAATTTCTCCAACTTGTCATTCTATAAATAAGAGGTTTCTCTCCTCATTTGAACATCGACAATTTGAGAAAACTTACTATACTTCAATTTCATCTTAGAGCTTTAGCATTTGCATCAAATTCATCAATTGTAGCTAGGTTATTGCAGGTTTTCTCCATGGAAGGCATTTGAAGAAATCACCAAGTGGATCACCATTATCACATCTTCATCAAGCTTGCTTAGGAGTTGGGAAAGGGCCAATTTCCACATCAAATTGGCACCAACTCCCCCTAGGATCAATAATTTACTTTGCTTTCATAGGATTTAATCTCTTTTATTGATTTGTCATTTTATTGCTTTCATTTTCCTATTTTGAGCATTGATAAATGGATTTTATGGGGAATCTCTATTCTAACTTGCATTGGAGCATACTAATGTGTTTGTTTATTGTGTTCTTGTAGGTATAGGATTGGGGTTCACAATTAATATATCCAAACCATGATGACTTAAATAATAATTAGAAGAAATCTCATGAAAACTGCAAGAAGAGATTAGTGTTTAGATGAATCATGTAAATGAAACCAACTCCATAAGCCACAACAAATAAAATATGCAATGCAAATGAGAATACAAGCCTTCAAAGGAGTTGTCATGGATAAAGAATCATCCTCCCTTATATCTCTTGTGAGAATTCCTGAAAGCTCTTCAGTTATCCACAATATCCACATGCTATGAGCTCTGATACAAAGATTGTGCATAGTTATTCTCAATTTATTAAATTTGGTGCTATTTTTTTTATCCTGTGATTCAGGCTTCAAACCAACCCCTCTCATTAGTATTTTTCTTCAAGAATTGTCTAGAAGAGGGTAATCAAAATCAGTACTGGAATATCTAAAATTTGAAGATCCTTTCCCTCAAACTGAAGCTTTGTTCTCGACAAACTAGAGCTAAGATGAGCCAAGAATTGGTGGAAGGGAAGTTGAATGAAAACTGAGAGCAACTAAAGTCCTTCCTAAGAAAAGTTCCCTTTCCACTGTAACTTTCGGTTCTAGTATCTCCTTGTTTATTTTTTTTGGCATCTCCTCATTTTTAATTTCTTGATAAAGAGCTTTTGAAAGATGTGCAAGATGTTCTTCAATCTGAACAATCATTGTTGAGATAAAATGGAAGCATTGCTCTTGTAAATAAGATGCTAAATCATTTATCCGGATATTTATGTGCATGAAGAAAACTTAGGAGGTCTTCCAGAATATTCCTGGACCCCTCATCTATGGTATCTTTTATTTGACTAACCTCATTTCCAAAATAAGCGTTAAGGTGACCAAAACAGTCTTCATCATTTTTCATCATAAATCTAAAACTCAACCCAGGTAAATTGACACTTTTTAGGTCCCCTCTCTTGACAAGCTAGCCCTCACTAGTAGTTAATTTGTGCAAATGGGTTTCAACATATTTGTAACTTGCCAGAGATGTAAATATGGCTTCAAGGCATTTACCAACCTTAACTCTCTCACATAGATTTGCAAATCCATCAACTATTATTTGTTTCATCCTACTAACAAATAGGCTTTCAAAAAGTTCATCCCACTGACTCTTTGAGTGCTTCAAAACAATCTCACACACGCATTTCCATGGAAACTCAAAATTTGAACCAAAAACCATTTTTAGCCACTCTAAGCTCCCTTCAAATGCATCCAGACTGTCCAATGTTTCTCTGATCAATGTCTCATTCTCTACAAGTTCCTTTCCACTTTTCACAAGATCAAGCAAATACTTTCCCCCAAGCCTATCTGCAGAGAGAATATCATCTGCACATGTCTTAAGCCATGCTAAGAAAGACTCTGATATAAATTTGCTCAAAAAAATCATCATGGTAGCTTGTAGATTCTCTCTATGAGATTTCCACAACTGTACCTCATTGTCTGGGTTTGGAATCCCACCAAACAACTGTGATTCAGGTGGAATTTCCAACATAGTCTTATAAAAAAAGGCAAATCGTTTAGAACCTCCAAGAAGAGTTCCCCAGCCTGACATAGCGTTACATGTATGACTCTTACCACATTACAAAAAATGAAACTGACTGCCCCCACCTTATCAGTATATCGGTCAGACATGTGTTATATTTCCAATGATGCATCGATGGTTCTATTTTTTCATTGGCGTGAGGATCTTCTATCGGCGAAACGAGGTCTCCTGTTCTCGCGATGGTTCGATGGGGAAATCCCCATTGGACCATCATGGGAACAAGAGACCTCATCCCACCAATATAAGATCCTCACACCAATGAAAAAATAGCTTCCAACGATAGGCACAAACTCCATCAACGACATCCCCATTGGACCATCGCGAGAACAGGAGACCTCATCCCGCCAATAGAAGATCCTCACGCCAATGAAAAAATAGAACCATTGTTGGAACCATAAGACATATCCGACCGATAGAACCCTTGGTGTGTGAAATATTCTAGCCATTTCCATCAAAATGAAGCAGATGGAGATCAGGGGTTTTGTTTCAAATGATATGGAAAATTTTGTTTGGAACCAAATAGAGCTGAATGGGTGTTTCAAACTCATTCAAATCTTGTTTAAAACAACCCAACATGAAGACAAGTGTACTTAGAAGATTGGGATTTCTTTTTTGATCATCATGATTTGGTTTAGAGCCAGGAAATTGAAGTAAAATGGTGATAGAGAACAATAGGGCATGGGAAGAAAATGTGTGAGGCTGTTTTGGGAAAAATGTGCCTTAAACATTAGAGATCTTCAAATTTGGGAAAATATTTTGAGAGGTTCCTTGCAAAATCCATTTTGTGCACATTCTGCAATCAATCATTTCATTCCATGAGATGACATCTCTTTGAGGCATTCTGTCAAACAATTCAGGTGTTTTGTCTATGATTCTGCATCTTGCATATATGTCTACTAGAGCATATCCAACTATAACATCAGGTATCTTTTAATTCCTTTATCTTTCATCAATCTCTTTACTATTTGAACCTCATATAGATGTTTTAGAGAAGAACATAAGTTGCAACATTTTTAGGATCCAACTAAAAATATGAATGGTTGATCAACCATGCACACCTAATGATCAACTATATATGTAAATTGTAATGCAATAAGGGTTACTAATGTGTGAAGTATGTGCAGGCCTCAACCACTAAACCTACATGACTACATGCACCTAGAACCCAAGCAAAGCTTACAATGTTAGGATGTGTTCTAGAGTGCTTCATTAATTCAAATATTTTGAGAGGTTCCTTGAAAAATCCATTTTGTGCACATTCTGAAATCAATCATTTCATTCCATGAGATGACATCTCTTTGAGGCATTCTATCAAACAATTCAGGTGTTTTGTCTATGATTCCACATCTTGCATATATGTCTACCAGAGCATATCCAACTATAACATCAAAGTATCTTTTTAATTCCTCTATCTTTCATCAATCTCTTTACTATTTGAACCTCGTATAGATGTTTTAGAGAACATAAGTTGCAACATTTTTAGGATCCAACTAAAAATATGAATGGTTGATCAACCATGCACACCTAATGATCAACTATATATGTAAATTGTAATGCAATAAGGGTTACTGACGTGTGAAGTATGTGCAGCCCTCATCCACTAAACTTGCATGACTGCATGCACCTAGAACCCAAGAAAAGCTTACAATGTTAGGATGTGTTCCAGAGTGCTTCATTAATTCAAAGATTTTGAGAGGTTCCTTGCAAAATTCATTTTGTGCACATTCTACAATCAATTATTTCATTCCATGAGATGACATCTCTTTGAGGTATTTTGTCAAACAATTTAGGTATTTTGTCTATGATTCCACATCTTGCATATATTGTCTACTTAAGCAATTTTTTCCTATAGTTGTTATTTGGTGTTATCAATGTTGTAGAGTCAGATTTTCCTGTATGCCTGAATGTCTTTTTTCATAAAATCAAGTTTATACTATGCTCCCCAAAGTTTCGAGGATGGGAATGACAGGGGATGGTGGGATGTGTTTTTGGTACAAGGATTCTTTTGGGTCATTTTTTAGGGGATGGTAGGGGACGACTATAAAAAGTAGGGAAATTTTTAAAAATATAGAGAAATCTCAAATATTCATATCAGAACATTGATAAAGCATTCATCATAGGCATTGTAGAAGATTAATACATAACATTAGACTTGAATTGAGATTTCACATAAGAATTGACAAAGTAATAAAATTCAAATTCTTTTATTGTCAATGTGCATACATATTAAATAAGAATTATAAAAAAATTCCCAAAGGCTTCAAGTTTCAACTATAAAATGACAAAAAAATAGAAAATATATGGTTGTCCCTAATCAACAGATGCAACTGGCAGGTTTGTATCAAAATTGGAGCTCAAGTTTGTGTCACTGTCAGATGCAAAGGCAGGGGGAAGTTTCTGGGTCCCCCAAGTCCCCAAAACATTTCTGGGATGGGGACAGGGGTACCAAGGTAGGGAATGGGTCCCCATGGAGCATTGAGTTTATATGGTTTGGGGTATCAAGGTGGGGTTTTATTCGACCACAAAAAACCTCTGTGGTTGGGACAGAGGTATACACCCCTCTTACTGATTACACCTTATCATCTGCTAAAGACCTCTGGGTGACTCCTGGCAATGGTACTGTGATGGATTGAGGGGGAAAACAGTAACAAAGGTCATTGTGATAGTAAAGTGGAGGTTGGTATGTACATTATTTAAGTCTTGTAAGATTCTAATTTGGAATCTAGAGGCACCAATTAGGAAAACCCTAGTCTGAGCCTTCATAAAAGAGTTTGCAATACTAATACATAAATGTAAAAATGTATTTGATTTTGACTTGTATATCTGAATAGCTCTAGTTCTTCTTGAATTAAATATTTAAAAACTCGTGCAGGAGCACCAAGGTATTTGTGAAAATGTTGATTCATGGAGGTCTTAGGTTAGTTTGAGTTTTGAGTCTAGAAGTCATTAATAAGGTCATGATTGACCAATTCATATTGTAAGCATGTGCAGGCATAATGAAGAGTGTTGGAGGTGGTGGCAGAGCTGTGAGAGGTTGGTAATGTCATTTTTCATTAAACCCTACCCCAAGCTAGTGTAAAGTGAGGATTTTTAGTTACAGAGGTTAGATGAGAGTTTTCCCATCTAAAAATTGTTGATTAGGGCCCTATGTTGACTGGTAAGAAGATCTGAGTGGTTGTTTGGAGTTGGAGGAAAGAATTTGAGGTACCTCCTTTGAAATAGAGACCTAATTGGTCTATTAGGACAATGTTGTTTCTAGGTTTTGCATGAGATGGTCCAAAGTGACCCATGATGGTTTTGAAGGTAAGTTATAGTTTTCCTTAAAGGATGTCTAAAAGAGTAGATAGATTGATCGTTGAGTCGTTCATTGTGAGATAAAGTCAAAAATTTGGGTCTATAGACCTACTAGATGAGTTGAAGAGTTTTTGCAAAGGAGTGATTTGGAAGAGTTTTGTGAATCAATTGGTTGTTTGAATCAGCTTGTTTTGTGATGATTTGTTCAAATCCAAATTGCTTTGCATCAAAAACTTTCCATCATATTGAAGCTTGATGGGAAGAAGGGTCCATTGAGATAACTCAAGGGGTGTTACTTGCTAGGAGGAGAGAGGTTGTGGAGTACTTGTTGGCTTGAACAAGTGATTGAGCTCACCTTCCTTGTATTGAAGAGGATGTACCAGGTATGTATTTCCTCAGTCATGATTAAATTATAACTAATGGTTTTGTTATGAGATGGCGTTGATGAAAAATCATATAACTATGATAGTTAAAATTATTTTGGTGGTCATAAGACATTCTTTTTTATAACATTTATAAAGAAAGTATAGATTAAAGTTTGTTGTGCAGAAGCAGTGAGTAGGTTGCATTCCTCCACTTGCCTCAAATCTTGATTTGGGTGATGAGGACAGAGGTATAATTCCTTCTGTTACCTCACACTTGTTCCTTATGTTACCTCACACTTGTTCTAGTCATGTAATCACCTTGATGGTTGTTACCTCCCCCATGTTCCAGTCATGTATTTACCTTGATGACTGACTGACTTGTTTTTAGGGCTTACAACTTACAAGAAAAATGAAGGCCCTTTGACCTTTTAGATCATCTGTGATAATTTAATTACATCAACAAAAAACCATGGAAGGATTTAAGTACTTAGGATTTTGTTGAAGATATCACTGTACTATTTGAAGATTTTGGTTTGTGCCTATTTTAAGCCAGATGTTATGCTTTTGGCCTTGAGATTGAGTGGGACTCTCAAAACTTACATTTTTTGGTCCTGACAACAGACTTTTAGTATGCTATGGTTAAGATGGTTTGATTGAGAATTTGAGAACAACAAAGGATAAGAATCAATCTTTTATGTCATTTAAAGATTGGAATAAAGATTATTGGGCGGGACAACTTAAGACCTTAGATTTGCACCAATTATATATCAGTTAAAGACCTGACCTATACCTCATGTAACTCTCCATGACTGTAAATATGATCTTCAAATTAGAAATATATACATTCTACGCAAGATTTATTTGTTTAGTAGATACTTAGGGAATGTGTAAACATGATAGTGAATACCTTGAACTAGTTAGCTTTATCTACTAGTTACTTCTAATCAACTAAGGAAATTTATATTTCAATATTGAACTTCAAAATTTAGACAATTGCCACATGCACTGCACATAAATGGAGGCACCCTTTTAACACATTTCTTTGATTATGCTTTCATCTCCTTTCACATTTGAGTATACTAACTTATTTTGAAAAACAAACTGATTTCAATGTTCTATCCCATGGCTCAGTTCTTGTTTTTGTGTTGAACAAATATCAAACACTAAGCTTCAGTGTCATGCTGGATTGTCAGAAAGCTACAATGTGAAAATAGCTTCTTTAGAGTCTTCATTCTATTATATCTTTGCAACTCTGTTCTTTCCAAATTTAGTTTTACATACTAACAGTGACCATGAAAAAATTATTGCAGGAGTGGGAGGTTATTCTTACCTATATGAGCCACTTTGGTGGGAAGGTATGATTACCAGTAAGTGATTATTACTTATTAAATCAGGTTTAGGTGACAATTGGAGAATATTAATGTTTGAAAATTGACATAGATTACTTGCATTCAAACTATTAATTTCCTTACAATATTTTTTGAGATTATAGTTGTATGGCTGGAGAGTTTATATATTCATTGTTTTCAAAATTTATAGTTTATCTACAATGACTTCACTACCAGTCCTTAACAACTATTTTAGAATAAAAAATTTTACTCAAAATTACATTCACAGTCTTTTACGAATAACTACTAACTACCCTGCAAACCAAAAACTCCTTTTCATTGCCCACAGTTTTGTAAAACCCCCAAAAACTAACTATGGACAGCCAAAAAACTCAAATTCATGGCAGAGGATATGTTAACTGTAAAGCTACAGATGAGCTACTCGCCACAGGTTCCATAGAGGTCTTGTTCTTGTTCTTCTTCCTCTGAGGTCGCTGCTCCAACTTCTCCAGCTGCTCCAACTTCTTCAGCAGCTTCGCTTCAGCCTTTTCTTTCACTATCACTGCATCAACCTCTATTATTTCCACAATCAGTTTTAGAGCCTCCCACCCACGTGCTACTCCCTCTCTCCATCTAGATTTACGTTTTCCTTCTGGCCATTTCACAAAGGGTAGGAATTTCACTATTTCTTCATCCTCTTCGCTTTCAATTATCTCACTGATATCCATCCCAACTCCCAGAATCTCCCATTCCAATAGTGAGTCCATGTCCTTTAGATAATCCTTATGCACCAATGCCTTCATCACCTTTTTCACAACTTCAATCGGCTCCCAAATCTAAGCCCCAAGCCATTATGAGCGAATAGATGTCCAAATTAGTTTTGTACATATGCGTGAGCTGGCCGAATCCTCTTCCCAGAATTAGTTGCACTGACTGCACTAATCGTTCATCATTGTACAGGAAACACCCCATCAGTCTCTATATCGATGGTTCTCCATGAAAGTGTGAGTGGTTTCTTCATTTTAAGTGTGAAACCAGCCTCCATCACCTCTGCAGTGACAGAGCCACCACCTCTTGTACACTTTTTCACACCTATTGTTCGCCATAGTAGAGGAGCATCGAGAAAGTAATGCCTTGAGAATTGAATAACTTAATTCACATTCCTTTCCATAAATTCTCGGCATACATCAGTCATCACCACCACCTGAATCCACACACTTCTCTCATTCACTTCAAGAATTAAAACCTACAATTACTCCATTTTAGAGCTCCGTAAATGCACCACCCATTTCAGTCTTGTCATCGGGGGAGAACATTAATTTTAAATATCTTGGCAATGCCTTAGGATGTCACATCAGTTAGAATGATCATTATCGTTGTATCAATGATACTATGATCCTTCTTCCATTGATAGCCACCTTCTCCACCGATGAAAAAAATTTCCTAGGTCTATCGACATGACACCATATAACATCACCCCGATGCACCCCAACTCCACTGATATACATTATGCACTTGATAATCCATGGTTATATCGGGCCATCAGGGAAATTCAAACATTTATTCCATCGATGTTCATGTGTCACAGCGATGTGCTTAATTTTGTTGACTCTTTCAGTCTATCGGGGAGAGTGTCTTAGGAGTCAACCTGATCGGGTATTGTTACACCGATACTAGGTTATGAGCTGCTTTCATCGGGCCATATACGAGGCTATAATGGGGGTTCCACTGATGAGGCATTGTTAGGCCGATAGTGCTAATTTTTATTTAGGGATGGGGAAAGATTTATGGAGCCTCATACTATTATGGTCTCATGCTTACTATTATGAGCTTTTGATAGATTTTTTCTAAGGCAGTGAAATGTTTGACAAAATGCTTTGGTAGACATGTATGGAAAATGTGGTAGCATAGAGAAGGTGGTGAGCTGTTTGAAAAAA
The DNA here is from genome assembly GCA_007258455.2 of Sequoia sempervirens. Taxonomy (NCBI): domain Eukaryota; kingdom Viridiplantae; phylum Streptophyta; class Pinopsida; order Cupressales; family Cupressaceae; genus Sequoia; species Sequoia sempervirens. The sequence continues at coordinate 453,824,667 of VDFB02105785.1, forward strand.
TGCCTCAAAGAAATGTGGTCTCATAGAATGCCATGACAAGCAAATACAATTAGCAGTTGCTCCTAGTTATTAGTTATGCAATGTGAAGTAATTGCATAACTACTTAGGTTGACTTTGCAAAAACTATATTATAATTGAAATTTTATCATCTATCAACATCTAGTTATTAGTTATGCAATGTGAAGTAATGCTTTGAGTTTGAAAGGTGTGCAATGTAATGTAATCAAAGATATGAATATAAACTACATAAATCTATTGTTTACAATTCATTAGTTAAACTCTTTATTTTATTTGCTCTCTATATCTCTAGGCTATGGAAATGCCTTTCAATTTCAGAAAAAACTAGTTTTTATCTCTTGTTCTACAATTTTTTACATGTTTTCCCAATTTTTGAATGCATGGGGTTATGTTTCAGAGCTTTAATGCCACTATTTTTGTACATCCCAATGTGTTTCACCTTCACCTTGCAGTAGTAGTAGTAGTGCTCTCAAATTGCATTCTTAGTTTTTGTGCATTAGCTAACTTTTTTATGTGTAACAGTGTTGTCATAACCTTATGTGTCTGGTATGTGTACATGATAATGTAGTGTTTATATTTGTGGCCTTTGTATCTGATTAGCATGAAGCTAATAGTACAACATTGTAAGTAGTGCTATGAGTGTTGGTTTTTTAGTAAATTAGATTGATCATTGCAACTATTTTTGAAATTTTCCTTTTGCAATTATTTTAACACACACACATACAAGTACTATTTAAGTGAGTAATGGTTGTTTTATTATGAAAACAAGGGTAGTGATTACCTATGTAATATAATATGTTATTTTTTTTCTTTTTGCAGAAATGTATTGATAAACTCAAAGAAGGGGATAAAGTTAGGGAGTCAACTTGAAATGAAGAGGAGATGCAAATGTAAACATTCTAAAGGTCACAAGTAACATACCCCTTGTTTATGAAGACAAAATAGATGGAGTTTTTGGTTTGAAAGAGAAAGATGGAACCTTCACACGGTGGCCACTAAAATATTTGTAGAAAATGACATAGTTGAACATGTTTATCATGTACTAGTTAATGTTAGACATCTTGGCTCACTGTTTTATGTAGTATTTTGAATGTGTTGTTCAAGGATCTTAATTATCATGGTGTATTTGAAAGAGTTGGAAACTCTTAGAGAAATTTGAAATTTTTTATTATATTTACATATATACTCTTAGACAATTTTGACATCTTGTAACTTGATATATATATGTATATTTGCATTAAATTTTTTATTGCAGATTACCTTTATTATCATGATGTTGAATCAATCTTTTAATTCTAGCATATTGTAGCTTGTTCGTATATGTAATATTTTTAGTTTTTTTATGTTTTAGTTCAAGTTTAATATTATGTTAGTTTTGTATTATAAAATTTATGGTACTTAATAAATTATTCATTTCATGACTATATTTACTACCAATTAATGAAAACCAGTAAATAAAAATGACTAAATTAATGACTAAATATATGACTAAAGTAATGACTAAATTAATGATTAAATAGATGACTAAATTAATGACTATATATATGACTAAATTAATGACTACATTAATGACTAAATATATGACTAAATTAATGACTAAATAATGACTAAAGTAATGATACCATGACTAAATGAAGTCAATGACTAAATATATGACTAACATTAACTTAACGACTAAATAAATGACTAAATCAATGACTAAATCAATGACCAAATCAATGACCAAATCAATGACCAAATTAATGACTAAAATCAATGATTAAATAAATGACTAAAATTGTTTAGTCATAAATATAGTGGTGTTATAAATGACTACAAATAAACCACTAATAGTCACATGACTCAAGTTAGTCATTTATATGCAATTTTTAGTAGTTTATTTAGTCATATATTGTTGTTTGTGTACTAGTGCTTTTACCAATACCCGCTCGCCAGCTAAGCATAATCTGGTCCCACCAAGGCACCTGCAGGCACAACTCTATGTTTATCACCAATTTGATGAGACAATCTGTCATCTCCCACCAAACTGAGGATGTCACTCTGAAGAAGGTTTTACACTAAGTGGTCCCCACTGCAGCCCATTAGACTATCGAAGAGACCTACACCAAAGTCTTAGCAAAACCCCGAAGTCCCACTGACAATGTTCTTCCAGTCTTCTATTGGAGTGTCGAGGAGACATATTCCAATGTCCTTTTGAACCATCAAGGTCTCATCGACAAGAGTCCTCCAGCCTCCCATCGGCGTGTCGAGGAGACAAGAATCAAAGTCATGACAAATCCATGAAGTCCCACCAACAACGATCCTCCATCCTTTCATCGAAACTTTGAGGAGACATGTTCCAATGTCTCAGCAACACAACAAGGTCACTCCAATAAGAGAATCCATCACCATGTCGAAGGGACATCACAGAAACTCCCACTGAAAAAATCAACTCTCGCCGACAATGAAACTCCATACCACCAATGCAACACCCTCCATCGGGATTTCAATAAGACTGGTGACTCTATCTTGGCGATAATCAATTATCTATTTGATAATGTACAGGCTCAAGCACCAATATGATTGAGGCACCATTTCTCAACATTCTCCCACTTTTCAAAGAATGTACTGACTACCAATCAATGCATGAACCCTCTCTATCACCCAGGACACCTGTAACAACATCTATAATGTCCACCATCTCAGGCAGTAGTTCCAACCATCCTATAAGGAAAAATAACAAGCCATGGTGTATATGCACCAGTCTAATCTGAGACACCAACAACAAAACCAAAAGACAACAAGGGATTAAATGCACTGCCACCACTCCATTGTGCTCAAAAAGCTATACAAAAGCATAAACAACATCAACTTCAAAGTTGTAACCTGAACATAACTATGAAGGTATTCTCTAGAAAACATTATAGAATACCAGCTAGAACAACAATCAGAAAATTGACTGCTCCCATAAAACAAATCAAACCCACGTGACTGAAAATAGCACACACAACAAGTGCTAATTCATCCAATCACACATACCTCAAATGTATCCACATCATCAAACTCATGCCACCTACATAGTCAACCCATCAACTACAAATTCAAGCTCCATGTGCCATCCAGAAACTCCCACTGCATAGGTAATGTAAAATCTAAAAGATCAAAGGCATAACGAGTCTACCAATAGCAACACATAGAAGTGTAAAACATCATGTTGTACCAAGGAAACATCCACAATGATATGCACAATTTGTAAACCAGTAACCTATAAGAAAAACTCTCATCACAAGTCTTCACAACTCTCCCAAGTTCTCCACACCCAACAAAGGAAAGAGATAAAGAACCTTCATGTCATCACCCAAGAACATAAGTGAAAACACATGACCACAAGCTAGTGATCACTACAACACTGACCAAATATCAAACCAATGTAATGTGAAACCAAACATCCAGGAAGATAACCAAGACCAAAGAGAGAACCACTACACATCATGTTCCTATAGAAAATACTCCTACATACACCTTTGAATGCCAACTATGTCAAGTATGATCTCCTTCCAGAGCATCCCAAAATAAAATCCATAACAACACCCAACCATTTAATCACCAAGATCAAACACAACATATATATCATGTAATGAACATAGATGTAAGCCTCTCTAGCCAAAGAAGATCAGACTACTCCATTTCCCATTTTAGGAAATCAACCCACTATTATCCCCTATGATCATCATAAATGAAACTAAAAACCCAAGGAGATTAACCATGCTATCCATCTCTCACAATGAATCCTCCAAAACCATCTATTTGTAGCTCAAGATCCATATCCATGAAAGAAAGCATAAAACACCGAAGAGAAACAATGGGCATTACCTCTCAAGTGATAAGGAACTGAGTAGACCAAGAGTGGGAACGAGAATGCTCTGCCAAGAGAAATCTCCTCATAGGTCTCTGTTGAACTCATGTCTAACCAAGGTGTAGGCTTCTTAGACTTTCTGTTGAAATCTTCATCAGGAGTAACCATCAACACTTCTCTCATCTCAAGAGAATTACAACCTCACCTTATTCTCCATGTATCCATGAGCATCTATAAACAATCATTTCATACTAAACTCCAATCAACATCACTTCATTATCATGAATTTCTCAAGCATATGACCAATGCACCCAAAACACAGAGAATCTCCACACCACTATCAAAGCCCCAAACATTTGAAACAAAAAATTATCATGACATCATGATCTTATGATCCCCCTTAGGAGATACCATGCTCTAAGTGACCTTGCCATGGTCTTAAGAGCAATGCCTCATGCCAAAACTCTAATGCACAAGAAAGAGTATAACATGACATGAAACAACTCTAAACGAACATCACCTATCAAGCACCACCAACACCTCATCCAAAGACTCCAAATGCCCTCCATGGTTCCAAGACGTTACACATCCTCAAATAATGTCCATCCAATGAAAAAGAACCCTTCTACAACAATAGGATCTAAGAGTCCCTCCTAGTAACATCTGCAACTCTAAAGAAGATCATTCACCATCAAGTGATGAACCCATAGTCACTACTAAAGCTCCCACTTAACCATGACACCTGAGCTCTCCAAGCATCATGACCAAACATCTACTAATATGAAAAATGGCCAGGTCCACTCAACAACATGTCCATCTGACAACAATACCAAGCAAAAAAGATCTTCGAACCAAGTAGATAAAACCATCACTTTCAAAAGAAAACACAAACCAGTGTACCCAAGATATCCATGAAATCATGATACACATGCTACAGGTCCCCATAGTTGAATATTCAAGTACTCTACATCATCCATCCTCTCATCCTGAAGCAACCACACCAATGCACAAGTGACCAAAGACAAGGCCAACTAAACGATCTGCACCATCACAAAATCAAACCTCGTGGATATTGACTGTCAACTTCCAAGTTGTCCCACAAAAAACATGTAGCTAAAGACATCCCACAACATTGCTCAACCCGTAGATTTAATAAATGAAACATGAAAACCCATCATCGCATTGGAAACTACAAAAATGAGATCTCAAGGATAATAAAAACGTAGACAACTTGACTCAAACACCAAATCAAGATCAAATCCGATTTTCCAATCATGCCCAAAACGAGCACCATAGTCAAGGGAATCCATTAAGCACCACAGAAAATTTGAGTGACTATTCACTTACCAACACTCCCATGTAGAGGTGACATCATACCTCCTCATACCATGCATGAAGCATGCATGCAGAACTACAACTATCTCATCCAGTACCACCCCAAAAACCAGGGTCTAGAAAATAGCTTTAAACCCAGCTCCACATAACCACAAATTTTTCTTGACCATGTAAAACCTGCAAAATCATTTTGTTTGAAAACACCCATGTGCATCCATACCCACTTCACATCTAGAAGAACAAGAATATGAATAAAGAAACACCATAACAGTTAAACCAGAAAATGGATTAAAAATGAATGGGCATCACCATAGACTTTTTTTTAAGAAAAACTATAAAAAACTCTTAGACCCAAAGTCACGAGTTTAAACCATGCAGGTACAAGACATCCATTAAAGGAACAAGTAGTACAGGAACTCTAGGCCCATTTTAGGCCAAATCCACAACCACCATCATGCACATGCATCCAAGAGAGAGATAATCTATTTTAGAAGTTTCCAGACCACCCAATGATGAACTTCATAGTCTACATGCAATTAGGGTGTCATAAAACTATGCCTTCCAATACTAGGTAAATGAACCTAGCATAATCAAATTACTCCATGACTGAATAAACAACCCAAGCTTCTCCATATCATCAGGGAGCCTCTCACACAAACACCCAATATGGAAGCTTTGTTGAAACACAACCATGAAGTAGAATATTCCACCCCATGCATCAAGATTATACCACTGCCAACTAGGAACCTTGGATCACAACATTCTAGTATGACTAGTTCTAGTTTCTCGATATTCACCATCCTCCATGTTGCATGTTGTCCCATGAAACTCAAACAAAAGAGCAAGAATTTCTACTCACCAAAGGATCAATTCATCAATCAATTCCTTCAGATTTCCTCAAGCCTACCATGCTAAGAAATCTTCATAGAAGGAATACCTAGAACCAACAACACCAAGAACTCACACTTCTAGAAGCAGGAACTGATACCACTTGTAGGGAAATGTTGATTCATCCCAGAAAGAGCATCTGAGAATAGTGGTGTCTTCGGTAATTTTAATTTCATCATATTTCCTCAAAGACACAAACTACTATGCCACAAAGTAGAATCAGACATAGTTCATTTCCCACAATGACCCTTAGAGAAAAATTAATGCTAATTAAACTAGTTCCAAACAACACCATTAAACAGATTCAACAACTAGAATTAAAAAACATGAAAGATGAAACAGACAATAGGAACACATAAATTTTATGTGGGGAAAACCCTTTCAGGTAAAAAACCCCACACTCCAAAAGCCCAGATCTCCATTGTATTATTCAACAACACAATACAGTTACAAATATAATTTAGGCTCTAATCCTTTATAAAATTTACATCTGTAGAGAATCTGGCAGCATATCCTTGTTCTATTTCCCTCTCTCTTCATCTATCCAACCAAGCCCCTGTCTCTCAAAATGCTAAGATGTTATATTACAATTTCCAGTCGTTACCAAGAAGTCGATTGTTCTGCATTCCATACCAGCCGAGCGTCACCAATGAACATAATTGTTAACATTCACTGCCTCGCCAAAACCAAATTGGACCTTCGAAGAGACATCATGCCATATCCTTTCGAACTGTTAACGTCACATCAATATGCACATAGTTCACTGTTGTCACCAACTCCCATCAGAACTTTGAAGAGACTCGAGACACTCTCTCACCAAACTCACATCATCACATCAACAAGAATACAGTTTGCTACTTCATTCCTGAATGCTAGATCACCTAATCTCACATCCTCCACTAGCTTCTACCAATACCCACTCGCCATCTAAGCATAATCCAGTCCCACCAAGGCACCTACAGGAACAACTCTATGTTTATCACCAATTTGATGAGATAATCTATCATCTCCCAGCGAACTAAGGATGTCACTCTGAAGAAGGTCTTACACTATGTGGTCCCCACTACATCCCATTGGACTATCGAAGAGACCTGCAATAAAGTCTCGGCGAAACCTTGAAGTCCCACCGATAATGTTCTTCCAACCTTATATTGGAGTATCAAGGAGACATATTCCAAGGTCCTCTAAAACCATCAAGGTCTCATCGACAAGAGTCCTCCAGCCTCCCATCGATACATGTCAAGGAGACAAGAATCAAAGTCATGGAAAACCCACGAAGTCCCACTAACAATGATCCTCCATCCTTTCATTGAAACTTTGAGGAGACATGTTCCAATGTCTTGACGACACAACAAGGTCGCTTTGATAATAGACTCCATCGCCATGTCGAAGGGACATCACAGAAACTCCAACTAAAAAGATTAACTCTTTCCGACAATGAATCTCCATACCACTAATGCAACACCCTCCATCGGTATTTTGATAAGACTGGTGACTCTGTCTTGGCGATAACCAATTGTCTGTTCGACAATGTAGAGGTCCGAACACCAATATGTTTGAGGCACCATTTCTCAACATGTAACACATGATCCAAAACATACATGATCTATCAAAGTGATATGTATAGGTAAGTGAAATATTTTTTTGGATCAATCAAAGTGATATATATAAATCACTTTTTTCAATGTGAAAAAATCTTCATATTTATAATGCTATATTTTTCTACCAACCAAAAATATATGAAATAGACTTTACTTCATTAACTAGACCAATTATAGAGTTAAACACTATTGTATAATTGGTGTTTCATCTATCAACTTTGCACTATCTAAAGTATATTTCTTCTATTCTCATGATACGACTCTTTAAATGCATGCTCCTACACCATCATGCTCAAATTTTCCATGTCTAACCTCAAATAAGTTCCATATTTATTGAACACCACTCTTTTTATGCGTCCTAATTAACCAATAAAATATATGTGAGTTTTAAACTTTTGATGCACAATTATTTGACTATACAATATGCTAACCAAATATGATGCTCCTACTACTTCCATATAAAATCTAAAATTAACCTTGCATAACTCTCTAGAATATGTGCACGATCATCACTAGTCTAAAATAACACCACTTCAATTTCCTTCTATCTTCCTTTGTAGTGTTGGCTGGATTAATGAATGTTATATACATAAATATTTCAATTTGAGTGGAGTTATAGTATTGTGATTCAATTTCTTAACTACATGAAGTTTTACATTTTTCCCTTTGTTTCTGCAAATTCTTCTTTTCCATACCTTGAATAAATGTTGCATGATCTAATTAAATTGGAAAAGATGATATATCTTCATCTATGGAGTTCAATTTCTTAGTTTCATGAAGTTGTATCATTCATTGTCTTTTCTTTGAATTCTCAACTTCACACTCTTTTGATATTTGAGTCTTTGATCATTTTCTTGGCATTATGTTGAATTCTATACCAATCAAATACAATTATTCAAAATAATCGAAACAATGATATTCAATTATCAAAAATAAATAAAAAACATGCAATCAATTATTCAAATTATTAAAAATAAAGTATAACATGAAAATTACATTAGAAACCAACTTTGGTATATCAAAAATTCAAGTATAATTAAAATTATGGTTAAAACATGGTGATTAGATGATGAATAAGACATACAAATTACTCTAATAATTCTAGGATAAATCATGAAACCTCAAGAAAATAAAAATCTATGACATAATGAAAGCCACCAACACACCACCACAAGATCATATAAAAAACCACACATATACATATGAATATTAAAGTGCATCACATTCACAATATGAGAACTAGGATAAAATATCAATAAACACACACCCACAATAGTGCCACCTATAGAAAAATGACTACAACAAATAGAAAACACACCACAATGGACAAATATTATTTTTTAGTTCTTAAAGATTTCAAACCTTGACTTTAGAGTCATTACTCAAAATTAGGGAATGAAAGAAAAGTTATTCTAAATATAAATAAGGGTTCATAAAATAGGAGAGGAAAAACTTGGGAAAATTGATAGTATAGGTAATATCCTCTTATCCTATAGGATCTACAATATTAAGGATGATTATCCTTGATATATCATTGATAGGACAATTATATAAATAATGGAGTAAATAATAGGACCTAACTATCCATTGCCTAATAGTATCAGTAATTATACCTTCTCGGCCTAAACATGAGTGGATTAGCATAGGCATGCACATGTAATGTATAAATGAAAGACAATTCTATATCACTCTTGATTAATCCCCTTAACATGCATTATATGTGTGCACATCTTGGAGACCAAAATAATATAATTGTCTAGATGTTTGTAATTTAGTGGATCTCTAATAATATTTATTACTATTTTTTTGAAAAAAAAGAAAGAATAAATCCAATTTTTTAGCCACCTCAAAGTATGACTTAAGTGAAACAACTCTTAGGATTCATCAAAGTTCATAAAACTCAACTAAGCACATAGGAATGGTAGAAACTACACTAAAACTAAGATAAGAGAGGTTTCTTTATTGGTATTAAGAGTGATGGAGTTGAGAGGTATTAAATAATTAAAGAGAGATGTTTTCATTAAAATTAGTTCATTAATAAATTTTTCATATATTTTCCTTGATAAATGATCCTAAATCACCTAGTGATTAACTACAAATTAACCAATGACTAGAGAGATCACTATTAGATTAGAAATCTTATTCTGGATTTTAACGGTAAAACTCCCTAATATGATAAAATTCGGGTCTTTAATTAGGTATGAATTTAACCAAAAAGTGATAAAGGAAAGAAAATTAAAATAGAAACAAGAAATATAATTGCATAGAAAAGAGAATGAACACAGATTATTTCTCGAATGCATAAAGAGAATGTGTAGATAAAAGATAGAAACTATAGTTTTTCATATGAAAAAACATTGAAGAAGCAATTGTAATTTTAACATTATACGAATTATTAAAAAAATAAACTTGGTTCATAGACTAGCCATGTCATTCTTCATTTTGTTTCTCAAACTGAAAAGCTCACAAACTCTTTCCATTTGTTAGAACTAAAAAACCTAGTCTTCTTGTTGCAAGTATGTGTAGTTGGTGTTGTCATTAATTTCAACAAGATTTGGTGTTATCATTTGGTTTCAATTGTATGAGAAGGATTTTTTTGTAAAGATGTGTACTTGGTGTTGATTTGGTGTTGTATCTGATAATGCTTTGATTAGTTGCATTCTGCTATCATTAGTAGCCCACTAGTGTCAACCTCTAGTGTTACTTTGATAAGCTTATGTCTATGGATTTATGGCTGAGTTTCTATGATGCAATTGGCTTGGTGGTGATGAGAAAGTGTTGAAGATGTTGAGGATGTGTCTTTGGTGCTTGGTTTCCAAGTGCTTTTGAGAAAACTTAAATTAAAAGAGGAAATTGTGTTTTATAGTGGTGTTTTGTGTTGTAGAGTATCATTTTGGTTTGGATCTGTATTTCTTCTGTATTGAAGATCTACTTGTGTGGTTTTGATATGTTGATCAGAGGTGTTTAGAGGTGTTACATCCATAATTTGGTGTGTTGGATCATTGTGCAGAGGAAGTTATGTTCACCAGTGTGTGAACTATGTATTGCAGAGGTGTATGGGATAATTTTTTTTGCTCTGAATTTCTCCATAGGATGGTTTCAGGTCTTCCGGACCTAGAAGTGTGCTTATAAGGTTTGTGTCTTTCTTCAATTTAAGTTGTTTGACGTTTGGTACTTCAGAAGTCAATTTCTTCGGTTGCAGTGTATGGAAAAGTTGTTTGAGTTTATTGGGTGTGTACATTCTTCAAGTGAAAGTTGTTGCAAAGGAATTTGTTGGATTTTAGGGTGTTTGTGGAATATTCTAGATTGTGTTCAATTGTTGTGTGGTTTCCATGAGTCATCTTTGGATTTGAGGAAGCATGTACTTAAGTGTTAATGGTGTTTGGCTAACCTTCGGTGTTTACACTAATTACAAAGTTACTTTGGTGTTTGTGGAAGCATTGAAAAGTGTGTATGAGTGGATTTAGGTCCTAGATAAGGTGTGTTGTGGTCTTCCTACATTTCTTTCCACTGCAGGAATGTTTTGGTGCCAACCTAATTTGATTTTGCATTATTGAGGTACATTTCCAGCCTTGGAGAATGTTTTCAAGGTTAAAGATGGTATAAATAAGTGTTGAGTTGTTAAGGGAAGTTAAGATCGATAAGTATAATGCAAATGATGTTAATTGCAGAGTTGTAAGGTGTGAATTTGTGTAGTACAATGTGAGATTTCATGCGTTAGATTATTGGATGCAGTGAGTAGAAGGTGTCTACAATTCTTCAATAAGACTACAAAGATGTTGATGATGTTGTGGTGGATATTTTTGTTGCATTGAGATGGATTTCTCATTGTAACATTCTTCTCTCACTAGTATAAAAACAAAAATAAATGACAAAACTACTAAAAATTGAATATAAATAACTAAGCTTGGTCACTTGACCATTAGAAGTTTACTGTCGGTCATTTATAAGGTGACCAAATTTATGTGTAAACCATTTCTAGTCATTTATTGGTTGTTTTGATTGATCAATTTGGTAGTATATTCATTCATTAATTTAGTCATTGATTGTTGTTAATTGGTCATTTATTTAGTCATGGTAGTCATTTATTTAGTCATTGTAATCATTAATTGCCATCAATTGGTAGTATATTTAGTCATTTTTATTCACTGTTTTCCTTCCATTGGTAGTATATTTAGTCATTTTTATTAACTGATTTCCATCCATTGGTAGTATATTTAGTCATTTTAATCATTATTTTTTCGTCAACTAGTCATATAGTTAGTTATATTTATTCACTAGTTTATGTCAATTGGTAGTATATTTAGTCAATTTAATTATTAAGTGGCGTCAATTAGTAGTATATTTAGTTATTTTAATTGATTGATTTCCATTAATTGGTAGTAAATTTAGTCATTTTAATTTTTAATTACCGTCATTTGGTAGTTTATTTAATTGTTTTTGTTCACTAATTTCTATCAACTGGTGGTATATTGATACATTGTTTATTAATTGCATAACCATTATATTTACTACTAGTTTAGTAGTAAATTTTCATTTATATGAGATGAATAATTTTATTAAATACCATAAATTGTATAATACAGAAATAAACATATCATTAAACTTGAATTAAAATATAAAAGCAAATAAAAATATTACATATACGAACAAGCTACAACATGCTAGAAGTTTAAAGATTGATTCAACATCATGCTATAAAAAGGTAATCTGCAATAAAAAAATATAATGCAATTTTGATGAACTCAGTGGCCATCGTGTGAAGGTTCCTTCTTTCTCTTTTAGACGGACAACTCCATCTATTTTTTCTTCATAAGAAATGGGTATGTTACTTGTGACCTTTAAAATATTTACATTTGCATCTCCTATTCCTTTCAATTTGACTCCATTTAAAATAGATAGTGAGTGAATCTCCCCAATGCCCAAAACAACACCATCAAACAGATCCAACACCCCAACTTTATCCCCTTCTTTGAGTTTATCAATACATTTCTACAAAAACAACAAAAATACACATTATATTAAGATATAAAACATTTGATAACACACAAATAAACATTTAATAAATATTTATAAGAAACTAGAAAATGACAATAGGAAACCTGAAACCATGCACTTGACATATTAAACAAAAATTAACTTCCTGCTATTTGATATAGAAGGACAACAAGTAATCACTTGATTGAGGCTATTGAAGTTCTTTGAATAGAGGCTCTGAGAAAAGCTCTTCTAGATGAGCTTCAAGTTGTGATATCTCTTGATGGGTCATATGTGAACTATAGGCATTTAGTTATTTTATGTGACACAATTTGACATATCAAGGTCATTTGATGGCTATTACTCGACATAGTATCAATCATAATGATATAGGACCAATGATGAGATGTTCATTTGAGGAGATTGTGGATATCCTTTTGGATGTTGGTTTTTTGCAAAAGGAGACCCTCTCAAGGGTGTTAAAAAAACGTCATGCTTCGTTAGTTATATCAATCTAACAATAGGACTGCAAGGAAATTTCAGTTGCACCAAAATATGAGTTTGTGCCTCAACATGTAAGGATTCAACTTCTTTACGAAAAAAATGAATTGTTTTTCACAAAAAAAGACAAGCAAATTCCTGCGTAAAAAATCTTAACTTAATTTGTTTTATCATTTTATCTCTTCATCTTGATGATGAATCATGGACTGATCCAAAATGTACATGAAAAATTAGATAAATACACATTTTTCTAGAAGCTTAATACTAGCACTTTTACTATCGAATCCATATGACTGATAGCCCCTTCACATTTGGGACATATTCTAAGTACTACTATATATATATGCTCCTTTTTCTTCTTTTCTTTCTAATACCTCCCTCCATTTCTCTTTTCTTGTGCAACCTATCTTTCTTAACTCTCTCATTCTCAAATCCTTTTATTTCTTCTTTTTAAACCACTCTCAATACGAACTCTCAATACAAGTGTAGTTTAATAAGTAAGGAACACAACAACACATAGGGAATGAAACTGAATTTTTCAATATAAAAATTAAAAGTAAATACTATCACTTGAACACAAATGATTCTTCTAATTGAATGTACAAGAAATGGACTTTCCATTGAATCAAAATATGCAGAAAAATGTCTCAACCCAATGTGTATTCCAAATTACATTAAAAACAAAGTTGTATCATAAAATGACAACTTATTCCCCATTAAAGGGTTAATAGAGAAAAATAAAATTGAAAGAGGGCAAATGGAGACCATGTAAGGAGGAAAACTTGAAACTAAATTTTCATGGAGTGGCTAAGGAAATCTAGGGTTGGCAGGTGTAGTAGTGGTTTTGAGGGATGAGAATGGGAAGTTTGTTGAGGAAAATTCATTCTTCTTAGGAAACAAGACAAATAATGAAGTGGTAGTTTTAGCTTTATTAGAAAACATGTAGACAGCCAAGGGGTTGGGTTGTAAGTGCTTAGAAGTAGAAGGTGACTCACAGGTTGTTATAAATGGTTGTACCAAAGGGCTAGCTACATCAAGGGTTGTTTCTTATACCTAGGAAACAAGAAAAGTAATGAAATAAAAAAATTAACTTTATTCAAGGTATGCAGATGGCCAAAGGGTTGGGTAGCAAGTGCTTAGAAGAAACTAACTCACAAGTGGTTATACATGGCTATATTAAATGACAAGTTATATTGGATGTTAAATTACTTTCTAGAAGAAGTGCAAATGTTAAAAGACCGAGTTTCAGTTCACATAAGGAAAGCAATAAACTTGCAAAATTATTTGTAAATGAAGTGATACAACTCTCTTTCACAACCATAGTTAGTTCAATTTTCTTATAATAGTAGATAGAATATTTGCTTCTACATAGTTTTAATCAACCTTTACCACTCGTACAACCATCAATTTGTTCACTGACATAATGATATTAATTGAAGTTACAAAGGAAAGCTTATTATGTTATGAGATGACAAAGTACTTCAAGGAATGTAAAAAAATATTTGGCATGAAAAGGTCTTTACACAACACAAATGAGATCATGTGCCAATAGGATAAGATTTTATAGCTTACCATTTGTCTTTAAAATAGGTTCAAAGATATGACATTTGGCATTTCATCATGTTGATTGAATTTGTAAGGATATCGCATTGCAAAGCAATCAAGAAAAGGAAAAGTAGCACAAACAGAGGAAGTTAGTGATGCTTGTTTGGGCAAGTTATTCAATATTTTGGATGCAGTCTTTGTTCTTAATCAAGAATATCCTAGGAGAAGAAGCTATGAGACCTCACATGCAACAATGGTAGCCAAGTTTGAGGAAAATTTGAATGCTTGGTGAGAGATGTAGCAGTTAGAGGATAAATTTTTCATGCACTATTCAAGGATAATAAGCAGTTGTTCATCAATTTGGACATAGGAGGAGAATAAAGAGCTGAAAAAAAAAGTGGGAGCCTTGCAGCTAAAGGTGGAAGAATTTCAAGGGGAATGGAAAAAACAAAGCATCATTTTCTAATGTGAAAGCATTCTGCAGTGATGTAGCAATGGTGGTGAAAAACTTAAAGAGTGATGTGAGAAATAGAAATCTGGGAATATTCAGTAGTTTCACTTTTGTAGAGGGAGTAGTTCAAGGATATCATAAAGATTTTGTTGAACCTAGTGTTATGCTTGCATATTAGTCTTGTGTTGTTTATATTTCTTTGCTTTATGTCTAGTTTGGATCTTTTTGTGTGGGATTATATGTAATAGCTTATACTATTATATATGTATAGCAGGAACAAATAAAGCAACTTGTAATAGCATTTTTACTAAAAGTAAGTGAGCCCCAATAGAACCCACAACTATCTGGGAAAAACAACTAAGCATACTAATGGAACAAAAAATGGCAAGCACATTTTGAAACTACAATACAATGCATGGAAAGAAAATTTTGGAGAGAATCAAATATATTAATTGTTCAAAAAGCTTCATTCCACATATGACTTACCTCAATTTTTATGACCTACTACTGATTGTGTTGGCTTATTAGCACTAGATGTACACAAGTCCCATATCAGCAAATTGTTATTATCTCCAATAGAACCAAATAGATACTTGTGCCTTACTTGTCACACAACATCTTCAACTACACCATCATGGCCCTGTATTGTAATTATATCATGAAATGGTGTCGAAAAAGCATTCTTCGCTAAGGAAACATTATCTGACAGTGAGAAAAGTTACAATTCTAAAACAAATTAAAATTTCAAAGGCCTGAAAATTTTTAATTGACATGAAATAAATGATGGGAATGTAAAGGCATGAAGCTTATCTTACATCCAAATACTAAATAACAATGCTCTCAAAACCAAATTTACTATGAAAGGAAACAACTAAACTAGCTCACCTTAAATATTTGTTGAGCCTCAAGTACTTTATTTTTGGCAGGTAAGTTAATGTACCACAAACATATTTGTGCATAATCCAAGACACTCAATAGATATCCATGCTTAAAAGGGCTCCATGATAAACCATACCCTTCTATATTATGACCTCTCAATCTAATATCAAGATTACAACCACCATCTTGAGGCGGCTTTGATGGATGTTTGTTGTAATCAAACACATAAAATTTTGCACTAACTATTTTGGTAGCAATAATTAAAGGATTTTATGGCATTTACCGAGATCTATTGACCTCACCATCATGATTGATTTGTTGTATAACTTGGACCTGTGAACAAAAGGATTGTTGAAAAACCTATCATTAAAACAAGTGTTGTTTAATCTAATTAACTATAGTCCAAAATAGTTTGAAACCACCGACCCAAATGGAAAAATTGTTGTCTATGCTCAAAAAGCTAAAATAGAATAGAAATCTTTGATAACACTAATCAAAATTCATCCATGCTCTTATTTGATAACATATTAAGAGTATGAAACATAACTTGAAACCATTCAAACCAAACTAATAATGTAAGTCTACCTTAAACATTGGAATGATATGCTACATTTATATGGTTTCCACTAAATAGTCTAAAAGACCTAATTTTTTTCATAAATATAATAAATGTGATCTTGTGAACATTAAAAAGGAAATATTGAATGGAAACACACATAGATTAAAGAAAAACATGCTTGGAGCTTATTAAGCCCCTCAATTCCTATCCTCTTTTCTAGAAAAACAAAGCTTTATTCAAAAAAAAACCATAGTAGGACCTTGTGTTGTAGAAATAGTAACTATGTTGGCATCAGCCCATGCAGAGATATTTGCTTTTTAACATTTCATTCACTCTTAATTATAGGATGAGGCTCTTCCAAACATGATACTTCTAGGTAACTATCATCTATGAAGCTCCTCAAGAGAAGGATTTTAACTTCTTAATCAAAAATCTTCCTAAACATCAGCCTTGTGTGAAGAAAGGAGAAGTAAGACTTGCTTAATGAAAAATGAAACAACAGTCTGACTTATAGAAACATTAGAATAAAATACCAACACTCCTAGGAAAAGTAGTGAGGGGTCTTCTTCCTCACATCTTTATTTCTAAGAGAATTTTCCGCTTCAGCCACAATAGTTTGCTGCTATTTTTAGTCATGTAGGTGTCAAAAAAACCACTTGGCGGTGTTTCCCTTCAAGTTTTTTACTTGAATAAAGAGAAAAATTCCTTTGATTACAATTACATAATACATTTTGAGGCCTTGGTTGTGTAATTGGTGGACCATAGTCACATTTAGTACTTGTTACAAAGTTTGGGAGTGTAGACGTTAAGTAGAAGTCTGGTAAATCAAATAACTTGGATTAAGAGAAGATATAACTTGAATTCATACCTTATATGTGAGGCTGCATGGTACTTTACAATAGAGAATATCATCAGTTGTCTAACTCTTTTTCTTGTAGTACACACTTTTCATTGAGGTTTCTTAGTAGCGATTGAATTAATGAAGAAAAATTATTGGCATGAAGGTCCATATGTTGGATCTTAGATAGTAACAAGACCTAGAAGAATGCTTTCCCTAAAAAAATTTTATCCCAGCTCTAGCATCTTTAAACAAGAAAGCAATCCCAAATTAGTTACCAGTCTCCCTAATAGAATATTTTTACCTAGAGAAAGGTCTCAAATATCTCCAAGAACTATGCTAGGTTCAATCTCACAATACAAATTGTTTCCACTCATATCTAATATTTTAAGCTTCTTTAACTCCCAGAGTTTCTTTGGAGTGCTACCAAACAGAAGGTTGTTTGTAAGATTCATAATCATGAAACTCTTAAGATTCTCAATTTGTGCATAGTGCCTCCTTATAGAACACTCTCAGCTTTGTGAAGACAACTTCCTATGTTTATGGAATTTCTTCTTGGGCCTAGGAGAACTCTATTAGACATGGGACTCTAAATAATAGGTTGTATTGGTTTGCAAAATGGGCATGGGAGGAAAATTGTATTTTGTATCTGTCTAGATTGATGGAGGGAACATAATGTATCTTGTATATTCTTTTAAAATTAAGGAGAATGATTATGTTGTTTCCAAGAGATGATCCAAGAGGTGAGAGGCAAAAGGAAAGGAGCATGGAAGTATAGGCACATCATTTCTGATATCCCTATAATGTAGTATTAAAATTTATGATAAACATCCACAAAATAGGGAGAGCTAACCTTGAAATATCAATAAGGATAACCAACATAACCAAATGTTGTGAACATTCAAACTGAGTGAAACACATAAAGCCTAACTTCATAGAAAGATGAGATATGTGAGCTTTGAAATAATTCTCTACTATTAGCAATCACACATTATGAAGCTTTGGAAGATTGCATCCCATGGACTCCAACATCATTGAGACCTCCTTGATGCCAAATACATCATAACAAATGTTTTTCTACAACACTGATTCAATTGATACGAAAAGATATGGGTTGACTCATATTACATGAACAAAACACAACACAAAATTAACAAATCTTCAAAATACTATAAATTACAAAATCATTTTTTTATTATCATTTTACAAACTTATGTGTTGCAAGGCAAGGGAAAATTGGATCCCAAACAAAAGGGCCTCTCCAAAATTGTTCACCAAATTAAGTGGGACAACGCTGAGGGGTATAAAAGCATATCTCCATTTTGAATTAAACTAACCTACCCAAGATAGTTTTAGTCACCTAAAAGGAAGAGAGCAAAACTGACGTGTAGTATATTTTTTAGTTCTGAAACTATAATGGATTCTTTTCTTTTTCAAAAATTTGTAATTTTTTTGTTATTTTTGTTCTTGTCAAAATTTGTGCTTGAACTCATATCTAGTTACTAAGATTAAAACTAGAAATTATCATATCCTTATGATGGTGAGATCAAACAATATTGCCATCTCTAATTCAAGATTGTAGCAACTCAAGTGGGGATTATATGTTAGATACCAAACATTAAATACTACTACTAATTAGTAATAATAGAAATATAGAAGAAAACAAAATAAATAATCAAATTAAAATATGAATTATAAAGGTGTGTATATTCACACAAAGTATTCACCATGTATAAATAATAGAAATAAGAATCAAGTACATCATCCTCAACATAGATTGAACTATGATTTCAGCTTAACTGCCATAGCCTCACCATGTATAAATAATAGAAATAAGAATCAAGTACATCATTCTCCACATAGATTGAACTATGATTTCAGCTTACTTGCTATAGCTTCATCACAATTATTGGATAAATTATTTATATAGCACTTATTTAGGCTACCAAATCAAACCATACCAATGAGGGCTTCTTAACACAATGTGTTATGTAAGTCAAGATTGTCATTGATGCAAGAAAAAGGTTGCAGGTTCTGACATCTCCCATAGTGAAAGTGTTTATCTCCTATGGATGTCCTAATTGTTCACAACTTTTTTCCACCTTGAATATCAGTTATTTAAACCCAATTTTAATTCAAGTAAAGGTGGTTACTAATGCAAACATTAGGTTTCAGGTTCCAACATCTCTCATAGTGAAATTTTTGGTCTCCTAAGGCTGATCTAATTGTTCACAACTTTTTTCCACATAGAATAACATTTACTTAAACCTGATTTTAATGCAGGTCAATTTTGTTTCCAATGCAAGCACAAGGTTGCAGGTTCTAACATCTGCCATAGTGAAAATTTTAGTCTCCTAAGGTTGTCCTAATAGTTAAGAGCTTTTATCCACATGGAATGGCATTTATTTAAACCTAATATTAATGCATGTGTTAAATAACCAAATAAGAAAGAGAATCTTAACTACCTTTTATTTCTTTCAGTGCTATTTAATGCATCATCCTAGAACAATTCAGTATCTTTGTCATTGAGATTTCTTGCAAACTATCCAAGTCCAGTAATAAATGAGATAAAAACCAATAATGTATTTCTACTAGTTAGAATTTCCTCATACATGAAGATCAATGCTTACCTGAGAGGAAGACGAGGTTGTCCCAATTTATTTTTAATCTACAAATCTAAGAGCAACTAAAATTGTCAAGCAAAAAGATACTAGTAATTAGCTTTAAGAAAAATTAGTTCCATTTTCTTGCATGTTAACATTGCAATCATGGGTTTCAAATTCCTTAAAAATTTAAGTTCTTCAATAATGTCACCTCGGGATCTTGCATAGCTTGTGTAGTTCTCTCCCATATTAGGGAACAGTCATTGTATGTCATTAAAAAAAAATTATCCCTAGAACTTGTAATTTCAATGCATAATATATAAAAAATGAGCCATAGCCAATTCTCTTTGAATTACCTGGTTTGTGCTTTTTGCCCTTGTTCCAAGGTACCTTTCTTTTATTTCCAAGACCAGTTTTCTTTCTCCTTGTACTCTCCTTGTATTCTTCTACTGCAACATCTTCAAATAATAACTAACTAGTCTAATTTAATCGTTGCATTTCCCATTAAGTTTTGATACTCTTTCCCGCCTCGTTCCATCATTGCAAAGGTACTTTCATGTGATCTAACTGCTGGAATATCTTATGTAGAAGAGGAATTTAGTAAAGGATGCACATTGTTTATTTGTACAAAATTCCTTATGACATAATTATCCTTGATTCCAATCAGTCCAATCACATGGTCTAGAGTACAAACACAAGGAAGAGAAGGAAGCTTGGGATTTGAACAACCAATTACACAAACATGTGAATTACTCTTTCATTTTAAGGAGAATATATTTCCCTTCACAGTAGACAAATTTTCTTTGAATTGTGTTTTAATTGTCAATTTAGGAAAGAATGATTACAGAAGAGCTTTGGAGCTGAAGAAATCCACAGACATTGTAGATTGACATCTGCTCAACAATGAATCAAGAATGAGTCAGGAATAGACTCTAAAGCTAAAAATATTAATAAGAAAAGAAACCACTCTAAATTGGAAATATTTTTTTGAGAAAATGACTAGTACATGTGATTCAAAAGCAGTTCATTAGAGTTCACAATGTCATAAAAATGCTAATATAGTTTCTAAGCATTGTTGAATGAGACCATAAAAAAATGAAATAAGATGCTTTTGTCAAATAGTTCTTATTTGTCTTTGTAAAATAGTTGTTATATGTCAACCCTTGTTGAATCATACCAGATGCAACCATCATATAGCTTCCAATGCCAAAGTAAAATACATTTGGCTATATGTAACATAAGCTTAATAATTTTCATGCAATAACCCCCCCTCTTTACAAAGGATGAAATGACCTTTACTAGTTAATAGAATAGTACTAAAACTTTGTTATCTATTGTCGTGATAGAATAGTGAGTGTGGGTTTTGAGCCAGAATCTCAAACTCTTTTGGAAGCAGTCTTTTGAATTTGGGTCTTTAGGTGTTGATGTATGGAGGAAGCATGAAACAATCTTTCAAATTTGGGTCTGGCTCTATATGCAAATGGGTAAGGGAGAAATCTAAATTAGGGTCAGCAAGCTACTTAAGCCACAATGTAATGAAGAAAGATAAACATTAAATTGATTTTGGTCAACTAGTTCATTTTGCACACCATTTTCTAAAATCTCATCTTATCTATACATAGCACTATATAAACCCAAACGAATCACAACTTAATCACTTATGCCTATAGCTTATCACACTCATATCTTTAGGTTTGATTTCCTTTCTTGTTTTTATTTTGATTGTGAGATGGTGAGACTGGGGATTCAAATGTTGAAACATATTAGGACACCCGAGTTTAAAGAAAATCTCCAACACCAAGCATATACAAGTTGTTGGAGCCCAATCAATTCTAATGACCTAAGAATTTGTCTTGATTGCAGGACTAACCCAAGTTAAAATTTCTTTCATTGCATAAAGCCACCAACAACTCCAGCGTACATGTGGTAAGGATGTGATCTGATAATTAAGGTCCATTTCATCCCAACCTAAATATATAAATCCTACAAAGGTAGCCCTTCTTGAGAAGTCTTAAAGGATATGACAAGTGTTTGAAATCTTAAAAACAAACCTACATTTATAAAGCTTAAAGAGTATTGCCCATGTTTATTCCAATGTTCACAAATCTTTAGTAATGTATTTCAAACTTACCTCATTAATTGTTAACTATATTCCATATTTCCATATTACAAATTTTACGAATGTGATCTTAAAGAACATACCCTATGTTTAAAATTATGAAAGAATGTGCCTCGTATTAACAAATCTTTAATATCTTGTTTCAATATTACCTTACATGTTAAAAGAAATCCAAAAGAAGAAGAAAACATCAACAAATGGAAATTAGAAATATAATTTGTTTTAAATTTTAACACATAAACAAATGGTAATAGAAAACAAATACAACACAAAACAAGTTGGAAATTCTAACATACTTGTTTAGGACAGGCAGCATATTGGAAGTGACGACCAAAAAAAAAGAACTTAAGCATCATAGAAACCATTCCATGTGTTTGCTTACTACTTGTAAACTACTGAATTTTTTCATACTTACTTGATTAACCATGATGTGAATACAGTGTAGTTTATTTTCTACTATTTGATGATATACATTTGCAAGACAAGAACAATAAAACAATCAAAACAAGTAGTGTTGCAAAGTAGTGAGGAAAAGGGTTTGAATGGTTGGGAAAGAATATTTTAGTGTAGGCATGGGCTCTATGGGTAATTGAAATGCATTCATTGCAGGAAATTCAATTCCATCATTCATTCTGAAGGGTACAAGCTCACACCAAGAAAAAATCAAATCATAGAATTTCAAATTGTAAAATTTCAAACCCTAACAAAACCTAACCCTAAAAAATAGGGGATAGTACATGTCATTGCACCAAATTTTTGTATGCAAAATTAATTAAGCATCTGAAAATATTGTGGTTTTAGCGCTACTTGATTCTTGAGTTCAAAGCAAAAAAATTGCAGGCTTTTAAACGAAAATATTGGTTGCAAGTTAAAGTTTGTTTTTCAGGCATGGGGTGAGGAATGTTTCAACTACCTAAAAGTTGTTTTTTCCCAGCATGAGACAACTTTCCAAAGAGCCAATCCCTTCATTTAATAGATAGCAACATAATGGTGTTAAAATGAAATAAAACACAAAAAAATGATCCAACAACGTAAAGATTCCAAAAATTTAAATTCACTGAAACCATGGCAAACAACTTACCTAAAAATTTGAAACCTTATTTTTAGGCTACAACTCACCAATTTGGAGAAGTGAAAGGTCAATACCAAGGATGAATAGTTTGAAGGAGCGTAAAGCAACAACGGTAGGGAAAGCAACAAAAAGGTGCGTAAACGACCGAGAAAATGACCAAAAATGATGAATGGTTGAGATTCATCTTGCATCATCTGTAAGTCAATCTACACTGTTCAGCATAAAAATGGGTTGGAAAAGCTCAACATGGGGATGCCTTCGACGTAAAAATATGTCGAAACGAGATTGCTCAAAATGGCGAGAACAAAGGATCATGGTCCAACCCTTTATACATAATTAGAGGATGTTTAAAAATATTATTTGGAGTGTAGGTAAGTGTTGTGTAGTTGTAAGTTGTTATAGTTTTCAATATAATGTGTTTGAGTTTTTTAATTTATGGAAATAAGGTCTTTAATTGTGATCTCAAAACTTTAATCAATATAAAATTTTATAATTTTATAATTTTAGGTGTGAAGAAAAGGGATAGGAATTAGGTTTCTAATAGTGATCTCAAATTTTCAATCAATACAAAAAAAGTATGATTTGACTACTTATAAGCTTTTTTAGGTAAAAAAGAAAATCATATTATAAGGGAATTTAAAACAAATTAGAACATAAATATTTCCAAATAGCAATAGTCATTAATAAGATCAAAAGAAGAAAAATCCAAAGGGGATTTCCATTATTCCACCATCCCCAAGAATTAAAAGAATTAGTGATCCAAACAAAACTCACATTCTTCAAGAACTACAAGTAAGGAGAGTTAAACCCAATCATTATGAATGAGCTAAAGAAGTTCCCTAGGTTTATCAATGACATTCTAGTCACAATCAACACCAAAGGCCCATTTAGCTAAGCAATTTGCATCAACATTCTATTGTCTATGAACATGAACAAAGAAAATGGAATCAAAATTTGAGGTGAGATAGAGAATCCACTTAGCAAGAGATGCCAACCACCAAAAAGGCTCATGCAACTTCTCTTTGTTCAAAAGAGAAACAAGGATCATAGAATTCATTTTACAAATAATCTTCTTCCAACCCAACTCACAAGATTTCTCAAGTGCAACGAGAATGGCTCAAGCCTACATTTGATTATTAGTGCAACAACTCATCAAAGAAGTGAATAAAACAACACTTATAGGTACTTATGAAAGGTTAATCAATAACTATATTTGAAGTATATTTTATAATATTACAAACACTCTACAAACCTTCAAAATATGAATTTTATTTTATATGTTATAAACGCTATACAAATCTTCAAATTTTAATTTTTTCATCATGAGACTTACCACATTTAAATTGTTAATAAAAATAGAGATTGAAAATGTGTGCATTTTTTAATATACTAAAGCTAGTGGAATCAACAAACCCCATGTGTTTGATATCTAATATTATCACAACATTTATGATCATATTTGTATTCAATATTCTCATAATAAAAAATTATTTTGGTTATTATAATGGGGAAATTTTAAACCTTACAATTTTCCCCTTAATTTTAGGCTTGATTTAACTAGGTTATCCTTTATGTGATAATTTGCATACAAGTGGTGTTTTTTTGTATATATACTAGTAATTCTATATTTCTAATACTAGTAATTTTATTTGTGTGACTAATTATTTAGTTATGTTTTTTACCTAATGATCAAATTAGTCATTTATTTAGTCATTTATAGTTGTACTACAAAAAAATAGTATATTTAGTCATTTTTAGTTGTCGCGACTAAAATTTTTAGTCACGTAGTCATTTATTTGCCAAATTTTACTAGTGTTTATCTTCTTTTATATTCTAGCAATGAGCCTTTCTTTCTTTTGGGAAGTGATCCCTATTGTATTCAATGTCGATAATACTTTATATTGTGAGCTAATCCTCACCATGGTTTTTCCCTTCTTAGGTTTTCCACATAAATCTCGTGTTTCTTTGTGTATGGTGTTGTTTTGGTTCTATTTATGCTATCTTCTTTCATGTTAAATCATTCTAATAGATTAAGGGTTAATTCAATTAATGTGGATTTGAATGTTTATGAGGATTTTAAAGTTTTAAGGTACAACTAATTCACCCCCCCTCTTAGTTGTCTTGTGCATTCAACAATTGCTATCAGATCAAGGTTCCTTGGAAGAAATATTAACCAATTGAAGTGGATCTGGGATGGTACACAAGAAAGATGTTCCTCTATTTGATGGATCGGATTATGCATTTTGGAAGACAAGGATGGAAGGTTTTTTGGTTTCTCTTGGATTTAAAATCTGGAAGTTTGTTGAGACTGGATATACTATACCTAAAAATGGTCCAAAGATTGATGATGAGATCAAGGCCTATGAAAATAATGGTAAAGCAAGGTATACTCTCTTAAGTGATCTTGTTAATTCTCAATTGGTGAAAGTTATGAATTTGAAAACTGCTAGAGAAATTTGGGTAAAGTTAGAAAGCATTTGTAAAGGATATGATAAGGTCAAGCAAGCTAAGATGCAGAATTTGAAGATCATGTTTAAGACCCTAGGAATGTTTGATGATTAAAACATCACAAGCTACTTACTTACAAAAGGTGGATGAAGTTGTCAATGGCATCAGAGGCCTTAGTGGAGAAATCAAAGAAGAAGTAGTGAAGAAGGTACTCAAAACTCTTCCTAAATATTATAGTCATAAAGTTTATGCTATTGAGGAATTATAAAATTTGAATTAATATACCAAAGATCATTTGTATGGTTCTTTAACTGATTTTGAAATGAGAGAATTTGGTACAAGTAATGCAAAATTTGAGACTACTTTTAAGGCTAGAAAATCATAGAAGACTGTGGAATTAGATTAGGAGGATCTTGATAATGTGGAAGCAAACTTTGTAAGGAGAATGAAAAAGGGTACTAGTAAGTATATAGGTAAGTTTCCTTTCAAATGTTTCAATTGTGGAAAGATAGTTCATTATGCTTCAAGATGTCCAAACAGAGCTTTGAATGATAAATATAGGGAGAAAAAAGGTAAAATGATTAAGAAAAGTTATTATGTTAAACAAGATGCAAGTATATCTGATGATGAATTTGATTATGGGGATGATGAGGATGGTGAATTCTTGTTCATGTATTTAAAAGATGAAACAAATTTTGCTAACTCTAAGAGATGTGTAAAGGGAAATGCTCTTAAAGCAAGTGTTGATACTGAAGGAACTTTGGTATCTACTTTTCATGCTAGATAGGAGAAGAATATTGGATTATTGATAGTGGATGCTCTAATCATATGACTAGTGACAAGAGTAAGTTTTTTAAACTTGAAAAACATGAAGGAATTTTTAGGTTTGGTGATGATACATCTGCTAAGATATGTGGAAAATGTTCAATTAATTTTAATAGAAAATGGAAAGCATAACACGGATGATGTTCTTTATGTTAAGGGTTCAAGACATAACCTCTTGAGTGTTGGACAAATGTGTAGCAAGGAATACGATCTTATGTTTTAGGATGATGGTTGTGAGATTAGAAAAGGCTCTACAATTGTGGTTGTTGTTGTAAGGATAGATGGAAATGTCTATCAGCTCAAGGGTGCCAATGGTTATTGTTTCATGACTCAGATCAATGAGAGTTGGCTATGGAATAGAAGAATGTGTCACATCAATTTTGATAGCCTAGTGAGAATAAATTCAGTTCAAGTTGTGAGAGATTTTCCAAAGATTACAAAGCCTATCAATGTTGTCTATAAGGAATGTCAAGTTAGGAAGCAAGAAAGAAGTTTCAAGGTCAAAGAATAATCTTCTGCTGGAATGTTGGAATTGGTGCATACATATCTTTATGGTCTTACCAAAGTAAGAAGTCTTCAAGGTGACAAGTACTTCATGCTATTGATTGATGATTATTCTAGAATGACATGGGTTACTTTTCTCAAAGAAAAATCAAAATCTCTAGATAAGTTTAAAGCATTAAAAGTTATGGTTGAGAATGAAATGGATATGAAAATAAAATGTTTGAGGTCTGATAGAGGTGGATAGTTTACCTCCAATGAGTTCAATATCTTTTGTGAGAATCATAGAATAAAGAGGCATTTATCTACCCCTATGACTCCTCAGCAGAATGGAGTGGTTGAAAGAAAGAATAGAACTATTCAAGAAGCTGAAAGGATAAAGATGAAAGAAGAAAATCTACCAAAATTCTATTGGATAGAAGTAATTCATACTACTTTATACATACTTAACAGAGTGCAAGAAAGAGAAAACAACATAAAGACTCCCTATGAGCTTTGGTATGAAAGGATTTCTATTTTCAAATATTTCAGAGTGTTTGGAAGGAAATTCTATATTAGAAGAGATGAAGAAAACTTGGGAAGGTTTGATGCAAGATATAATGAAGGTATCTTCCTTGGATATTCTACTAGAAGTAAAGCTTACCAGTGCCACAAAAAGAGGCTAAGAAAGATTGTTCAGTACAAGTGTTAAGGTTGATGAAGACCTACAAAATAATTAAGTGGTAATAGATGGATATGAATCAGATGAATCTTCTTGTAGAGAAGAAGAAAAATCTAAAGAAAAAGAAGTGTAGTTTAAAGAGGAAGAAACTCTTAAAAAGGTTCCTAAAACTCCTAAGTATGTGCAGAAGAATCATTCTGATGAATAGATCATTGGTGATAAGAGAAAGGGTGTATTGAAAAGAAGAAAAGCTAGTGAAGAACACGTAAATCTGTGTTTACTTTCTAAAGTTGAACCAAAAATAGTGATTGAAGCATGCAAGGATGAGTATTGGATCAAGGCTATGGAAGAAGAACTAATGCATATTGAAAAGAATTAGACTTTGGAACTTGTCCCAAGACCAACAAACAAGAATGTGATTGGAACTAAGTGGGTATTTAGGAATAAACTAAATGAGAGTGAAGTGGTAAGAAACAAGGAAAGACTTGTGTGTAAAGGCTACTCACAAGTAGAAGGAATAGAATTTGAGGAAATATTTTCTTTGATGACAAGAATGGAATCTATCAGGATTGTTTTAGCTTTTGCAACAAAAGGATTTTAAATTTTATCAAATGGATGTGAAGTCTACTTTCTTAAATGGAGAATTAGAAGAAGAGGTATAATAGAACAACCGGAAGGATTTCAATTATCAAATAAAATAGATATGGTCTACAAATTGAAAAATGCATTATATGGATTGAAGCAAGCTCTCAGAGCTTAGTATGCACTTGATTAGACAAGTACTTGTTAAAACAAGGATTCAATAAAGGTACCACAAATAGCAATCTTTACTTCAAATTTGAAAAGATCAAATCTTGATTGTGGTTGTATATGTTGATGACATAATTTTTGGAGGAAATGAAGTTATGTGTAAGAAATTTGTAGAAGAGATGTAGAAAGAGTTTGAAATGTCTATGTTTGTGGAGATGGATTTCTTCCTTGGGCTAAAAATCAAACAGATAGTTAAAGATATTTTTATTTCACAATCAAAGTATGTCAAAGAAATGTTGAAGAAGTTTGGAATGGAAGATTCTAAACCAGTATGTACCCCTATGGTTACTAGTTGCAAGCTGAACAATAATGATGAATCTCTTAAGGCTGATCAGAGCAACTATAGATCAATGATTGGAGGACTGCTATATCTAACTACTACTATATTGTATATCATGCATGCAGTCTATCTTGTGGCTAGATTTCAAGATCTTAAAGAGTCACATGTTGTAGCAATAAAGAGGATATTCAGATACTTGAAGGGAACTCTGGATCATGGCTTGTTGTATCCAAAGAATACTGACTTTATTTTAAGTGCTTAGACATATGAAGATTGGGTTGGTTGTGTAGATGACAGGAAGAGTACAAGTGGTAGTGCATTCTTTCTTGGATGTAGATTGGTGTCATGGCTAAGCAAGAAACAAGATTCAATGTCTTCATCTACTTTAGAGATAGAGTACATTGTATCATCATCTTGTTGCACACAAGTATTATGGATGAAGCAAACATTAAAGGATATCAAAGTGGTATATGATGAACCAATTTCTATCTTCTATGATAATATAAGTGCTATCAATGTTTCAAAGAATCTGGTAATGCATTCAAGGAAAAAGAATATCTCAATCAGGTATCAATTTTTGAGAAAGAAGGTTGTAGAGAATAAAGTGAAGCTTGATTATGTTCCTACAAAGGATCAAGTTGTGGATATGAAGATTCATTCTTTGGTCTTGACTGATGTTGTTGGCTACCTCTCAAGGGGAGTAGGTAGTGGCAGTATTAGTTGAGTGAGTGTTGGCATTGTGCGGTGGTTGTTGATTGATGCAGTTTGGTGTGTGCTCCTAAGGGGGAGTATGCAGAGTAGTAAAGGAAAGGAAGTTGCAAAGCAGTGGTGAACAGTATGATTATTGTCAAATGGGGAGAATGTGTGATTCAAATATTTTTCCCTTTTCCATTTATGTCAAAGGGGGAGAGAGTCATGTGAAAAAGACAAGCTACAAAGGGGGAGAGAACAATATGAAAGAGAAAAGTGTTAGTTATCAAAGGGAGAGAGAAAGTAATGAGTTAGTTGTGTAAGGGGGAGAAAAGAAGAAAAAATGGTATAGAGCAAGAGTACTGATGATCAGAGTTGTTAAGTTTGTTTTTTATTGTTTTTCACATCATTTGTTGCCATAAATGACAAAGGGGGAGATTGTTGCAAGTATGTGTAGTTGGTGTTTTCATTCATTTCAACTATATGAGAAGGATTTTGTTGCAAGGATGTGTAGCTGGTGTTGAGTTGGTGTTGTCTTTGATGATGCTTTGATTAGTTGCATTATGTTGTCATTAGTAAGCCACTAGTGTCAACCTCTAGTGTTTCTTTGACAAGCTTTTGTCTATGGATGTATGGTTGATTTCATATGATGTAGTTTTCTTGGTGGTGATGAAGAAGTGATGAAGATGTTGAGGATGTATCTATGGTGCTTAGTTTCCAAGTGCTTTTGAGAAATTTTGAATAAAAAGAGGAAACAATGTGTTGCAGTGGTGTTTTGTGTTACACAGTAGTGGTCTAGTTTGACTCCAAATTTCTTATGTATTGAATATTTGATTGTGTAGTTTAGATATGTTGATCAAAGGTGTTCAGAGGTGCTACATTCAAATTTTGGTGTGCTAGATTATTGTATAGAGGAATTTTTGTTTACTAGTGTGTGAACTATGTATTGCAGAGGTGTTTGGGAGAATTTTTGTTGCTCCACATTTCTTCAGAGGATGGTTTTAGTTCTTGTAGGCCTGGAAGTGTGCTTATAAGGTTTGTTTCTTTCTTCAGTTGAATTTTTTTAAGGTTTGGTGCTTCAGAAGTCAGTTTCTTGAGTTGCAGTGTATGGCAAAGTTGTTTGAGTGTACTGGGTGTGTACATTCTTCAAGTGAAAGTTGTTGTGAAGGAATTTGTCAAATTTTAGGGTGTTTATGGAATATTCTAGATTGTGTTCAATTGTTATGTGGTGTCCATGAGTCATATTTTGGATTTGAGGATGCATGTACCTAAGTGTTAATAGTGTGTGACTGATCTTGGGTGTTTACACTACTTGCGAAGTTTCTTCGATGTTTGTGGAAGCATGGAAAAGCATGTATGAGTAGATTTAGGTCCTAGCTAAGGTGTGATGTGGTCTGCCTTCATTCCTTTCCATTGCACAAATGTTTTGGTGTCGGCCTAATTTGGATTTGCATAGTTGAGGTGCATTTCCAACCTTGGAGAACATTTTCAAGGTTGAAGATGGTATAAAAAAGTGTTGAGTTGTTGAGGGAAGTTAAAATAGATGAGTATAATGTGAATGATG
Organism: Sequoia sempervirens; assembly: GCA_007258455.2. Classification (NCBI taxonomy): domain Eukaryota; kingdom Viridiplantae; phylum Streptophyta; class Pinopsida; order Cupressales; family Cupressaceae; genus Sequoia; species Sequoia sempervirens. The sequence goes on from VDFB02105785.1 coordinate 453,855,667, forward strand.
TGAATCTCAGAGTTGTAAGGTGTGAATTTGTGTAGTGTAGTGTGAGATTTCATGTGTTAGATTACTAGATGGAGTGATAAAAAGGTGTCCATAATTCTGCAGTAAGACTACAAAGGTGTTGGTGATGCTATGGTGATTTTTTCTATTGCATAATTGAGATGGATTTCTCACTATAACATTCTTCTCTATCTTCTTTTCTATTTTGGAAGTGAGCCTTTCTTTCTTCTAGGCAGTGAGCCCTATTGTATTTGATGTTGATATTAATTTATATTGTGACCTAATCATCACCGTGTTTCTTCCCTTCTTGGGTTTTCCATGTAAATCTAGTGTTTCTTTGTGTATGGTGTTGATTTGGTTCTATTTCTATTATTTGCTTTCATGATAAATCATTCTAACAGATTAAGGGTTAATTGAATTGATGTGGATTTGAATGTTTGTGAGGGTTTTGAATTTTTAAGGTACAACTGATTCACCCCCCCTCAATTTTCTTGTGCATTCAACACTTCCTTCTCCAAAATTTACCATCCCTAGTTAAAATTGAAACCTCTCATTGCATTGCATTTCTAAGAGTTTTTAATATTTCATTTTTGTAATTGATTTTTTAATATATAATTATTAATATTAATTTTATATGGTTAGAGTTCACTTAACTTTCCCGAAGAGACAATCACCAACATAAATAACAATATCTCAAGATTTTGGTCCTTTTTATAGAAACATTTCACCAATCTAATCATTTCCTCTTTTAAGAGTATCTTTTTAGACCTATTACATGTGCTAGAAGGCCCTCTTAGAGCCAATCTATTTCATTTTTATTTCATTTCATTCACTACAAAATAACCACTTGTATGCAACCAAGATCTTTTGTAATAAATATTATATGTTACCTATGTTTTGTAAGATTGCATATTTAATAGAAACTCTTGGAAGTATTTTTAGGCAATGGACGACATCATCATTTTTAGATTTTTCACCTTTTCAAATTGTAGAAATTTATTTTACATAATACAAGATCCTTACATTCCCAAATAATATTCTTATTCATGTTCATATTCCTATCCATAGTCTTTGAGATATACCTTTATAGGTACTTTATGGGAAATTTTGGGTATAATTTGATCAACTAGCTAAAAAGATTTTTCATATGTTATGCGAATAGGAGCTATTATAGGGTCATTAAATATATCCAATATTATTATACCTATCAAGAGATTTGGAATCTTTGATGGTATATCACTTTGAGTTTCCTTATCAAACACTTTAAAAAGAGTGGCATCTTTTCATATAGAACACCCTTAAATACTCTGCTCTTTTGGACCCCCCAATACTTTGATGGTGTTCTTATGTTTGAGCCCTTTAACAAGTGGTTATTTTTTAGTGAATGAAATGAAATAAAAATGAGATAGATTGGCTCTACGAGGGCTTTCTAGCACATGCAATAGGTCTATAAAAAGATACTCTTGAAAGAGGAAATAATTAGATTGGTGAAATATTTCTATAAAAAGTACCAAAATATTGAGATATTGTTATTTATGTTGGTGATTGTCTCTTCGGGGAAGTTAAGAGAACTCTAACCATATAAAATTAATATTAATAATTATATATTAAAAAATCAATTACAAAAATGAAATTATATTAAAAACTATTGGAAATGCAATGTAATGTGGGGTTTCAATTTTGACTATGGGCTAGGAAATTTTGGAGAAGGAAGACTAGGCTTTTTAGTTTTAAAAAATGGAAAGAGTTTGTGAGGTTTTCAGTTGGAGAAATAAAATGAAGAATGACATGGCTAGTCTATGAACCATTTTTTGTTTAGAACTCCTCTAATGTTAAAATTACAATTGGTTCTTCAATGGTTTGTCATGTGATAAACTATAGTTGCTTTCTTTTATCTACACATTATCTTTATGCATTCAAGAAATAAATATTTGTGTTCATTCTCTTTTCTATGCAATCATCTTTCTTGTTTCTATTTTATTTTTCTTTCCTTTATCACTTTTTGGTTAAATGCATACCCAATTAAAGACCCAAGTTTTATCATATCAGGGAGTTTCACCTTTAAAATCCAAAGGAATATTTCTAATGTAATAGTGATCTTTCTAATCATTGGTTCATTTCTAGCTATTCACTAGGTCATTTAGGATCATTTATCAAGGAAAATATATGAAAAAATTGTTAATGAACTACATTAATGAAAACATCTATCTATAATTATTTAATTCCTCTCAACCCCAACACTCTTAATACCAATAAAGAAAACTCTCTTATCTTAGTTTTAGTGTAGTTTCTACCATTCCTATCTACTTAGTTGAGTTTATGAACTTTGTTGAATCCTAAGAGGTATTTCACTTAAGTCATACTTTTAGGTGGCTAAAAAATTGGATTTATCCTTCTTTTTTAAAATATTTAGTAATAACTATTATTAGAGATCAACTAAATTACAAACATCTAGATAATTATATTATTTTGGTCTCCAAGATGTGCACACATATAATACATGTTAAGGGGATTAATCAAGAGTGATATAGACTTGTCTTTCATTTATACATTACATGTGCATGCCTATGCTAATCCACTCATGTTCAAATCGAGAAGGTATACTTATGGATACCATTAGGCAATGGATAGTTAGGTCCCTTTTTTTACTCCTTTATTTATATCTAATTTTCATATCAATGATATATTAAGGATCATCATCCTTATTATTGTAGATCCTACATAATAAGATTTTACTTATACTATCAATTGTCCCAAGTTTTTCCTCTCTTTTTGTATGAACCCTTATTTATATTTAGAATAACTTTTCTTTATTTCCCTAATTTTGAGTAATGGCTCTAAAGTAAAGGTTTGGAATGTTTAAGAACTAAAAAAGTGGTATTTTTCCTTTGTGGTGTGTTTTCTCCTTGTTGTAGTCATGTTTCTATTGGTGGCACTATTTCAGGTGTGTTTTTATTGAGATTTTTTCCTAATTATCATATTATGAATGTGATGCACTTTAATATTCATATACATATGTGTGGTTTTTTTATGTGATCTTATGGTGGTGTGTTGGTGGCTTTCATTACGTAATAGATTTCTATTTTCTTGAGGTTTGATGATTTACCCTAGAATTATTAAAGTAATTTGTATGTCGTATTCATCATCTAATCACCATGTCGTATCCATAATTTTAATTATACTTGAATTTGTGATGTATCAAAGTTGGTTTCTAATCTAGTTTTATAATTAAACTATATTTTTAATAATTTGAATAATTAATTTCATGTTTTATATTTGTATTTGATAATTGAAAATCATTGTTTTCATTATTTTGACTAATCGTATTTGGTTGGTATAGAATTCAACATAATTCTAAGAAAATGATCAAAGACTCAATATCAAAAGAGTGTGAAGTTGAGAATTCAAAGAAAAGACAATGAATGAGACAACTTCATGAAAATAAGAAATTGAACTCCATAGATGAAGATGTATAATTTTTTCCAATTTAATTAGATCATGAAACATTTATTCAAGGTATCAAAAAGAAGAATTTAGAGAAAAAGAAAAGGAAAAAATGTAATAACTTCACATAGTTAATAAACTAAATCACAATACTTTAACTCCACTCAAATTGAAATATTTATGCATCTAACATTCATTAATACAACTAACAATACAAAGGAAGATAGAAGGACCTTGAAATGGTACTATTTTATACTAGTGATGATCACACACATTCTAGAGAGTTGTGCAAGGTTACTTTTAGATTTTATATGGAAGTAGTAGGATTATAATATTTGGTTAGCCTATTGTATAGTTAAATAATTGTACATAAGAAGTTAAGAACTCACATATATTTTATTGGTCAATTAGGATGCATAAAAAGAGTGGTGTTCAACATATATGGAACTTCATCGAGATTAGACATGGAAAAGTTGATCATGATGGTGTACGAGCATGTATTTAAAGAGTTGTAGCATGAGAATAGATGAAGAATAAAGATAATACAAAGTTGATAGATGAAAAATCAATTATACAATAGTGTAACTCTATGATTGGTCTAGGTAATGAAGTGAAGTCTATTTCATATATTTTTTGGTTGGTAGAAAAATATAGCATTGTAAAATATGAAGATTTTTTCACATTAAAAAAGAATGTAAGTTACATATATCACTTTGATAGATCCCAAAAAAATATCTCACTTACCTACACATATCACTAAATGATAAGTCATGTATGTTTTGGGTCATGTGTTACACCTACATATTCTTATCTCTTCATATAGTTTCAAGAATGTTGGGTCAAGCCTTGGTGACATTGTAAATTATTATTATTTCAACATGATCTGCCATATGGTTTTCTATAAATTATATAGATCTATTGGCCTCTTTGAATATTTTTCTAATCAAGAAGTGCCTCATACAATCCAAAATAACAATAATATTTTGTAACTTTGAGCTAAGCTTATAATTGGTGATCTTTTAAAAGAGAAAATTTAATTAAAATTTGGGGTTTTCCTTCAATACCCATAGCCTTAATTTAATTTTTTTAGCATAATCTTAGTCCCTCAAATAATTCATCTAACTCAACCTCATTATGTGGATGGGCGAAGAATCTTAGAGACATCTCAAAGGAGATTACCTTTGTCATTTTGTATTATACAACCAACCAAAGTTGGAATTCGATTACCTTTGCAAACCCCGTCCACATTTATTTTTTATCTTCCAAAAGGAGGTTCCAACCATCTGATTTCCACCATACCCACCGTACTCAAGCAATAGGAGAAACCCAATAGGAGCCTAAAACCTAATCATTTATTTATCATCCTATTGTCCTAGCTAGTGAACTCAATTGCTCTATGTGAAACCATTCTAAATTTGGTTGAAATATCTCATGGAATAAATGTTGATTTCAGTTTTATTTTGTAAAGAATCAAATGGGATGTCTCTATCATTAAAGATTCATCAATTTTTTTCTTTCCATAAATTCTAACTCATCTTAAATGGGCTAGCCTTCCATATTTTAGCCCAAGTGGAATTAAAAAATAAGCATATTCCCAATTGATAAATAGAGATAAGAGATATCGTGAGAGGGAATTAGACCATTCTAACTCACAACAATGATAATTCTTGAACTTAGAAGAATATGACTAGTTGAGTAATAGGTGATTGGAAGTGTTAGCCTATTTTGCCCATTGGGTCTAAATAGCTAAATTTTGTGATGATCTTAAGAAGTTGAGAGTCTTAGTCTAATCTTAAATGACTTTGTCAAGTCATGTTGAATGTTATACAGAAAAGCAGGGAAGAGTTTGAGTTCCATGTGAATAAGCCGATGTGAATAAGCCGATCTTCCTAGGTTTTGTTATGCTTTGAGTTTCTTTTCATGAGAGTTCAAGGTTTCATGATAGCCAATACTGTCAAGGAAAGAGCAAGGAGTTAAAGTGAGCTCTACTTAGCCTTAACATTGTCATACTGTTATCAACTATGCAGCAGGGCATAATGCATCTTCTTCTCTATTATCAGTTTTGTGTGGAAATATACCTGTTTTTAAAGAGAAGGCAGCTAAAATTGGTAAAGAGGTTTAAGAACAGAGGCCACATGATAGGAAGCAGTGAAAGAATTTCCATTTTTTTTAAAAACCCTTGTAGATGTTGTTCATGCTTTTGTAAAGCTTTGGCATACCTCCTGTACATTATTCCTATCACTGTTTGAGAGTGAGTTGTGTTGGGGATTGCCAAAAATATTAAAACCTTTGTCTAAACTTAGCAAAAAAACCCCATATTGTGGTAAATATAGCAGAGGTATATAATGTCTTTAGTACGGGACAGGGGTATATAATGTTTTTGAAATATAAAGAGTCACCAGAGACTGATAGTTTACTTCAAGTTTTAGAGAAGACCTCAATCAGGGTTTCCAAAAAATCCTTTTTCATCATTTAATGGAGATGACAGAAGATTTGTAATGAAGACCCTTGTGATGGATGATGCTTTGTGGTATCAACTCAAGGATGAAAATCTCTGCATGATCAGTTTACATTACCCAGTCGCTTTTGGTAACAAGGATAACAGAGGTATTAGTGGTAAAGAAGTGATTTATTGGTAGAACGAGGAGTCAATCCTAAAATCTGGATGGAATGCATTGGTTTGAATAGCTCCTCTGTCGAATTTATTGTGTGGTGTTGAATGTTGTCTTGCATGCCATGAACCTAGAAGCAGATAAAGGGATGTAATATGCATTTACAGAACAAGTCTCAAACTCTATAAGTGTGGAGGTCAAATTTGGAGAGAGATACAGAAATTGTTATTTGCACAGAATGGACCATATCATGCGCACCAACAGAGACAAAATCCAGGAGAGAAATCTATTATTACTTTTTCCACGATATTGCAGGCAGATTTATATTTCTACATTGGATTTTGTTTGATATAGGTTGTAAATGCTCTAACAGATATGTATGCCGTAAATACTTGCAGATGTTTAGTGAAACTTTGAGGGTGCGAATGAAGGTGACTCATGATCAGGATGAAGGTTTACAGACGTGTGGCAAGGATTTTCATTTGCATAGCCCTTGCTGCCAGATGTCTTGTATTGTGGGGAGAGTCATGGTGCATGTTATGGGCATGGCGTAAAAGGTAAAGGCCATGTAGCTAAAACCCTTAACATTTGTTTTTCAAGATAGAGGAAAAGATATCGACAACAGTATCTAGATTCAATGGTGAATAAGAGGTTGAAAATGTATTCATGATTGCCCATTGTCTCGACCTAGGTATTCCAGAGGCATCTCTTCGTCTTCGGTGCAGAGATGAAGGATATTTCTCGGGATTTATTCAACAAGACTGAAACTTTGAGGGCAAGAATGAAGGTTTGAAAACATTTTGAGAGGGAGTTCAGATGCGCACATCATGAGTGCATGGTTCGCGGTTCTAGTTGCACATGGTGATTGAGTAAAGCTAGTTTTCATATTGTTGAAGAAAAGAACCCTGCATTGGTACAGTAAAGGAAATTGCACGATGTTGCCATTACAATCTACTCTTCTGGCTATCATGAAAAAATTTAGGGGTGACTATGGTAGAACAGAGAATAATAACTAGCAGTTCGTGAAATGATCCATGTGTAATTGTAAACTTAAATGATTCATACTTAAATTGTCATAATGTGAAGCACAAACTGCATCATAGATCCTTTTAAAAAAAAACAAATAGGGGTGAAAAAACATTAGACAACCCATAACGTCATCATAGTGATATTTTGGTCAAAGGCACCCTGATTTATATTGAAGTTGCTAATTCTAAAAATCTTAACTTTAATTGAAAAATATTATGAACATTGTAAATCATTATGATTTATAAGGAGATAGTTATATGAGTATTTGTTTACTTGGGACCTATTTGAGAGTATATATGAATGCATTAAGTGCTTATATAGTGTATTTGTTTCTTTCAAGTCCACAACTTTAATCTACGTTGAAACTAATATTTTGGTGGCCTTTGCCTCAACAAAACCTATGAAAACATGTGATGGTCAAATGCTAAAAGATACATTTATGGTTGTTATAATTCTATGAGTCTTTATTAATTATAAGGTTTAAGCTATGTTGAGTTAGGTCAGTTCTTTCAATATGGAATTGGGTTTATAGTAGATTGGTTGTGGATAGTGGAAGATGTGTCTTGATTTTGTGATCTTTATCTATCCTGTGACCATTAAAATATGAGAATAAACACTTGATTTACAAACCTAATGTTGTCATTGGATCTTACCCAAGTTGAATTCCTTATATGTTTAAGTTGAGACTCCAAAGTGGAACAAGGTGACTAGGAAGTTTATGTCAAATCTTTAGCTTCAAGGTAACCTTGTAATATGAATCAAGAATCGAATAAAATTAATGTGGTCCTTTACTCTTGGTTGCACAATAATATATGGAATGATGACCTCATTTAGTGGCAATACAACCACACTTTACTAAACATGTTTTTAATGCTAAAACTCAACAGTTTTGTTAATCTGATGATACTATGAGAAATGCTTTATTTGGCTACATGATGTCCATCAACCTCTTAAATGTGAGAACCTTGATATTGAAAATATTATGTGAATGAAAGAAGGATATTAGATCTATTGTGAACCGTAATATGGTCACATATTATAGGTGGAAGATAACTATCATTTAATTTAACTATGTTGTTGAAATTAAGTTAATAGATAAACCTATTAGATCATGTTATCTGACATCTCTTGTGACCTTACTATTGACCATCACGGTCATATTTGGTATAAATAAATTACCTAATCAATGAACTAGACTATTATAAGAATATGGGGTTACACCATAGGTAAAATAATTTAGAAGATCAGTAATATTATTATTAATAGTATTAATGAGATTGTGTTTTCATATAAATGTCTAATGGATATAGTGTTGCCAACTTTCTTGAGTAGGATTTGGGCAATGCTTATAACTTAAAACAAGCATATAAATACACTTGGATGTCCTTTCAAGATATATAATGATCCCTTGAGTATGAGGAAATCAATATTAAACCCATTATAATAATTTCCATAGAAACACTTTCCTATGGTTTTGTATGAACCAACGTAATTTTTGAAGATTAATAATTCAAGCTAGTATAATGTGAGCTGAACCTTAGGACATTCAAACCAATCTATGAATAAGAAAGACGGTGTTCAATCTAATCAGAGATCTTGACATCATTAGTTCGAAGTGTCATGGTATAGGGTTGCTAATTGGGAACTGGTGCATAGGTATCCTTGAGAAATCTTGTAGGAGAACTACATGTGACTTTGACCCATTTGGACATAGGAACGTAGGTGGTCCTTGGGCGAAGGATGCCTTTGCAACCTCAAGTCTGTAGGGGGAGGGTTTAGGGGGTAACTCCAAGGGTTGGGGTTATTCCTGATTGGTTTGACCTTCTCCCTTTAGTAGGCTTCAGTTTGAGGATGAATGGGTATCGGATGGGTATGAACGAGTTAAGGGAGTCTAATACTGTGTATTTAATATATAATATGCTTCTATATAATAAGTGAAGATTGACTACTTTATAATGAGTATGATTATATGTCTATGTTGGGTAAAGTCCATCTCGTGTTGGTTCCATCTATCTCTTATGTGTCTGTGTAATTCAACTCCATAGCTAGAGGTCTTTATGTATAGGCCCATGTATTTGCTGATTGTGATTGTTACTCCTGTTATGTATGAATGCCCAAGAGTGAACCTATGAGATATTTGAGTAGTAACAAGCAGTCATTAGACCATGCCAATGACTGATGTCTAGGCTATTGCTAAGGGTTAGTCAACATTCACCTGGTTCACAGAGGTGAAGGTAGCCGACTACCCTAGTTATGATACGACCATAGCGGTTGCACAGGTAGGGACCCATCGGTGCGGGTAACGGTAATCCAGGGCTAACTACATATTAAGAGGGTTCACTGGTTGTCACTAGTAAGCACGAAAGTGACTGATGCCATGTGTTACCCGAGATTGGGAAGAAGATAGCTAATAATACCACTAAGGTCACAAGGCGGTATATGTCAGGAGCTATTCCTTCCTGGGTGGAAAGACTTATCGCCGAAAGCCTATAGGCAATTGAAGTTGGAATTCACTGGGTTTGGTAGGTTCACTACTTGGGGAACCCTTGGAATAGTGGACGGACCCATGGTGTAGTATGGGATGCACCGATTCCCCTTCCCAGTTGTTAGACTATATACCTAGCCTTGTGGGGTTGAGGATGAACCCGCGGTGTAGTATGGGATGCACCAAATCCTCTTCCCATTTGTCCAATGGTGCAGAAGACCAGAAGAAAGGATAGGACCCATGGTGTAGTGCACAATGCACTGATATTCTTCTCTCTGGGATGCATTATAGACATGTGATAGCCATTGTGATGTGTTAGCTAACTAGTCACACTATGTATGTGATGCATGTTGGAGCTTGTCACTATGCATTTGTGATGTATGTTGGAGCTCCTTACTATGCATTTGTGATGTATGTTGGAGCTCGTTATTGTGAATTTATGATGTATGTTGGAGCTCATCACTGTGTCTGTGAAGTATGATGGAGCTTGTCACTATGTATATGTGATATATGTTGGACCCTATCACTAATGTGAATATGATAGATGTATGAGACAATCATTGTGTACCTATGATGTGAAAATGTGGGAGTTACGGTTGTACTTGCAATGTACATACGAGATAATCACCATTGTACTTGTGATTTGTGTATGATTCAATCACTGGTGCACTTGTGATATGTATATGATCCAGTCATTGTTGAACTTGTGATCGGTGTATGATCTAGTCACTGTTATACTTATGATCGGTGATCCAATCACTACTATACTTGTGATTTGTGTATAATCTAGACATATTGTACTTGTTAAGTGTATGAGCTAGTCAGCATGTGTATATGGAGGTATCGCGTGACTTACATTGTGTATGATCTTTGGGATTATGGTATGATATGCCCCTTGTGAATATTGTGAATGTTTGTACACATTCTACTTGGTAATGTTTAGTATGGACCCAACACTTGATGGAAAAGCTATTATCATTACATTATAATTGGCTAAGTTAATAGCTTACTTATACTTAATTAACAGTCATGGGTTAAAAGGTGAGATAATAGATCTCATACAAGAGGAGAGATTGAACTCCCTCTATCATTGTGGGGCGAACTACAAAGCCTCTAATTTACCACGAGGGGATATGTAGGCAAGGTCATCACAAACCCTCGAGGCTTAGGTTGTAGGTCTAGGAAAGACCCCAGTTGTATGAGCTTAACACCTTTTAGTGTAAGCATATAAGTGGGGACGTTGATTTGTTGTCCTCTTGATGAATGAAGAACTTTTGTAATTAGCACTTCTAATTAGATGAAGTTGCTTGATCAGTTAAGTTGGTAGATATGGTAAATTGTTTAAAAGAAAAAAATTGTTGTGCTCCCGAGGGGATTTTATAGAAGGTGCTAATTTTGTTTCTTTTTTCTCTTCTGGTGCTACATAGAAAAGATAGTATTTCCCATAGATGTCTTATGCTGTGTTGGAGTTTTTCTTGGAGCATTCTATGGCCGGTTTGAGGATAGATATTATGTTCCAAATGCCCTTATTGATAGCCATTGTTATTTCAAGACAACAATTTTGAGTGACATTTTTTAGGTAGTGAAGCATCCGAGGGGTTTTCCTCTTTTGAAAAGCTCGATGGTTGGGGAATCTAGAAACATCATAAGAAGTTAGAACAACTTGACAAACAGAATCAAGGGTAGTTATTAGGTAAATATATTGGCATCGGCATTTTTTAAAGAGCATGATGGTGCATGTCTTCAAATGAATTGGACCTTGAAGAAGATCATAAATACATATCTTAATAAGTATCTCTATATGGAAGGAACAAACACCATTTTCTTTTAAATTGGATTAACTAGCATTTAAACTGTGCCAAGGCATAGATATATTTTTTTGTTTTGACTCAGGTGAGTGAAATAGTTAGTTCCCTGTGAATGCTAGATGAGTTCATTACTTGCTGGGATATAAAAGTGGAGATGGTGTAGGCTAATTTATAGTTTGGAAATTTTCAATAAAGGAATCATGGCTGCTTACAAGTGGGATTAGCACTTGGGATGATAAAATTTCTATAGAGGTCAGTATCAAAAAGATGAAGAGAATGAATGAAGAGGATTGCAAATTACAATGATTATAGAACTTTGTCATAATCTTGAAATAGAGGAAATGTTGCAATAACTGAATATAGTTTCCTAATCTAGCTTTATGACATCCGGTTACCAAGTCAAAGAAATTAGTCTTCAATATCTAATTGGAAATAGCTGAGGGAGTTCTTATCCTACGTTTCCAAAGAGCCAAAGCAATTGCAAAAATATAGGAAACATGTCCTATATTTGTGAAGTAAATAGTTTGAAAAGTAATTATCAAAAACAGATGCAACAATCATCATCATCATAGTTGAAAGAGTCAAGCAACCTCATTCCTCTACGCCTTGTTGAAGGAATTGTTGAGTTTTCAAGGGAGTGAAAATAGGGAAGTCTATTTTTCAGCGCCAAGTGGAGTTTTGGTCAAGCAAGAATAAGTCTTTAGGTCTTTTGATTTTGTCCTATTTTTCCTCCAATGAAGGATAGAAAAGAGAAACTTAGTCTCATTGTAAGGGAGTTCTTGTTCATTCTCAATGTTTTATTGTAATCTAGAAGGATTCTTTCAGTGGAGGACAACATTATAACTCAAAGAGACATTTTGTAGGCTTGTACAACAGTGTAACACCTTTTCAAATCAGTAAAGTTAAGCAAATTTTCCTTCTCAAAGCCTGTTTTATTGTGCAAAATAAGTCATTGATGTATTATCTTTTGATTTATATGCAAATCCTTTATTGTATGTCTCATATCTCATCACCTTCAAATAGGAAAAACTCGTATTTAGTGCAGGTTATAAGTTGGTTTGAACAACTATTAAGTGTGAAATTTTTATTTTCCTCTTAAGCTATAAAATTGAAACCTTCCTATGAAACATTTATGTATTAATATGTGTAAATTTTTGAGTTGTTTGAGAACCAATTGAATTATTGAGGGAATTGTCTATTAATACAACAATGTAGGCTTCAAAAAAATCATTTGGTGCATCACCTTAGGAAAAAGTAGGTTCATTTTCATATTTCCTTCTTACTCTTTTCCTTAGTAAGACAATAGTTTAGTTCATTTTAGGTGAGGTATCAGAGGAAATAGCCTTCTATGGAGGTTCCTTTTTGTCATAGGTAACCCACAAACCTTGAAAGGATCTCATGTTTCATAAATAATCTAAGTTTTGTAACTTAGCAAGGGCACAATATTGAGTGATAACAGGAAGATTATTTATTAGACATACATAGCAGACACCTATGTAGATATGTAAATCCAAATGTGTGAAGTCTATATCCTATGCATGATTTATCCAACACAATCTAGAAATCCAACCTAAGGAATTTGAAATTAAATTTCTAATAACTTAATTTGATTGAATAGTAACCCAATATAGCTAAATATTCTATATAATATTACCCTTGCCATATGTGATAGAGAATTTTTACTTGTATAATTAATCCATTACAATCCTCTTGATTTTATGTGGAATAGGAGCCAAATTGAAATTATTCCAAGTCCATTATAAGCCACTTGGATAATCCACATGGTTCAAATAATTAATCATATAACCACCTTAGATATCTTCCATGATATATTTACATTCGTATAATTCTAAATAGCTAATTAATGATTTATTTTCACTCTTTCAATTCTAAATAGCCCAAGACAAGTGATATGTAGTGAGTGATCTACTTCTAAGCTTGAAGTTTCAAATATGAGAACCACTAGGTGGGTTAGCATTGATTAGAACTCTGTCTTGATCATTTGAGTCAAGGCATTTGTTTCTTAGTATTAGTGTAGGAAATTGTATACCTTTACAATTTCCCACTATGTTTGGGTTTCTTAATTTATTGGACTTAATTAAGCTTCTAATTTTCCAAATTATGCATTCCAAATCCTTATTATTCATGTTTTCCAAAAGGGAAATTTACATTTAATTATTTCAATTAATATTTTAATCACCTTGGGATATGTGTTTCCTAGACTTATAGGGCGAATGGATCCCCTTTAAGTCCTAAGACCCATTTTTTATTTTTTTGGTGGCATTTTAATTATTCAAATTCAGCTTGCAAGTTTCAGCTTTTGGAATCTAATTTTTTGGAAATTAGATAAACACCTATAAATATATTATCTTTTTGTCAATTCAAATCTAAGCAACATTCTAAGATACACAATCAAGGCTTCATATGAGAAAATATTATTGTCAAGAGCATTCAAGAGTAGATTTATCAGTCATTTGTTGTAGCAATCAAGATCCTAACATCATGTTAAATCTTATGTGTGTTTATGTTATCTTGTGAAGGCTAATATGCATTGTTGATCCTATTGTCATTTCATGCAACCCTTTGATGACCCATCATTGATAACTGATCTGAGAGATCCTACATGGGCCATCTTGCATGAATTCTCCTTGAATGTTCCTAAAAGTGGCTAAGTGTTTTTTTTTTCAAACCTTTGGGCCATCGCTTGCTTTCTTCCTTGCATCCCTCTTCTATCACCCCAAATCTCCTTCTTCTTCTCTCTTTCTTTCCATTTCTCTTCCTAGCTTTTTAGGTTTCGCCCATCAGGCTTTACCCTTTCTCTCTACCACCTATCCTTTCTTTTGGTCTTTTAGGGGTTGTACTTCAACCTTTCCCTTTACCTCTTACCTTTGTTAGGGTAAGAGGTAAGCTTTCCCTCCAACCCTTGATTCCCAATATTCTTTTGGAAAATCAACCAAGTTTTTATTTTTCAGGCATCAAGGACTGGGCTTCCCTTTTCCTCCTTCCTTCCCTTCTTCACAAGTGGTAAACCCTCCACCCGACCACTGATGATTTCCTTTTGGATGTTGAGGTTCTCCCCTTTACCATTTACCATTTCATGGTAAGCGGTAAGCCACAAGGCATCCACCCAATGCCCAACTCCCAAAAATATCTTTTCCCTTCTACCTTCTTCTTTAAGCCCCACTTTCTTCTCAAAGGTTTTAACCTTCTTTCCCAGGGTCCCCTTTCTTCCAAATCCATCTAAGTCCTTTGATCGAACTTTTGGATGTCATACTTTTGTCTTACCCCTTATTGCTTTGTGTTGTCTTTGAGGTAAGCAATAAGTGATAAGCTTGACTTCTGATCTTCGACGACTGATGAGTCCTTTCGGGATTCAGTGTTTTCCCTTTCCTCCTATGCTTTTCCTTGCTTAGCGGTAAGTGGTAATCCTCATGCCCGAACTCCAAAGCCCAATGTCGGTGCCAATATAGCATTAAGTATGAAGTACAAGGGATGCCCAAGGTCTAATGTCTGACAAGGTGCTACTTTTTAGGCCTATGTACCATGTAATTATGTAAAGTTTTCCTTTCAAGCTTGACACCCTAACCTTTCTATGGATTTTGGCATGTTTTCTAGGTGACACCATTAATGCTTGAAACACTTCCTCAGCTACCTATTTAAACTTCTTGGCTTCAAGGAAAACATTCAATACATTCTCTAACTTTTGAAAGTGGATTCCATGGGTGCCCATGCCCATTTATTGCAAATTGTTGATCTCTCTTGATGGGTACATGCCCTAATCATGATCTTCATGTAATGGTGCCATCCTTTCATGCAAAAAATTCATTGTTAAACCTGGTTAGGGTTAGGGTTCAGTTTGTGGTTCCAAGTTATGCCTAATCTATAAAGTCAAGAAAAATATTCATTTCATGGGTTCTTCCTGTTTCTCCTCCAAGTTTTTCTTTGGAAGACATGCATTTTGCACTCTACAATTGGAAAGATTGGCTTTTTCCTCTAAATTATGAAATTGAGTAAGCTTGCCTCTTCTCAAATTTTTTATGTTTTTGTAAGTTCATTTCCTTCATATCTAAGTGTTTGTTTGTCTTATCATGCATACATGTTTGAGTTAAATTGTTTATAGTTGTTTCAAGAAGCCTTCCTTTCCTTCCAACAACTTGTCAAACCCTAAAATTCTTGTATGCCTCTAGGAATCGACCAACTAGAGATCTATGTGTGTCCCCTAGTTCCTCTTCATAGATGTTGTTGAGCAATCTCAGCCAGGAAGAAACAATTTTTTATCTTGGTGTACCACCTCCATTTTCCTTGTGAGTTGTTAGAGTAGGGTAGTGGTAGGTTTTCATGTGTTAAGTTAGACCAACACATTGCACTTGGATCGAAAGAGGAAGTCGGCCTACTTTGGAGATTCAACCTCATATGTGCAAAGGTCCCACACCTTGAGGTTGTTTCCATTGTGTCATTGGAATGTTGAACTTTGTGTTTAGCAAGGTACAATTTCATGTGACAATAATTTGGCACATTTGGTGAGACAACTTTCTCTTTGTTGAAGAATTTGGTGTTTTCTATGATGCACTTGGCCTTTTGAGGTATATCTTCAAACACCATGGTGACTCCACTCAAATCTACTAGTTCAAGAAGTGTTAGTTTTACTTCATCCTATTGAGGAGTTGGTGTTCTTCAACATTTCAACCTTTGGAGGAAATTCTACAAGAACTTGGTGACTCTGCAATATCCATCTTTGGGTGACTCTGTTGGTATGTACCCAAAATCTTTGGTTGGGTAGTCCTCTTCTTTCCTTATAAAATTTTAAAGTGTTTCCTACTTTTCCATGCATAAAAATATCAAAATTTAATGGAAATCATATGTACACTCCCCCATTTCATGATAATGTCAACTTTGCACCTCCCAATCAGAAATATCAAGCTAGTTATGCCTCCCCATTCATTCCATAGAACCTTGTTGTTGTGGGTTTTCAATATTTTCAAAATGCTAACCACCCACCACACCCTACTCAAGCTTCCTGGATGCATAAATAGTCTTATCAACATTCTAGGAAGCTCCTTGTTCTTCCTTTCAACCCCAAAGTATGAGCACTTGAACTCATGTCCATAATGAGGGATCTCCATAGACAAATAATTGGGATTAAGGAGTAGCAAACATTTGACCTAATGTAGGAGGAGTGGTCTAATCAAGCCTATGAGGGGCAGCAAGGTTTTTCCCACAACAAGATGAGCTTGCTCACCAAGATCACTATCCTCAGTAGCAAAATACATAAGCTTAGTGGAGGCATGAGTAGTAGTCAGAGGCACAAAGAAGACAAAATCACGAGTATACAACAAAGGATATTATTGCTAGGCTACAACAACTCAGATTTTCCCTTTCTCTAGCTCAAATGCCTAAGACTCAAGTAGCCCTTTATGTGCCTAGTTTCAAACAAACAACTCCACCAGTTACAGAATAGCCTTCTAAGGAGGAGGTAAGAAGGCATAAGTTTTTAATTTTTAAGAACCCTAACAAACCTCTTGAACTTCTATTTTCCCTCCTTTTTTTCCAGAATGACCTATTGTGTAGGAGGTATACAAGCACAAAAATTTTAGTTTCAAGAATCCTAATCAACCTCTTGAAACTCCTGTTGAACCTCCTATGCCATCAAGTAGATATCCTATGTTTGAGATCCCAAGTTTTGAGAGCCTCCATTCCTCACAAGAACCCATCCTTGAGGAGGCTCAAATTTTAACTCCTATTGAGCAACTCCTTCCAAAATTTCAACAAGAGTTTCAATGACCTTTTGATCATTTTTCTCCCCTTATTGCTATTTCACTATTTAAAGGTGGACCAATGGTATGGGATCCTAATTCATCAAAAGAACAAAAGAGAGAGATATTCCAAGCTAGGAGTGAAGAGGTTGGTATTGAAGATCCTTCATGTGCTCTAAACAATGAGTGCCTTGGTCTACTGTAGGAAATTGTTGAAGATAATAAGTTGCAGCAACAAGACATTAAAAAGGTAAAAAAAATTGATACAGTAGAGGAATCAGTCCTCTCATTTGATGCACTCCCTTATTTTGTTTAAGATGAGGAGGAAAGATCATGTATACCTACAATAGAAGAAGCCTTTGAGCAGCCTAAGCTTGGATTGATGGATGAAGAACTCCATGGTTTTGGAGCAGCAACAACAAACATGTTTATCCCTTGCTATGGTGGATGAAGATCCCCAATTTTTTGAGGTCTATAGTTTTGAGGTGGAGGACCAATTTTGGGATGTTATAGAAACCTTTTGTTCAGGTTTAAACATCAAATCATCACCCACCAAAAAAGAGCTTTATAGGAAACAACATAAGAGTGAAGAAGTAGCAGAGGATGTGGCAGTCGTTACATGCCAAGAGTCTATTTTTGTTGCAGCTAGTTGCCAAGAAGAGATCAAAACAGAGAGACAATCTAGAGGATCTCAGCTTGAAGTGTTTCACAAATATAAGGTATGTGTTGAACAATTGTGCATCAATACAAGTAATTATGATGTACATTGGTTTTATGTTATCCTGAATGTAGTAATGTTGAATATGAGGTCTTCATTCAAGGTGAAAATTGACCTTTGACATTAGGGATAATGTGACTGAGTTAGAATGCTTCATGTGGACCAATATGTTGAAAAATCCACCATTGAGCAACCACACATTTTCCTAGAGAGTGATGCTCTTGTTGCTCAATTCAATAGTATGTCTGAGCTTCAAAGTTTTCATTTGAGGTGCATGAAGAAGAGATTCCTTGTACAGATCAAAAAATAGGTTTGGCATATTTTGCATCACCATGTGAGCTAGAAACTTTCTCTTTTTTTTTTAGTTCATGCAATGAGGAGGTCAACATATGGTAATGGCCTATCCTTTTGTGAGGTGAGTTCTCTTCCCTCTAGAGAAGGTTTTTTCTTGGATGTTGCCCTTTAAAAAGTTCACCCCTACTATTGTATGTTCACCTAAGGCACTAGTGATAGATGAATCTCACACTTGCATCATATGGTTCCCTTGCAATGGAAAAGTTTACCATGAAGTGATCCTTCAATCCTTCAAAGCATCTTGTGCAGCTCCATGCATGTTGGAAGTAGTTTTCAGTGGTTTTAGTTGGGTGAAGTCTACAACTATGATCGAGGGAGATTAATTCCTTAGAAGTTTCATCTTTGATAGAGGAAAATTCCCATTTTTTCTTATTTGTTAGTTTCATGTATATATTGTAAATATCTTTCTCCATGAAGTGCTTTTGCACACCTACATTCTCCTTAAAAGAGGTATATTGTAAATATCTTTCTTTCCATGAAGTGCTTTTTGCACACCCTACATTCTCCTTAAGGGAGTATATGTTCTTAGCTTCCATGCTTTCCTCCAAGTGCAGCCTGCACATGTTTTTTTTTTTCAGGAGGCCTAGATGAAATTTTAACCTCATGACTTGATTCCCGATTAGATAAGGCCTTTGGATTCCATGGTTAGCAGCCAATCATCCCTCAGAAGTCACCATAAATTTTATCATTTCATGCCACCCTTTGATGACTCATCATTGATAACTGATCTAAGAGATCCTACATGGGCCATCTTGCATGAATTCTCCTTGAAGGTTTATAAAAGAGGATAATTGTTGTGTTTTCAAACCTTCAAGTGGTCACTTGCTTGCTTCCTTTCATCCCTCTTCTATCACCCCCAATCACCTTCTTCTTCTTCTCCCTTTCTTTCCATTTCTCTTCCTATATTTTTAGGTTTCACCCATCGGACTTGACCCTTTCCCTCTATTGCCTATCCTTTTGAAAATTGACTAAGTTTTGATCTTTTAGGGGTTGTACTTTGACCTTTCCCTTTAACTCTTACCTTTGTTAAGGTAAGAGGTAAGCCTACCCTCGAACACCCAATTCTCAATATGCTTTTGGAAAATCAACCAAGTGTTTATTTTTTGAGCATTAGGGATTGGTCTTCCCTTTTCCTCCTTTCTTCCTTTCTTTGCAAGAGGTAAACCTCTGCGTGACCCCTAAAAATTTACTTTCGAGTGTCAAGGTTTGCTCATCATCTTTACCATTTACCGTTTCATGGTAAGTCATAATCTGTAAGGCATCCACCCGATGCCCAACTCCTAAAAATCTCTATTCCCTTCTGCCTTCTTTAAGCCCCATTTTCTTCTCAAAGGTTTTAACCTTCTCTCCCAGGGTCCCCTTTCTTCCAAATTTGTCTAATTCCTTTCTTCAAACTTTCAAATTTCATAGTTTAGTCTTACCTCTTACTGCTTTTCCTTGTCTTTGGTAAGCAGTAAGCGGTAAGCCCGACCCTAAATTTTCAATGACTGATGCGTCCTTTCAGGCTTCAGTGTTTTCCCTTTCCTCCTATGCTTTGTCATTGGAATGTTGAACTTCATGTTTAGCAAGGTGAAATTTCATGTGACAATAGATCCTAAAGCATCCAAGCATTTTCTAGTGTCCAAATCCATCAAGCAAAGCAAGATCAAGTTCCTTGGAGAGATGTGTTTGTCTTCAATCCTCCTAGGGAAGCCATTGAAGGTTTGGTGAGTTGTAGCGAGCATCGTTCATTCATCATTTCCTTCTCCATTGTCATTATCTTTCTATTAAGGTTTAATTACCAAGCTTGGGGTTTGACTAAGGTAAACCCCCATTCCAAAAAAAACATTTTTTCTCTTTATGTATGTGCATATTATAGGTTGAAGAAGGATTCACGATATTAAAGATAAATTTTTCATTGTTGTATAAGTTGTCATCATTGTTGTTAAGCCATGAAAACTAGGTTGTAGACTTTATTTCTGACTTTGCAACAATGGGACCTACGTAAAATAGAAGCTAAAATCCAACATCAGAGGACTATAAAAAGTGTTTTCAAAAAATACCCCCTTAACATTAAAGATCTCCTTTCCCAACATTTCATTTTCGTAAACCTGACTTTCTTACATCATACTTTTCTAATTTGGAGATCTTTGAAACCCTAGATCTAGGTTTTACATCATCTTCTATTGCATTTCATTTAGGGTTACATATTGCATGTTTGTATCATTTAAACTCATAAAAACCTAAAAATATTACATGCATTCTACCTAATAGATTTCATTAAAGTGTGTTCAAGTCATTTAGATCAACATTTCAATCAAAATTGCATTCAAAAAGTTATCATTTTGTTCATACATTGTCATTTAAATTGCATTTGCATTTCATCATATTTCCGGAAAAATTGTCACTAAAGAATCTGTTTGCAATTAGGAACAATGAGCTTAAATATCAAGTTCAACACTCAAATTAATTTTTTTAGAACCCTATCTTAGGACTTATTCAGCCTATGGTGAACCTATCCTGGTATAGGTGATTTTCCAAAATTTTGTACACTGCTTTATCTCTGTCTGCTTCATTCTCCTATACTTGCAGATCTCTATTTCAGATTCAAAATTGTATATTTTTGTAGTTGTTTTCATTTAGTTCAATTGGTGAGATATAGTACATTGTTTAAAATCAAAATTGGTATTCAAAAGCAATCATTTTTAGGTTTCTACATCTAAAATTAGTGAATTATTATATTTCAGATCTAAATATTGCAATATCTTCTTCAATACTTGTATTGTGATTCCTATTTTTGGATGTTTACTATCTTTATTTAGTGCCTTTTGTCTATTTTGGGAACACTTTTGGTTTGGTGAAACTTGTATGAGTATCACAACCTAGTGTCCTATTTCCAATACTTTAGTGAGACATAGTTTGAGATTCATGACATACGCGGTTGGTACATCCGCTGTGGATCTTGGCTTTTCCAACTTTTTCACTCATAGTGTTGACACTAGTCAACCCATTTTGGACCATATATTTGATGCTATGATTGGATTTATTGATGGTCACCCTCATAAAGGAAAAACCAACTTGTCTCTTGATATTGCTTTCTCAAATAGTGATATAATTAAACATGCACTCGATGGTCCTCTTTACATAGCTAGAAGAATCAATGACAATCCTACAAATAGGATATTAATTGATTTTATGTGTGTAGAGAATGTGATCACTGAGGAATTATTTTATGTGCATGAACTTTACCAAGATCTTATGAAAGCATGGATCAAAACACATGATGGTTTTGATCGCCCTACAATAGGTTTGATTACTCTTCCATTAAAAGTTGGACTGAAGCAATTAGATGTATCATTCTCTTATCATCTCGATGTTAGATCAATTTTGTGTGAAGTTAGGCTATCCATGGCTATGCTTCATGAATGTCATTCCATTTGTCATCCACAAGTTCTTGAAATTTCCATTTGATAACCAAATTTTTATAGTACATCATAGTGGATCTAATCCTTTGTCTTCACATGAGAAATTTTAATTGGATTTCTTTTGGCTTGAACATGTAGAACCTATAAAACCTCATGGAGATTTCATTTTCAAATCCTATTAAAATTTCAAAGAAAAGTGTATAGCAGAGTTATCCCTTGCCAATATCCCACCTAAAATGAAAAGATCCATAGTTGTTCCACTCCAAATGTTGTGGGTGAACCTATGTTTGAACCAAAATCTCTCCCAAATAAAGAAATAAAGCATGATGCTATTTTTCCACCTATATCCTACAAGAGACCAAGAGATAACCATACAATTCCCTTTGTGCCTCCTAAAATCAAACAAGTTTATAAGCCTAAAGATAAAGTGGTTTTGCAACCCATCGAGGTCCCTTTTGTTCCTCCCCTAAGGGAAGACAAGATATTGATGGTTGGAAAACCCTCTCCTACACCATCACAACTTGAAAATAATGCAAGAATAAATTAAAATGTTGAAGAGTGTAGGTGTAGATGTCATGTGCTATTACTTGTCAATTAGAAGAAAAGAACAAATCAACTCAAACAAGGCATGATGACTCTCCACCTTTTCCACAACATGAAAGTTCTACACCACAACAAAAACATACAATGGGAATTATCATTAGGCCTCATGTTGTAATTAACTTTGATAATGATGATGAGAGTGCTAAAATTGATGAAGAAGTGCATAATGAATTGAATTTTTGGTTTTCCACTTCTATGAGCTTAGATGGATGAAACCAGGATTATCCTCCTAAAAAGAGTGAATCACTACGTGTTGGACTGGGTGATTGTCCTAGTATGAAACTTTTCATTAACCCTTTGGCTAGTTATCCACCTTCCATATATGATGAACAAGATTGGGATGCAAACAAACTTCTATAGGTTGGCTCGCATGTGACATACTATCTTTCTTTTTCTTTCTATGCTATTTGTGATTGCATGTATGTAATGTGATCCCCCGTATCATGTTGCTTGGTGTGTCTTTATGTTTGTGAGCTTTCTTTGGATGATCCTTGTTACTTTGTTGGTGCAAGGATACAAAGGAAGCAAATTTATCATGATATTCTTTTATTTGTATTTCCATTCTTCTATCTGACGTGATCATTATCTTTTCTTTTGTCTTATGTTTTCCTTTTGGGGAAGATGTAAGGTGTCAAGATATCCAAGTTTCTTCCATATTGACCCAAGAGATTTTCTTTATTTTTTCTCTCTGTGCCATTCCTCCTTTGTGTTGTTTGATGAAGTATTTGGGGAATGATGACAGTTCCAAGCTCTATTATATCACTGTAACAAAGAAATGCGCTGACCTCGAATCCATTGATCCCTTATGTGTTATCGTTTTGGATTGCATGTGGGGGTAACCTCCTTCTTCATGACAGGTTTATTTAGAAACATATCATTGGCATAGGACTTTCCAAAAAGGCTCTCATGGCCCTTTTATTAATTGGAATTTATCATTTTCCACTTTAAAGTAATTGCTCACAGCATGGCATTTAGCAATTCCTTTAAAGTGGGGGCATACATTGGCATTGACATTTTGACATTTTTTGGCTTCACTTTTGTTCACAAAGGTTGGACTTAGTGTAGCATTGGCATAACACATTGACCAATTTTTGGCACATTATAAAAGTTATCAAGGAGTATAAGTTTTGGTATGGTTGACGTATGGGAACACACCTATAGACCTGGTGCATCATTCCCATTTGGGACCCCTTTTTTATGGGTACATACCTTGTAGACCTAGTGTGTTTTCCTCATTTTTCCTTTGGGGCTCACCTAGTGTATACTGGACTGCACTAGCCCTTGTGATCATATTTTATCAATGTGGCATAACCTAGCTTTCTAGTCCATCCTTTTTCCTTTTTCTTTTTGTATTGGATTTGAAATTGTATGCTTGTGCATCTTGTCTTTTTGCACGTATCTTACACATATTGTGTGTCCCTTTATCCTTATGTTGGTTTGTTAGGGAACCTTTGATCCTGGGGCTTGATCATCCTCCTTGATCTTTGTCATCCTATCTCTCTAAAATTGGTACACTTGGAGCCCTCTTGACGCATATTTGTCTACTTTAGTGTGAGTTTGAGTGTAAGTTCATACTCTCACTTAAGTGGAGGCTAAATATAGTGTAGGAAATTTTATACCTTTACAATTTCACACTATGTTTGGGTTCCTTAATTTATTGGACTTAATTAAACTTCTAGTTTTCCAAATTATGCATTCCAAAGCCTTATTATTCATGTTTTCTAAAAGGGAAATTGACATCTAATTAATGTAATTAGTATTTAAATCACCTTGGAATATGTGTGTCCTGGACTTATAGGCCAAGACCCATCCATCCAAGGGTGAATGAGTCCCCTTTAAGTCATAAGACTCATTTTTAAATATGTTTTTGGCAGCATTTTAATGATTCAAATTCAACTTGCAAGTGTGAACTTTTTTAATCTAATTTTTGAGAAATTATATAAACACCTATAAATTCATAGTATTTTTATCAATTCAAATCTAAGAAACATTCTAAGACACACAATCAAGACTTCATATGAGAAAATATTAAGAGCAAATTTATCAGTCATATGTTGCAACAATCAAGATTGTAACATCATGTTCAAGATTATTTGTAGTCATGTCATCTTGTGAAGGCTAATATGTATTGTTGATCCTAAGGAATCCAAACATTTTCAAGTGTCCAAATCCATCAAGCAAAGAAATATCAAGTTCCTTAGAGAAATGTGTTTGTCTTCAGTCCTCTAAGGGAAGCCATTAAAGGTTTGGTGAGTTGTAGCAAACATTGTTCATTCATCATTTTCTTCTCCATTGTCATTATCGTTTTATCAAGGTTTATTTACCAAACTTTGGGTTTGAGTAAGGAAAAACCCCATTCCAAAAAAAAAAATCTCTTTATGTATGTGTAGATTATAGGTTGAAGAAGGATTGAGGATATTGAAAATCAATTTTGTATTGTTGCATACGTTATCATCATTGTTGTCAAGCCACAGAAACTATGTTGTAGACTTTATTTCTGACCTTCCGACAGTGGGATCTACATAAAACAAAAGCTAAAATCTAGCACTAGAAGACTGCAAAAAGTGTTTTCAAAAGCCCTAACCAGAACCCATTTTCCCTAGGGCGAACCTTTGCTTCAGCAAGCCTCAAAACCAAATTTTGGTGATAGGTGCACGTGTCTTAACCCTTCTCAGACCTACCTACAAACTATGATTTTAGTTTTTTTATTTTTAGGAATTTTCATTTTAGGTATTAGGTTTTATTGTTCATTTAGTTTGAACATTGCAAATCATTCCAATTTGGTTTCAGATTTATCCTATTGTCCTAAGGACTGAAATTAGGTTTGATTGACTCACCATTGAGGTTGAAAGCCAATCTTTACATCTTGTGATGAAATGTCGTTACAGAAAGAAACAAATAGAGAAAATACCCCCTTAACATTAAGGATCTCCTTTCCCAATATTTTAGTATTTATCTCCAATACACATCAAGCTTGTCATACATGTTCTAGATCAACTTGGTGTAGAAAGTATGACTCCATTTTGATAAGACTTTAACTCATGAGCCACCAACACCTTTGGGAAGACATATAATGTCACATTTAAGAAGAGGAATACACCTAGTTTCATTGGAACCACCCAATAATAATTTCCTTATTATTTTATCTAATTCTTGAGAGATTTGTAAGAGGATCAATAAACAAGACATCATAAAGATTAGAATGTATTATATCATAGCTTTAAGCATTAAGATTCTCCCATCTAATTTCAAACAATTCACTTTCCATGAATGTTTTTTGGAAAGCATTTATGGTGTCCTCCCATAGATTAAAGCATGTACATCTCCTTTAAAGAGAGGAATACTAGGGTACTTGCAATGTAGGTAACTTATTGAAAATCCAAATCATCCAATAATAATAATTTTTATAGATATTGGAGTGTGAAAGAAAAAGATACTTTATTTCTAAGTGTTAATTATTTATCTTGAGATTGAAGTAGAACCAACATACCTATGATAATATATCATCTTCTTTGAGGCATACCCTTTCGTATATGGAAATGTAGTTGGTGAAGTATTGTTTTGTGATTAGAGAATTTTATATAATTTGAAACAAAAAAATGGGATAGGGGTTCAAACACATAGGGTTTTATACTAAATTTGGGATATTTCACCAAACTTATTATAAATAGAAAGGGAAAAATGAGGTGAATGAACCTACCTATTCTTCTATTTCATTCAGGAAATGAGATCCCTCAAGTCAAAATCCACTTTCAACCCTTAGGTGAGTGAATTCTTTGAGGAACCTTGCAATTTCCCTTTTGTGTTAGGATGGGGGTCTAGGTTAAACAACACTTTGGGGAGAAAGATTAAAAATAAAAAATCAATTCCAAAATGCAATCTATCAATTGGATTTAATAGAATAAACATAAAACTAAAGGAACCTACAAAGTTTATGGAAATTTTTGAAGGGAAAAATGTTGTGTGCTTCTCACAAAATGGTGTTTTTAGAAGCTATCTTAGGACTCATTTTCCCTATAATGAATGGGTCCTGGGTAGGGCTCTTCAAAATCTATTTATGGGTCCTTTTTGGGGTGTTTACACTCTAGATTCTTTATTTTCCTTTGTAAAAGTTGAAAAAAATAAATCTGATATATGAGTTTCATAAGATGACAACAAACGTGACAACTTTGATAACTTTTACAATTTTACAATATTTGAGTTCTTCAACTTTTCTAACCCACAAATTTGCAAGACAAAAGAGAGGGGAAAAATGTTTTTTTTGGTGAATGGGGGTTTACCTTGGTCAAACCCTATTTTGCTAATTAAACCTTGAAATGAAATGAATAGCATGAAATGAATGATGAATGAAAAACTATATGTCACAACTCACCAAAACCTTCAATGAACCTTGGAATGTAGATCTACAACTTTCATGAAATGGCTTAAATGGGTGTGGATCTCAATCTTGAAACTTGATTGGAAACAATGCTTTTAATACTTGAATGGATCATGAACTCTACATCACCATATTGGCTCCAATAACATGCATGATGAAAGAATACTTTGACATGACAATTGGATCTTGATTGCTGCAATAATTCTTCACTAAATATGCTCTTGAAGGCCTTGAAATTCTCTTGAAATACCACTTTAGCTCTTGTAATTGAACACTTGAAAAATTAGATGAAACATAGTGAAATGACCTTACATTTATAGATATGTAACATTAATTTCCGATTCAAATAACACAAACCGACATGTGAATATGTATTAGAATATGTTAAAATACTGCCAAAAACACAATTTAAATTTAGTTCCTAGGTCTAAGTGAGGACCCATTCGCCCATGGGTGAATTGGTCCTAGGTCACTCACCTAGGACATACATTGCTCAATGAGAAGTGTTATGTTTAGGCATTAATGAATGTCAGGTTTCCTCTTTGGAAAATGAAATTAATTAGGCTTGGATTTGAACTAAAGGGGTCAATGAGGCAAACTAACCTCAATAATTAATGGATCCCTAAATAAGTGTGAAAGTGTAAAGAGGTACACTCTACAACACTGGAAATAAGGCACAATTAAGTCCATTTTAATTAATAGGGCCCTAAAATTAATGTGAATATGTAAAATACATATTACGACACTAAATTAAGGCATAATTAAGTTCATTTTAACATTAATTCCATATTAGGTGTGAAAATATAAAAGGGATCTACATTTTTCTACACTATATTTCACCCCCACTTTAGCGAGAGGATGTGCCCATGTCAAACTCACACTAAATTAGACATTCAAGACACATATGTATGCAAAAATGACAAAGGTTCTCAATCATACAACATTAAAAACCTAAAAGAAAAGGTGAGAACAAGGGTGGTTCAAGCCTTGAATGTCCAACATGAGGTAGAACACGTCTCAACTATTTATCCAAAGAACGTTCACAAGTAGAACTCGGTGTCCATTATGCAAACAATGCACGTGCTCACTTTGGGCTAATGAAACCTTAGGTCATCCACTAGGTGAGCCCCCAATGGGTGGAAAATGAGAGAATCTTATTAGGCTCCCATACCATATCAAAGCTATCCCTCTGAAAACTTCAATAAGGCACCACAAGAACTTTGGGCTTCATAAGGCCTAACAAGTTGAGTTATGCTAAGCACTTATGAACATGGCAAGGCTCCACTAGAAAGAAAAGTGTGTTATGCTTGGTGGCCTTGAAAGGAGGGTTCCGAGCTTCATAAGGTTAACAAGCTGAATTATGCTAAACACTTATGAACAAAAATGCAAGTAAAGGTTTTTTCAAAGGGATCTTGCTTAGTTCGTGTAAGGTCTCTTCTTAGGGAACATCATGCCTAATCTCTCCTAGAGAGGATAAGTCTAGGAATAGAGAATCGTAACTTAGGGAATGCAATGCGTAGCATCACCACTAAGAGGAAAGTCGTATGCTAAGAAATATCACACTCTCATAGGACATCAAACCCAATGAAACCACCAAGAAAAGGATAGATCACAAGAAGAAAGAAAATCATACAATGAAACATGAATGTCAAAAATAATGCCAATGTATTCCCCCACTTTAAAGAAATTGCTAGCACTATTACAGGGAGAAATTTTCTTTAAAGTATCCAATGAAGAGGACATGAGAGCTTATCCAGAAAGCCCTATGCCAAGTCATATGTTCCTAAATGAAGCTACATCATGAAAAATGAGAGAGGAAATGGGTTGCCCCCAAAATGCAATGCTAAAGATAACATAGGAAGAAAGTATGTCACACACGATCCAACTTGAGTAATTTCATCCACATTCCAAGCTTGCTTTATGTATACATGGAAGGCGGTCAACTAGCCAAAATAGACAACAAGTTTCAAACAAGGAAAAGGCTACCTAACCCCTTTCCCCTACTTAGTGCAAGACAAGGATGAGTTGAGATGATTGATGAGAAACATGATAGAATGAAAATAAATATCAATTAGAGGAACTAGGTGCTTCCACACAAGGAAGAGCACCATAATCATTAAGATGTTGAATTTTATTACCCAAAGCCTTAAATTCATTGGTAGAATGACAATGAACTCTATGATATGCATAAAATGAACTCTTACTGTAAAATTCTTTTCTTGTTCTTGGAAGGAGATATATCAAACGATCTTGGAGGAGTCTCAACAAGATACTCTCTTGAAATAGTAGAAGATGTTCCTTTATTTTGTGACAAAGATATCTCTTGCTTAGTACAAGGTGTCATACATAAACAAGACTTTAGATTACGAGATTTTGTACCCTCCTTTAAAGGAGGGCGTAAAATCTAACGAACTCGAATCATTACTAAGACATGTCCTAGGAGTGTTTTCTGTGATGAAATTGATGTCAAGCAAAGATTTCTTTGATTATTTTGAGGGAAAATAACCAAGACCATGAGTGGTTTCTTGTGTATTAGGCTCTATAGGGACACACGATACCTTGTTCTAGCACCACATCCTTTTCCACTATAACCAAGTTGTTTCAAAAGATCATAACCTCTTCCATAAAGCTTTTCCATGTCGATGGCTATTCATAACCAACTTCATCAAATTTTATTGTGTAATTTTTTTCTTCTTCTAAAGTGGTTGAAGTGGATGCTTTCTAAGGTTCTTTTGAATTTTATGTTGACATTATCACTTTTTATTTTCCCTTTTCAAACTCATTTGTTGTGATCTTGTATTCACCCATGAATGTAGGTGTAAAATCCAATGATCCCAAACCATCCATTAATAACATTATGAAGGGTTTAGGACATTTATATTTTTGTTCTTCTTGCATAGGTTCTACTTGTGTAGTTTGTCAATTTTTTTAAAGGATTTTCCTTGTCTTTCTCAATGTTCAAATAACTTTTTGGTTCAAGTTCGGCTTCCATTGTATACACTTTGTTGTTGTAGACATACTTCATTTTACGATGAAGAGTAGAAGGTACCCCATTCATTGCATGAATCCAAGGTCTACCCAAGAGAATATTATATGAAATATTATTAGGAATGAAATGAATAAGAGTTTGCAATGTGACCTTTCCATCTGTAACAGGCAATGTTATCACAGCTCAAGCGGTTGTTTCCCTATATTATGAAATCCATAGATAGATAAAGAATCCGATTGAATTTGGATTTTGTCTACTCCAATCTTATCCAAAAGGTTTATGCTACACACGTTAAGGGCTGAGACATTGCCAACAAGGGTTCTCTTTATCCCCCTCCTATTAATAATAGGTACTATCATGAAAGCTTCATTTTTTTTGCACGTCCAAAGGAGTTAGCTCACTTTGGTGGAAAAAAATGTCTGCATTCATTCCTTGAATTATGGATTCTATTCCTTTTTTTGCACATTAGAATGGATAGGAACTTGTTGTAAGGAACTTTGAAGCAAGTTATGATAACTAGGCGAGGCTTGAATAAGATCCCATAAGGATATCTTAGCAAGAGTATTCTTAAGTTGTTCAAAAAGATCATACTCCTTTCCACTATGTAAAGGAAAATAAGGAGAACTAGACAAGATGGGTTGAGGTAAGGGTAATGAAGTAGGAATGGTTTATGGTTTCCTATTACTCCTTTTATTGTATGTGTGAGTGCTCAACGATATTGTAACTCGATGCTGCAAAACACTGTTACTATCAAGTATCCTTATAGAGTTCAAGATATCTCTTGGAGCTAATGGTTTCTTTTTAGGTGGCTCTAAGATAAGCACAGGTTTGGTTTGAACTTGAGGTTGTTGTGAGGGTGGATATAGGATAATTTGAGGCTTAGGTGGTCCAATAATTAAAGGATTTGTAGGAGGTCTAGATAAGAATTAGATGACTTGAGGGAGTTCTAATGTTCATAACCTCAACAAACTTGTCCTTATTTTTATGATCTCTTAGTGAAGGGGAGTCTAATGTCACTTCATCATCTTCATCTAAGGAAGCTGCATTAGTATTTTTTGAAAGACATGTGTCAATGTTGTCGTTTTCTTGCACCATGATATCTTCCCTAGTAGGAGAGTGTTTAAGAGAGCAACAAACTAGATGTTCATGACTTTCAATGGTTGGTTCTTCTAAAATAACTTCATCACAAGTAGGGGATTCATCAATGGTCTCATCCTTGTATCGAACAATTTCTTCCCATGTGGGAGAGGTAGGGGAAGAGAGAAAAATAGGACTCTCATAACTCTCATTGATTGGATCTTCTAACACAAAAATATCTTCTTCACAAATAGGAGAGATATTGGGAGAAGACCAAATTTGATTATCATGATTGTCCACTATTGTAAATTCTCTTTCGTTAAAAAATTCTCATAAGTAGGAGGGATGAACTTTTTCCTAGCATGCTTAGAAAGGTAAGAGACTAACATTTTGTGACAAAAAATAAAAGGTACTTTCATCCATCTTATGCAATGCTTCAAGAATGTAGACATTATGTACCCAAAAGTGAAAAACACTTTTACGCAAAGATTTAGGAACATAAACATTGTGTATCCAAAAGTGAAAAGTATTCTTATCCAAATTATGCAAAGCTTCTAGAATTTAAACATTGTGTACCCAAAAATGAAAAGTAATTTTCTCCAACTTATACAAAATTTCATGAACGTAAACATTGTGTATCCAAAAGTGAAAAGTACTTTTATCCCTATTATGCAAAGCATCAAGAATGTAAACATTGTGTACCCAAAAATGAAAAGTACTTTTATCCAATTTATGCAAAGTTTCATGAATGTAAACATTGTGTATTCAAAAGTGTAAAGTACTTTTATCCATATTATGCAAAGCTTCAAGAATGTATCCATTTTCAGATCATATGATGATTTTTGCTAGTGAAATGATTTTGGAATAATTTAAAAATGACTACACCAAATGGATGTTTAGACCTAGATGCATAAAAAAGAAATTCTTGAAACTTTCTAGACTGATATAGTAAGTTACCAGTAGACCTAGAAAATGCAAAAAGACACAAAAAGCTTAGAAAGGTTGGTTATTGTAGGCCTTGAAGGACTCATTCGCCCAGGGGTGAACAAGTCCATGTACAGGTTTTTAAAAAAATGAAAAATTCAATTTCTTAGTGATTATGTTTTCTCTATTATAGGTCTTAGACTGTAACTTATGTGATAGAATTTTCCAGAATTTAATGACCTAATGCAAGTAAATTAATGACACTTTTTGAAATGCAAATTTTATCTCATTTTTTGAATGTGAATGATTGAACATACACTAATATGCAAGTACTATGCAAAGTTAGTCTAACATTATGTAATTTTTGTTGAATTTTCAGATTTAAAATGAAAGAAAAATGTAAGTTTACACCTAAAATGCAATGTAACTTTATGCCAAATTTAGAAACCCTAAATGCAATTAATTGATGCAAATTCTAGATCTAGGGTTTGAATGCACTTGAAATTAGAAATTAAAATGTTCAAAATCTTAGGTTCACCAAAATGAAACAGAGAAAAATGGGGTAGGGGTTCAAACACATAGGGTTTTATAATAAATTTGGGGTATTTCACCAAACTTACAATAAATCAAAAGGGAAAAATGAGGTGAATGAACCTAGCTATTCTTCTATTTCATTTAGGAAATGATATCTCTCAAGTCAAAATCCACTTTCGACCCTTGGGAGAGTGAATTCTTTGAGGAATCTTGCAATTTCCCTTTTTGTGTTAGGATGAGGGTCTAGGTCAAACAACACTTTGAGGAGAAAGATTAAAAATAGAAAATCAACTCCAAAATGCAATTTATCAATTGGATTTAATAGATAAACATAAAACTGAAGGAATCTACAAAATTTTTGGCAGATCTGGAAGGGATAAATGTTGTGTACCTCTCACAAAATTGTGTTTTCAGAAGTTGTCTCATGACTCATTCACCCTATGGTTAATGGGTCCTAGGTAGGACTCTTCAAAATCTATTTCTAGGTCCTCTACTCCTGTGTCTGCACTTCTAGATTCTTGATTTTTACCATCAGATAGTCAAAAATAAATTTGGGATTTGAGTTTCCATGAGATCACAAAAAAGGTGTCAACTTTTCAATTTTGCAACTTTTGAGATCTTCAACTTTTCTTCAACTTGCAAACCTGTAACACACAAAGATAGGGGAAAAATGCTTTTTTTTTGGTGAATGGAGGTTTTCCTTGGTCAAACCTCATTTTGGTAATTAAACCTTGAAATGAAATGAAATAGTTTGAAAGGAATGATGAATGAACAACTCTATGTCACAACTCACCAAAACCTTGAATGAACCTTGGAATGTAGATCCACAACTTGCATGAAATGGATTTAATGCATGTGGATCTTGATATTGAAACTTGATTGAAAACACTGCTTTGAATA
>VDFB02105785.1:453888775-453921881 GCA_007258455.2 Sequoia sempervirens
TAAAATTCTATTTTCACTAGTGAGCAGTCGGCGAGACATCCATATCGTCCTGTCGAAGGCAATTCATTCACTTATCGCTATGCTTGCATCCCTGTTTTAATCGCATTCGCCGTAGCTACCCGTTAGTCATATTGAGATCAAATAATGTTCCTTTGTTTGCACTCTGCTTCGCTATAACTCATAGGTATCGCAGAGACCTCACACAGAATGTATTAAGTTTCACCGAGAGCCCATACTGTTTTCACAGTCGCTAAGACACAGGGAGAGTCATACCGAAAAGCATACATGTTTTGTCCACTATTGTTGTGACCACACGACTTCGGAGAGACCTCATATAGATTGGAACTTGTTTTGCCGAAGATCTTCACTTACATTAAGTCGCTGAGACACGAGCAAAGTTCACACCGACGAACTCCCCTTGTTCTATTCACTATTGCCGTAGCTCATCTGGGTTGGTAAGAGGTCACATAGATCATTTTAAGTTTCACCGAGAGCCTACATCCAAATTCATGTCGCCGTGACCAGACCATCGTTATGCCGAACACAAGAAGTATCGCCATAGCCCATTGCTCTCGGGGAGACCAAATACCAAAACACATAAGTCACAACGAGCCACTCTTGACTCCATTCAACTTCACCAAGACCGCAAGATTCTCTCACCGAAAGGACACCCAACGTGCTCGCCAAGACCCAAGCCTTTCGCCATGACCTCCTGCCGCAAACACATGCCTTTTCCGATGTCCTATGTCATCGAGACAAATATAAAGTTTTTCCAAAAGCATATTCAAAGAGAAACTATGTGTAAGGTCGGCGAGACCGAAGGTCACTTGCCAAGACCTTACAACGATAGCCATATCTCCCACCGAGCTGCTCCATCCACTTCCGGTCGGTAAAAAAAAATGAAATCACCAGGACATGATGCCGATACCCCAGACCTTTTCCAATATACCCCATCCACAGTTGCCAGTCATCGTGATAATAAGAATGTCCCGCCGACCACCTGAAACAAAAGAATTTAGCGGAAAAAACATAGTGGGTCGGGGAGACAAATGGGGACCTATGTCTATACATTCCTAAGTGTAAAAAATGCAAACGTGGATGAAATCTATGGGGAAGAAGGGGCAGAATGTGGATAAAGCACCATGAAAATAGTGGAAATGTGCCTTAGGTAAATATCACATAGAGACTCAGGGGATATGAGGATATGAAAAATAATCATCAAATTTTGATAGTTTCAACACATGTGACACACTATCTTTCTTTTTCTTTTTATGTTATTTGTGATTGCATGTATGTAATGTGATCCCCCATATCATGTTGCTTGGTGTGTATTTATGTTTGTGAGCTTTCTTTGGATGATCCTTGTTACTCTGTTGGTGCAAGGATACAAAGGAAGCAAATTTATCATGATATTCTTTTATTTGTATTTCCATTCTTCTATCTGACATGATCATTATCTTTTATTTTGTCTTATGTTTTCCTTTAGGACAAGATGTAAGGTGTCAAGATATCCAAGTCCATTCCATGTTGGCCCAAAATATTTTCTTTGTTTTTCGCTCTCTATGTGTCATTCCTCCTTTGTGTTTATTGTTCCACAAAGTATTTGGGGAATGATGATGGTTCCAAGCTCTATTATATCACTATAGCAAAGACATGATCCCTTATGTGTTATCTTTTTGGATTACATGTGGGGGAAACCTCCTTTTTCATGACATAGGTTTATTTAGAAACATATCATTGGCATAGGAATTTCCAAAAAGGCTCTCATGGCCCTTTTATTAATTGGCATTTATCATTTTCTACTTTAAAGTAATTGCTCACAGCATGGTGTTTAGCAATTCCTTTAAAGTGGGGGAATACATTGGCATTATTTCATTTTGGCATTTGACATTTTGACATTTTTTGGCTTCACTTTTGTTCACAAAGGTTGGACTTAGCACGTAGTGTTGGCATAGCACATTGACCATTTTTTGGCACCTTATAAAATTTATCAAGGAGTGTAAGTTTGGGTATGGTTAATGTATGGGAACACACGTGTAGACCTATTGCATCATTTCCCATTTGCCACCCCTTTTTTATGGGTACATACCTTGTAGACCTAGTGTACATTTCTCATTTTTCCTTTGGGGCTCACCTAGTGTATACTTGACTGCACTAGCCCTTGTGATCATATTTTATCAACGTGGCATAACGCAGCTTGCTAGTCCATCCTTTTTCCTTTTTCCTTTTGCATTCGATTTGGCATTGTATGCTTGTGTATCTTGTCTTTTTTCACATATCTTACACATGTTGTGTGTCCCTTTGTCCTTATATTGGTTTTCCATGGTATCTTCGATCTTGGGGGCTTGATTGTCCTCCTTGATCTTTGTCATCCTATCTTTCTAAAATTGGTACACTTGGACACCTCTTGATGCATATTTTTCTACTTTAGTGTGAGTCCGAGTATGAACATACTCTCACTTAAGTGGAGGCTAAATGTAGTGCAAGAAATTGTAAACCTTTACAATTTCACACTATGTTTGGGTTCCTTAATTTATTGGACTTAATTAAGCTTCTAGTTTTCCAAATTATGCATTCCAAAGCCTTATTATTCATGTTTTCTAAAAGGAAAACTAACATCTAATTAATGTAATTAGTATTTGAATCACCTTTGTAATATGTGTCCTTGGACTTATAGTTAAAGACCCATCCTCACCCAAGGGCAAATGATTCCCCTTTAAGTCATAAGACTCATTTTTAAATATGTTTTGTAACATTTTAATGATTCAAATTCAACTTGCAAGTGTCATTTTTTAGTCTAATTTTGATAAATTAGATAAACACCTATAAATACATAGTCTTTTTATCATTTCAATCTAAGAAACATTCTAAGACATGTACACAATCAAGACTTCATATGAGAAAATATTAAGAGAAAATTTATCAGTCATTTGTTGCAACAATTAAGATCCTAACATCATGTTCAAGATTATGTGTGTTCATGTCATCTTCTGGAGGCTAATATGCATTGTTGATCCTAAATAATCCAAACATTTTCAAGTGTCCAAATCCATCAAGCAAAGAAATATCAAGTTCCTTGGAGAGATGTGTTTTTCTTTAGTCCTCTAAGGGAAGCCATTAAAGGTTTGGTGAGTTGTAGAAAACATTGTTCATTCATCATTTCCTTCTCCATTCTCATTATCTTTCTATCAAGGTTTAATTACCAAACTTGGGGTTTGACTAAGGAAAACCCCCTTTCCAAAAAAAAAATCTCTTTATGTATGTGCAGATTATAGGTTGAAGAAGGATTGAAGATATTGAAGAGAAATTTTGTATTATTGCATACGTTATCATCATTGTTGTCAAGCCACAGAAACTAGGTTGCAGATTTTATTTCTAACCTTCCGACAGTGGGACCTACATAAAAAAAACAAGCTAAAATCTAGCACTAGATGACTGTAAAAAGTGTTTTCAAAATCCCTAACCAGGACCCATTTTCCCTAGGGCAAACCTTTGCTTCAGGAAGCCTCAAAACCAACTTTTGGTGATAGGTGCATGTGTCCTAACCCTTCTCAGACCTACCTACAAACTATGATTTTAGTTTTTGTATTTTTAAGAATTTTCATTTTAGGTATTAGGTCTTATTGTTCATTTAGTTTGAACATTGCAAATCATTCCAATTTGGTTTCAGATCTATCCTATTGTCCTAAGGACTGAAATTAGGTCTGATTGACTCACCATTGAGGTTAAAATCCAATCTTTACACCTTGTGATCTATTTCCTAATGAAATTCCCTTAGGGAAAGAAATAAATAGAGAAAATACGCCCTTAACATTAAGGATCTCCTTTCCCAATATTTTAGTATTTATCTCCAATACACATCAAGCTTTTCATACATGTTCTAGATCAACTTGGTGTAGAAAGTATGATTCCATTTTGATAATACTTTAACTCATGAGCCACCAACACCTTTGGGAAGACATATAGTGTCCCATTTAAGAAGAGGAATACAACTTTGACAACTTCGCAATTTTGCAACTTTTGAGATTTTCAACTTGCAAACCTGCAACACACAAAGATAGGGAAAAAATACTTTATTTTTGGTGAATGGAGGTTTGCCTTGGTCAAACCTCATTTTGGTAATTAAACCTTGAAATGAAATGAAATAGCATGAAAGGAATGATGAATGAACAACTCTATGTCACAACTCACCAAAACCTTGAATGAACATTGGAATGTAGATCTACAACTTGCATGAAATGGCTTCAATGGATGTGGATCTTGATATTGAAACTTGATTGGAAACACTGTTTTGAATAATATTGATGTGTTTTTTATGGACTTCTAAACATAGGTAATGCATAAGTGCATCACCTCTCTTGAAAGGAAATCTCCAACAACAAGTTGTTGAAAATCACCTCAAGGTCTCTCAGGTGTCAGGTCATGACTTTCTTGGAATGTCTCAATTGTTTTTAATGTGATTTTATTGGTAATCACAGGGAATCCTTATGTAAGTTAAGTTGGAGGGGAATCGGTCCTTCAAATAGAGTTCTTGAGATAGGGAAGTTGTTGCACAATTGTTGTAGGTTCAAATAACAGTCTTGAACTCCTATTTCAGCTTTAAATTTGGCTTTGCAATGTACAATGAACCTTGTTCAGAGTCACTATAAAAAAAGTCAAAAGGGAAAGGAAGAGAAGAAGTTCCTAGACCTGAAACTAGCAATGAATAGTGATAACAGAGGACCCTAATGCAGATAGCCTTCCCAAAACTAAGTTCCACTTAACTAGATTACTTCACAGTCTCATGAAACTAGTGCAATCTTCTAAGGATTGTAGATTTTCAACCCTTCATTCACCATAGACATGAATAAAAGATAGAATTTTGATGCAACATTTAATTTATGCCTAGACTAACTTTACATAGTTGTTTATCATCAACAAACAACAAAAAGTATGGACAAGGTTGCCAACACACAACAAAATTCTTCAATATCAATGAACAACTTTAACTAAATTACTAAAAGCATGTAAACTCATAAACAACAAAGTAAATCCATTCCAATTCACTAACTATGAGAGAAGAATCATGCAACATGAAATTGGAACTCAAGAATCCACCAAAAGCCAATGAATTTCTATTAAAATTCCAGTAGCATGTCTTTACAACAACTCAACTCTCTCTTGAAAATGAGAGGAGACCCCCTATTTCTAGTGTCCAAAAAGAAAAATGAATGGCCAAGATTTAATCTCATTATGTGGCCAAGATTCACTACAAATTAGGGTTTCACCTACCCCCAAATATTTTACAATATAAAAATACATTTTGTCTTCTAACCTATTTTGTCTTTTTGTGACCAACACTGTAGCTCTTTTGTCTTTTAGCAAATTTCTCGTTTCTTGCAACTACACTATAAGGAAATCATCATTGATGATTGGTTTTCCTTCATTTTTCTTGGTGTTAACCTATATACATGTATTTACAAGATCAAGCTCAAAAGAGCTCAAGCGAGGAAATAATGCTTAAGGTGCTACCCGTTGATGGGCAACGAGACATCTTCACCAGTTAATGTCTTTAGGAAAAAAACATTATCCCCAAGTATTTCAGCAATTTGATTGTGGCCAAGCCGAGCTTGTCGAATTCCTTTCATGTCCCCATTTTTCATGGACTCATCCCACTATAGGACCGCATCAATGATTCAGTTGGCCTTGAATTTGGCTTGTCACAACCATCTCTTGACCACACCCTACTTTGAGAAAAATTCAATGGCTCGGTCACGACCTTTCCAAATGGAGTAACTCAGCTAAATGGGCTTCCGTCGATCCCTTCTTCATAAAAAGTGTTGATGAACTAAAGGGTTGGGATCTTGAGGTGGACAGGGAATACAGGCTCTAAGCCATAGACGAGGTGAAATAGGGAGTCGCCTAAGGAAGCCTTATGGCGAGTGCAATCTGCCCAAATGGAAAAATGAAGTTGGGTATGTCAATCCTTAGGATTCCTATCAAGCAATTTTTTTTATCACAGTAATGAGGTTCTTATTTGTAGACTCCACCAAGCCATTGCATTGAGGATAGTAGTTAGATGAAAACTTAAGGGAAATTCCATAGTCAAAGTCCCAACTAGCAAATTTAAGCGAGGAAAAGGTAGGGCCATTATCACAAACTAAATCATATGGCCAACCAAACCGATTTAAGATGAAACTTTCAAGAAAATTAACAACTACCTTTGTGGTGCATTGTCTACATGTAATAGATTTTGTCCATCTAGTAAAGTAATCGAAGGCAGTTAGAATGTACCTATGACCCACAAAAGATGGTGGGCTTACCGAACCAATGAAGTCAATACCCCATTGTGTGAATGGTCTCACCTCTAAGACTAGTTGCAGCGTGACAGCGACATTCCTCTCTCTGGTTGCGATGGTCTGACAAACATGGCATGTAAGAACATGGTTATGTGCATCTTTAAAAATAGTCAGCCAATAGTATCTTGCTCATAGGATCTGATGTGCGGTTGAAGGAACTAATCCATGACTAGTGCCAAACTTATCATGGAATTCCTTTAAAACTCACTCTGCTTCTTCTTTTCCAAGGTACCTCAGATAGATGCCTTTGTGATTTTTCTTATAAAGTATAGATCTATGCAGCATGTAGCTGCTAATTTTGAGTTTGAGAACATGCTTTTGGACCCCTTGTAGATGAGGTGGGAACTTGTTGTTCAATAGGTAGTAGATAATATCACCATACCACTCCCCGAGAGAGACATCTTCAAGTTGATACTGCTGAACTATGAGCTCTAGACCCACTTCAGCCACTATCTCAGCTATTGTTCGAGTGAAGGCCTATCCTATCACTAATTTCATTGGTTGAATCTCCATGTTGTATTCCTATAGTAGGGTAACCCATTTTTCTCTTCTTTCTCCCAACTCGCTCTACATTAGCAGCGTTTTCACTGTTGGGTCAAGAACAATGGCAAATACCTTGTTTCGCAGGATGTAGTGTATAATTTTTTTAGCTCCTCTATCTAGAGCATATGCATGCTTTTATACATTATGATAACTTAGTTCAACATCTTTTAAGGGAGCACTCACGAAGGCAATCGGGTGCTCACCTCCTTCATCGTCATTTTAGGTTAAAATATTGGCACATGAGTTATCTGAAACAAATGAGTATATGTAGAATGGCTTCAGGTAATTAGGACTAACTAGCATAGGTGCTTCAACAATATATTTCTTAATTTCCTCAAAGGCCTACTTTGCTTCTGGAGTCCACTCAATTTTGGCATCTTGCTTTAACAGTGGCTTGACAATTTTAGCAAAGCCTATAATGAATTTCCTAACGAAATTTATCTTTCCAAAGAAATATTTCAGCTCTTTCTTACTACTAGGCAGTGGAATCTTTAGGAGGGACTGGATGCACTCAGGGCCTATGGAGATTCCTCTTTCTGAAATGACATGCCCAAGCAGCTTCCCTTTTGTGACTTCAAAGATGTATTTCTTCGAATTAAGCGAGATCCCGAATTCTCTGCATTTCTGAAAAAAATTACATAGGTCAAAGACATGATCACCCCATTTCTTGGAGAACACCGTAAGATCATCCATGTAGATAATGATGCATTTTCCAATCATATCTTTAAACACGGTGTCCATAGCATGTTGACATGTGGCTCCGGCGTGGATGAGTCCAAAGGGCATTCTCCTGTATGCAAAGGTTCCCCACTTTATGGTGAAAATTTTCTTATGTCGATCTTCATACTGTACCATCACTTGATTGTATCTGGAATACCCATCCAAGAAGGACATCATTTGTGAGCCATTGATGATTTGCAGTACCTCGTCCAATGAGGGCACTAGATAATTGTCCTTTTCTGATGCTCGATTCAAGTTGTGGAAGTCTATGCACAACCTAATTTCTATGTTCTTTTTCCCAACTAGGACCAAATTAGCGACCCATGTGGAGTGCCTGACTAGAAATATGATCCGGGTTGAAAGCAATTTCAAAACTTCCTTGTAAATAATGGGTTCCAATAAGGCGTTGATTGGATGTTGC
Organism: Sequoia sempervirens; assembly: GCA_007258455.2. Classification (NCBI taxonomy): domain Eukaryota; kingdom Viridiplantae; phylum Streptophyta; class Pinopsida; order Cupressales; family Cupressaceae; genus Sequoia; species Sequoia sempervirens. The sequence continues at coordinate 453,896,798 of VDFB02105785.1, forward strand.
CTTTGTTGAAACGGTCTTGCATCTGGCTTAAGAGGGATGGTGTGCGTAATAATGGAGGTGTCATAAGTTTTCAAGTCTTCATAGCTCCATGCAACTACATCATGATATTTCTACAAAGCATCAATTATCCCTTTCTTTTCCTTTGGCATACACACCTTACCAATTAACACATTCTTAACTTCCTCGGTTGTCCCGAGGTTGTGAGTGTCACTTTGATTGTTAACAAAGTCTTTCTTTTCCTGCTGGTCCTGGTCCTGTATCTGATCCAAGTCAAATATGCGTTCAAGCTGGACCATGCCTCTTGGAATGGTGTTGGTCTTGAGATTACTAACCCCTTCTATATCCAATTCAACTTCCTCAAGCTCTGCTTCATCAATTATCTGGGTTGCAAACACATCAAAACTAGTGATAAAATATAAAATTTGTTTGTCGTCATTGAACACCTGGAAGTGAGTGACATTATCGGGTACAAAAGGGTTGGAGGTAAGCTCAACGGTGAACTTATTGAGACATGACAATGATAGGGGCTGAAGAGTACTGGCTGCTTGAGCCAAGACATCAGCAGTATAGTTCTAAGATCAAGGGATCAACTAAATATTGAAGGAGTCTAATCCTTCCAATAAGTCCCAAACTCTATGTCTATAATTGGACAATCTTCTATCATGGCAGGAATATAATTTTTTGACTTATTTCACTACCAATTTTGAATCACCAGACTTGTAGCATCTTAACCTTCTTTCTCAAAGCCATTAAAAGATCGTGGACTAGCGCTTCATATTCTAGTACATTATTTGTACAATAAAATTGAAGCCTATGAGTAGCGAAGTAAGTTTTACCCGTAGGGCTGATGAGTTTGAATATGGCTCCTACTCCCTGCTTGGACTTGGATCCATCAAAGTGTAACATCCAAAACTTGGAAGATTCTTCAACTCCTAGACCAACCAGACATTCATTTTCCTTTGGATGCATGCCTGCATCTATGTCCTTAGGGGAGGGAAATAGTTCAACATAGTTGGTGGTAGGCTATCTCATTAGCATCTCCTTCTGAGATGCTACTTGTCCTTTGATATGTTCCACCACTGCTTGACACAAACAACACTCAAACTCTGAGTGGGTAGCATTATGTACTCTACACCAACTAGGTAGCAACAGTTCTCGAAAGTCCATTCTTGCCCCTAGGCTTAGCTGGTTTTGTGTACACTTTTCCATGAAGTCTTGGAATCCGTCTAGTAACCCCAAGTTATCATCCTCATAAGATTCCTCTTCATTGTCAGATTCAACCAACATTTCAGTGCTCTGAGGCATATAGGCCAAATTGGCCAAAGGGCTATATTGCACCAAAAAGACTTCTTCAGTTATCTCTTCTCCGTGATACTCCAGCTCTTCCTAATACGCCATGGGGGAATAGTTTCCTTACTTTGTCTCAGCAAACAACACTTCATTTGTGTTATTGTGCTCATTAATCATGAACTTCAGGTGAGGCTCTTAGTCTATGCAGATTTGATTGGGCAGCCATCTCCATGGCAACCACATATGAGAGTGATCTATTGCAACGTACTCGTTAAGCATTCTGATGAAGTCTCATCCCAGTATGATCCCATAGGTGTCAGGAATGTCTGCTACCTGAATATCAATGACCTGCTATGCCCTTGGGTCTATAGTAATTTGCATCGGGATTCGGTTAATTTTTCCCACTATGTTGACCTTTGTTTTGTCTAGTTGAGTTACCTTCCTTCTGGAAGGAGTAGGGACTATGCCTAATGCATTGCAAACAACAAGGGCATGGCGTTGGCTGATGCCCCTGAGTCAAGTAGGAAATTATGTAAGTTTTTCCTAAATATCCTAATGGTGGTAAGGAAGGGCGACGCTTCTAACTTTCCTTGGAAAAGTCCCATAGGTGTGTCCATCTGGGCCACTTGAGCTTTGTTCTTATCACTGGCCTTATCCTTATTCTGGATTGAATTCTATCCTTTGGGGTTTTTCACATTACTTTGATCAGGTTCCTTCACTAGTTGTGTACCCGTTTGTTGGTTTGAAGGCTAATCCATTTTCTTCCCATGGATCAGTTGGATCACAGGCTCACTTGGAGGGTCTCGAAATGAGACGGTTTTGGTGGGCACCTCTTGGGAAGCATTCGAGGAAGTAGTTCCATTAATCATTCAGAAAAAGGCATTTCTAACTACAGGAACCTTGAGTAACTCAAAGGTGGACAAGCTGATTTTGACTTTCTTGAATTCTTCAGTAACATATTTTCCCATTTGTTCAACTTCTTCATCAAAGGATGGGCTTTGGGAAGAGTTAGTGGGTCAAACTTGTGTTTGATGTGGTTAGTTTTGGGGCTGATTTGATTTCCTATTCTTGTTGAGGTACTGAGTGGGCACATGAGGATACCCTGGATTATTACTAGCACTAGGGTCGGGTGGGGTATTCAAGTTGTTTGGTGGAGTCGAAGTCATGAAAGGTCCACCCGCTTGCCTATTCCTAAAGTAATAAGGAGTTTCCCTCTAATTGAACATGTGGACCTCATCTATAGGTGGCTCCTCCTCATCCATTGGACCATTATCTACTAAGGTGAAAAGCTGAGACAAGGTTTCCTCGTTGCTTACCACTTGGGCTTCTTCATCTTTTGGCGGGTCATCCTTGCTTTCTAGTGCATTGCTTTCACTTTGTGGGAACGACGCTTGGTTGACCACAAGCACGGAAGATTCATAAGGCTCTGATGGGACTAGATCTTGACATCCAATGTTTTCCACTCCATTCTAAACCTTTACTTGAAAGATCTCCGCAGCTATGAGGAACTCAAGGTAGTCCAATTCGGAGTGCCTATTTGTTTTGTGGATCCGGCACCATCTGGACAAGGCCACCTTGACAAGGTACACACCACTAGTTTCTTTTCTACACCAGTAGGCTGATCGAGAGGAGTGGGAATACCTCCATTGTTTTTCCTTGTACTCCATGTCCTATTCTATCTTTGGGTCGACCTTCTCTCAAAATTTTGATTGGAGCTTTGTCCTCTTTCATAATTTTGTCCTGATGAGGTACCAGCATCACGGTTGTCCATGTTTTCCCTATTAAGTTTGGCTTGAATGCTGCATTGGGAAGCATATAGCTGATTATTTTGATTCCTCAGATGTCTCATTTCTTTGGACATCTTTTTAATCATTTCTATTAGCTCATCAATTCGACCCTTCTTCATATTGTTAGGCTACAAAGTTTGGTTTTGAAGAAAGATGGGTTGCATTGCTGGTTGGTTTTGTTGTGCTAATGGAAATTCTAGTCCTTACAAGTACCATGGCACCTGGGGTTGCTAAGAATATATCTATTGCTATCGTGAAGACTAAGGATAAGCCTATTGTTGTTGGGACTATAGATATTGAGGTACAAGGGGCACCTGATTCATTGGCTGCCCCAGATGTGGCACTATGGGTAGCTGTCGAACCCGATTCAAGAGAGTCGTTTGATGTGAGAATGCTTGGTTGAGCCCTTGAACTTGCATCAGATGAGCTACCAAACCCAAAGAAGGTAGTTGTATGGATATGTTCTACCCAAAATCGGTGCTTTCTACGACTGCCTCTAAGTAGGCATCTACCAACCTTGTGGGTGGTGGGAACATTCTTTTTCACCAACGTGGAAGTGAGGTTGTCTAAGGCTGCATGATAGACTAGTAAGGAAGCAACATCATTGATCACATATGGACGTTGTAGCCTCATATAGGCATGATGAAATCGATCATTAAAAGAGTTGATCGGTTCATTGATCTCCTTGTGAACGGACATGAACTGTTGGTACAACTCTAAAGGGCTAATTGGAATCTTGTATTTCTACAAGAAAGCATTCATCAATAGGTCCCATGAAGTAATGGACCCCCTTGGCAAGTTAATGTACCAATAGAATACTTCTTCTCCCAAGGAATAAGGGAAGAGTCGACACGCCACATCTTCATGATCAATCTGCATATCTTTTATCATTGTTTGGAATATCCTAATGTGCTCTTCAGCTATCCTTTTTGGATCCCTAGGATTAAACTTCGTGCAAAAGCTTTTGGGATTCTTAGGCATTTCATGGTAATCATTGAAGTGCAATGGAGAAGGGTTTTTCCCGAGCCAAGCCATGAGGGGGGGTGGAGGTGGTACTTGTTGTTGGGGAACAACAATGTGAGGTTGCACAAGGGTAGTGGTAGTTGGGACTGTGCCTTGGAATTGGAGGGCATGGGTAGGAGCTACGCCTTAGCTATGGGAAGAATGAGGTTGGAAGGTAGCTTGAGATGGCCAAATGGAGGAGGTGGGAATGGATGAAGAAAGATGAGTGTGGTGCGATATTTCAAAGGTAGAAGGAGGTGAAGATGGAAGAGAAGTGGATGGAATGGATGTGGAGGAAGGAGTTGCGTCCCCTCCTTTAGTCTTTCTAGTCCTTGTAGGGGGCTGTAACTCTTGAAACTCCCCTTTGTTTGGAGTAGACCGTAGGATTCTATGAAACCTTTTAGGTGAGAAAAAACCAATTCGATCTAGCTTAACTCACAAGGGCCCTCCTTCTAGCACTAGTTCTGTTGATGTGTTTTTTATGCACTTCTCAACACAGGTAATGCATAAGTGTATCACCTCTCTTGAAAGGAAATCTCCAACAACAAGTTGATGAAAATGACCCCAAGCTCTCTCGGGTATCAAGTCATGACTTGCTTGGAATGTCCCAGTTTTTTTTAATGTTATTTTGTTGGTAATCACAAGGAAACCTTGCGTAAGTTAAGCTAGAAGGGAATTAGTCCTTCAAATGGAGTTCTTGAGATAGGGAAGTTGTTGCACAATTTTTGTAGGTTCAAACAACAGTCTTGAACTCCTATTTTGGCTTCAGATTTGGCTTTACAATGTGCAATGAACCTTGTTTAGAGTCACTATAACATAAAGGTCAAAAGGGTAGGGAAGAGAAGAAGTTCCTAGACCTGAAACTAGCAATGAACAATGATAATGGAGGACCCTACTATGGACAACCTTCCCAAAACTAAGTTCCACTTAACCAGATTACTTCACAGTCTCATGAAACTAGTGCAATCTTCTAAGGACTGCATATTTTCAACCCTTCATTCACCATAGACATGAATAAAAGATAGAATTTTGATGCAACATTTAATTTATGCCCAGACTAACTTTACACAGTTGTTTATCATCAATAAACAACAAAAAGTATGGACAAGGAAGGTTGCCAACACAAAACAAAATTCTTCAATATTAATGAACAACATTAACTAAATCACTGAAAGCATGTAAACTCATAAACAACAAAGTAAATCCATTCAAATTCACTAACTATGAGAGAAGAATTATGCAACATGAAATTGGAACTCAAGAATCCACCAAAAGCCAATGAATTTCTATTAAAATTGCAGCAACATGTCTTTACAACAACTCAACTCTCTCTTGAAAATGAGAGGAGAACCCCTATTTATAGTGTCCAAAAATCAAAATGAATGGCCAATATTTAATCTCATTGTGTGGCCAAGATTCACTACAAATTAGGGTTTCACCTACCCCCAAATGTTTTACAATATAAAAATACATTTTGTCTTCTAACCTATTTTGTCTTTTTGTGACCAGCACTGTAGCTCTTTTGTCTTTTAGCAAATTTCCCTTTTCCTGTAGCTACACTATAAGGAACTCATTATCAATGATTGGTTTGTCTTCATTTTTCTTGGTAGTGGCATACTCCACGAATCTTCCCATCAAGATTCAAAGCTTATCTTTCTCAATGATCTCTGATTGGAGGATTAGGAAGTGAAGTTTCTTGACACGATTTTCCACTTCCTCAACTTGCTTCATATATCTTGGGGAAGCCTTTACTATCTGTTCTGATAAAACCAATTCCTTGGAGGCGTAATCCATAAAGAGCAGAGACAAATGTAAAATCCCCATCTTGGGCACAATGATTTTTTTTTATAAACAAGGAACAACTACCAACTTAACCAACCCTTCATATTCCATGAAGCGTAATAGTGTTAACTTCAATACATCTCCATTCCCATGGTCACATTAACTCATTCTTCCTGATACATATATACTTACACAAAAGAGTGATATGGTCCCAAGGTTAAGGTCTTTGCTAGACCTACGACCTAAGCCTCGAGGGTTCATGGTGACCCTACCTACATATCCCATCATGGGAAATTAGAGGCATCGTAGTTCACCCCACAATGACAGAGGAAGTTCAATCTCACCTCTTGTATGAGATCTATTATCTCACCTTTAACCCATGACTATTAATTTAGTACATGTATGCTATCAACATAGTTGATTATAATGATAATAATCTTACTATCAAGTGTTGGGTCCATACCAAACATTAGTGTACAACATTTCACAATAATCACCAGGGGCATATCATAACATAATCCAAAAGTTCATATACAATGATTGTCACAAGCATTGGCTCTTACATAGTACAACTACAACCGTTTCAGGATCATACACAGATCCCAAGTGCAACCACAACTGGATCCTACGCAGATCACAAGTGCAATAGAGATTGGATCATACACAGATCACAAGTGTAACAATGACTGGATCATACCCAAATCACAAGTACAACAGGATTAGCTCATTCACATATCACAGTCACATTAGTGATTAATCTAGCATATATCACAAATACACAGAGACAAGCTCCATCATACATCACATACATAGTGACAAGCTCTAGCATACATCACAAATACATAGTGATGAGCTCCAACATGTATCACATAAACAAAGGCAAGCTCTAACATACGTCACAATACATAGTGACGAGCTCCAACATACATCACAAACATAGTGACAATATCTAGAATGCACCACAATACTTAGTGATGAGATCCAACATACATCGCATACACAGTGACAAGCTTACACATTATAGTGGCTAGCACATGTCCATAATGCATCCTAGATAGAAGAATATCGGTGCATTGTGCACTACACCATGGGTCCATCCTATCCACCAGTTTTCTGCACCATTGGACAAATGGGAAGAGGATTCGGTGCATCTCATACCACACTATGGGTCTGTCCTCAATCCCCACAAGGATAGGATACAGTCTGACAACTAGGAAGGGGATTCGGTGCATCCCATACTACACCATGGGTCCGTCCACCATCCCAAAGGTTTCCCCAAGTAGTGAACCTACCAAACCCAGTGGATTCCAACTTCAATCGCCTATAGGCCACCGATGACAAGTTTGTCCACCCAGGAAGAAGTAGCTCCTGACATATACCACCTTGTGACCTTAGTGATATTGTCAGCTATCTCCTTCACAATCTCAGGTAACACTGGCCTCAGTCACTTTCGTGCCCTCGGTGATAGCCAGTGAACCCCCTTGATACAACGGTTAGCCCTAGATTACCATTACCTGCACGGATGGGTCCCTACCCATGCAATTGTTACCATATCTTAATCATAACCAGGGTAGCTTGCTACCTTCACCTCTATGAACCAAGTGAATGCTGACTAATCCCTCATAGTAGCCCAGACATCGATCATTGGCATGGTCCAATGACTTCTTGTCACTGCTCAAATATCCGAGAGGTTCACTCTTGGACGGGTCATACATAACTTGAATCACAATCACAATCAACATATATACGAGCCTATACATAGAGACCTCTAGATATGGAGTCAGTTTTCACAACACATAAAGTCACATGAAACCAACATGTGATGGACTTTTCCCATTATATACATATATTCAATTACCTATCTAAAGAGTCAATCTTCACTTACTATATAAAAGCATATTAGGTATTAAATTCACAGTATTAGATTCCCTTAACTCACTCATACCCATTTGGTACCCATTTGGCCTCAAACTGAAGCCTACTAAAGAGAGAAGGTAAAACCAATCAGGAACAACCTTGACATTTGGGATTTATCCCCCCCCTAGACGTTCCCCCTACGGACTTGAAGTCACAGGGGTATCCTTCACCCAAGGACTGCCTACATTCTCACTTCCAAACAGGTCAAAGTTACACGTAGTTCTCCTTACACAGTTTCTCAAGGATGCCTACACACAAGTTCCCATATCCGTTTAGGTTTCATTAACTATTATATTATATTCCAACAAGGCTCCTTTAAAGATTTCCCAATGTTTAATTGTGGTTAACAACAAGCCACGGAATCTAACACAATTCCCAATTTTGCAAGCCTAAACTATGATACCTTCATCTAAAGACCTTAGAATATCTAATTAGGCCTCAACACCTTTTATATTCATAATGCATTGATTACACATATCCCCCAAGGTCTAATTTGGTTATTGGCCACAACAAGCACAAATGAGCAATTATCCTTATCATCTTACAATCCATAATTATAAACTTTCTCTAACATAATCAACATTTGAGTCATAGATGAGACCAATGGATAACACTATATAAATCCCTTTTATCCTAGTATGAGGATGTACGCTCAATAATGTAAATACTATTTTTTTTCTAACCCTATGATCTCATTTACATCATGGCACAATCCAATATTCCTATATTAGATAGGTTCAAGGTCTAGATAATGTTTGTACCTTCCATTTATATTAATTATGGTGATGATTAGTTGTAAGTTACAACATAAGATAAGAATGTAGGTATGTCCTACTTAAGAGAGTTGGAAACACTATATGCATTGAACCAACATATGAAAAATATAAACCCAATAGTATCTTTAATAATAATATTCTTAATCTTCCACTTTCCTTTACACTATGGTGCAACCTCATAGTCTTGTAATAGTTTAGTTCTTGATTGGATAAATTATTTATACTCTCCATTTATACTAATCCCGAGCTTAACGGTCATCAGCTGGGTATCAAGAGAGGATTCATAAGATTTATCTCATAACTCACTCTCGACAATATTATTATCCATAAACCAACTTGGACGTCCTTGGGGTTCATCTCATCAACATAGGGACTAGGCTTGTTACACAACATGAATTTACCTTGGTTCCCTCAAACACATAGGAAACCACTTCCATTTGAAATTTACATAATAGATTCAATATTTAAGTTCTTATACTCAAGAGGGAAAATAGATATTTTGTGATCATATAAAACTTTTACCTCCAATACCCAAATACTATTCTAGAATTATATACTATGTCTTATCTTTACATTAAGCAAAGAGGGTAAAATGGCATTAAAAGAACATATTAGACCTATTTCCACTGCAATACCACTTCCCAAATGGTCACATCATAACATGCACCTTGATATCTTCTCACTATAACTCTACATTTAGTATTTCCAACATCACAGTTATCAAAATCCTCTCAGTTTCAGTTAATTAAAGGATACATTGATGTTGACCTCAAGAAAGATGAGTAGTAGCTATTGTCATTGATATTTTTTACAATTTAATGGCATCATAATCCTAAATAATATTTCACTTAAATCCAAAAACACTACGAACTCTTCACACTATGACATTCTAACTTCAAGATAGAGGTTAACATACAACCCCTGAGACAAGCCTCCTTATCCCAATCTAGTTATTTAGGACAAATTATACACTAAGATATTTCAGCATATTATAAATTCTACATTATGATATTCCATATGTTTGGAGACATGATAGCAATATTCTTATTACCGTCTTAAATAAGAATGCAATGAATAATTATATGTATATATGACTTATTAATTAAGATAAGTTTGAATCCCTCGGTTCAAGATTAATATTTTGATACACCACATAAGTCAGCTAACATAAAGAATGGAATAAATTACCTATTGCTTCATCTAGACTAACCCAAATCAAATAGTTCCATTTATCTTAGTTGCAAAATTGAATAATTTAGATTTAAATACTATCTTATGATCGTAATGGTGAAAGAGGGTACTCATCTCTGGGTGAGAATATTTTGACGTAGCTACAGAAATATACTCAACTAGCTCCACACTAGCTTCTCCAAGAATGATTTATTGGTTCTCTCATGGCCATGCGAGTGTGCACTGTTAAAATGGGAGTCAAAATGCCTTCCATCGCTCACCCTCATCTATGTACTGATGAGAGGAAAGAAGCAAATGACCAACAATCCCTTCGTGGGAGGCATCAATTTGGTCCAACTATTCAACCTTCATCTGGTTAGATGCTTCTGGCAGCTATCACTACTATTTATTCCTCCAATTTAAGAACCACCGCTAAGAGAAAAAGAGAAGCTCTTCTTTAGAATAGGCAAGGAGGATGTTGACGATAGTGTTGGATTGTGGTTTATACTTGCTAACTTCATTGCTTGATAGTTTCTAAATCCTTTTCAACAAATCCATTTGGTGATATTGAACCTTGCACTCCATGACCACATTTCTTTGAGGGGGTCTCGACGCAGCTTCCCCTTCGAGTCCCCACACTCTCCTCCTCACATTCCCTATGTTCTTCTTTTCCTTATGCCTTCAGCATTGGCCTCTCCTCTTTTCTCAACTGCGCTTGCAACCTGCATCCCTCTGCATTTTACCTTGCTGTGTTCTTTGCATGTCTTCATTCATTTCCTCCAGCGGAGAGGGTTTTCAAATTTGCTATGCCCTTTCACATCATACTCTACATCCCTCTCTTCTTTCTTTTTATCTTGCCTTCTATCAAAATGCCTCTTTTAATGAATTTTTGGTCTCTGATTTTCCCTGCATGCCATAGTGGTTTACCCGCTGCTCGACCTTTTTCCCTCCATTTTCCCAAAGATGCCTCTCTAATGAGGCCATTCCCTGAAGACTAGGGTCTTTTCTACATTATAAAACCAAACTCCCTGTGCAGCTGTGGGGATGCTTATCATTTTCCATGCTACCTGACACTTGGGCAGCTCAAAGGACTAGGATGCCATGCTTTATGACCATTCCCACCATACTCGATCCCATTCCTATTTAGTTCAATTTGTCTCTTGTCTTCAGAGAGGTAGATGAATCCGTAAATGCTTATTTGACATTTCTCTCCTGTCTATTTCTCTGTTCACAAAGGAATTTTAAATTTATTTATTTTTAATTCATTTCCCCCATCTACTTTGTCCAACTTGGACATTGATATAGGGGATGTGACAAAAAAATCATCAGTTGCACCCTCTTCCATCTTTTTATGGAAGTATTCATTGATCTTGCCCGCATCCAACTCCTTGGCAGATACATCCTGATCGGTCATAATCTTGATATAATCTTCATTGTCCACTCAACTTTCTTTTTCCCATTCAAGATCAGGCTCAATTTCTTGTAGCATCTTTTTTAGTACCTCATTTTGGTTGTCCAAGGCCATTTTCCATGTCTTGAATAGCCAATGGTCATCTTTGGTGATACCAAACTCCTTTTCCCAGGTTCTTTCCAATATTGTCAAGATTGCCTCAATCTTTGGATTAGTAACTCTATAGAACTTGAGGTAGCATCGACATGTTTTATCCATATCTTCTAATTGATGTTACACAAGCCTGAACTTGTCATTTATTCTGATGGCTTGTCCTAGGCCCATATCACCATTATAGACTACTCATCAGAGCCATTCCTCGGTTGCTTTTGTCCTGTTCTTCCTTTTTTCCAACATGTCAACATGTTCTTTAGATAGTAGCTAGGGTGGCATTGTCGATGTGATGGGGAGTTGTTCGACTGATGACCATTGTTAAATATAGGTTATTAGGTCAGCCACTTGTGCCTTCAATTCCTCCTTAGGCATCTTATCTTTATGCATTTGATGCACAATGGTGGCAATAGAACCCTAGAGTTGGTCAATTTTCTGTTCCCTCAAGGTTGTCCCTAGATCAACGGTGGAAATATTGTAGTTGATCCCTTCTTCTCCCACCACCAGCATGGCTATCTGTACAATCCTGGATCTAGATGTGTCCATCATCAGGTGAGATCTTATCTTTGGCTTCTTCTCTTTCCTTGTGTTTTTGTGCTCGAGCCAGGATGGCCTCGAGTCTCGCCTTCGGATCCATCAAGGTTGGGGTCTTCTTTTCCAATTGCTTCTCAATCCATTTAGGCATCTGAGACACCACCTTTGGTGATTCATGATCACCTTCTTCTTCTTGGGTATGCCTGATTTCAATTTCCTTATTCCTTGGAGCCTCTTGCTCTGTCTTTGCTTCTTCTTCTTCATCTGAATCTTGTATGAATATTATTTCCTTTTCTAGGGATTTGATGGCAGTGTGTCCTTTGGGGCTTTCTTCCCCTTCGAAGGCCTTTAACCTTTCCTCTTCTTTCTACCCATGTTCTTTAGGATTATCTGCTTCTAGGCTCTTTTCAAGTTCATCTTCTTCTTTCTTTCCTTCTTCATGCAGTGGGGGAATTTCCTCATTGTTATTGGGGCTTTCCTCTTGTTCCTCGATTGGAGGTTCAGTGTTCACCTCCATTTCATCATCTGATTCCTTTTCTTCTTCTCTGACATCTTTGAGTTGTTTAGCAAATTCTTCCTCTAGCTCTTGGTTACATGTCTCCATCATGTATTTGGTGTCGAAATCCTCTTCATCGTCCTCAGAGGATCATGTGTCTTCTCCTTTGTGCACCACTTCATCAATCATCAAGTGTTGATGTTCAGGATGTTCATGATATTCATTGGCTTCTTCCTCCAATTCCTTGGCTTCTTCTCGTGTTTGCCTCTCCAACTCCTCAGAGATTTGTATAGTGGCCTCCATTTTTGGTGGCTCGGGAAGAGGAGGCGCTGGGAGACTAGCAACGACTTGTGCCAAGGTAGCTTGCACATTTGGATCCATTAGAACCCTAGAAATATCTATTGGAATGTTTCGCATATGTTGGGCAAGAGCTTATGGGATCAAGATGGTAGGCATTGTTGTTCTTGTCATAGCCAATGGAAGAGTTGTAGATGGAGACATAGAGGCATAAGAAGGAAGAGAGGTGGTGGAAGAGGAGGAATCAATCACCATCACTTGTGCAACTGGAGGGGTGCAAGTGAGTTGGACGGATATGTCCACTGGAGGCAGAGAGGAGGTGGTCATTGTTTGGGAGGTAAGTGGAGGGTTGACTTCATTAGCAGCAAGAGAGGCAGCAAGGGTAGAGGTGGTAGGTGGTGACTTTGGCTGCTCAATTTCTCCTTCCTCCCCCTCGTGAAGCAAGTCCTCTTGTATGGTGGGAATCTCTACAAAATCCACCTGTCTTCTTCTGTTTCTTGGGAGGTTCACCCTCCGATGCTTTCCTTGAATATACTTTATGTTTAGGTTGGCATTAAGCCAACTCTTTCCTCTTTCTAGACCAGGTAGCCGAAGGAGATGTTGAAGTTTCTCCAGAAGTAGTAGCGGTAGCACTTGTTCCCTTAGTACCACTGTCAGTCTCATCTTCAAGCTCACCATATGTTAAAGTGGCTCCTTCCAGCTTTAATTGAGCAATTTTCTCATCAATCCATTATCCTGTCCTTTCCTCTACAGGCTTCATTAGAAGATTGAGGTCATTAACCTCTTCTTTGTTCAAATCAATTAAGGGCAGCGGTAGATCAAGAACTATATTGTACTGAGGATCAATCAGTGTGTTTTCATCCTCCACTATTTGATCTGGCACAGGGAATAACTTGACTGTTTTGACAAAGTATGTTGTCATGCGCATGTAGTGCCTCATTCGTACTTCTTTGTTGTCCCTGCAATTTTCCCAGAAGTCCTCAACATTATGCACATGGGCATATTCTATCCTGACCATCTTCTTGAGTTTTCCATATGGATCCATTCATTGTTGGGTAGTGTGTTCTAAATTGTACTCTACAAGTTCCTTCTCAGAATAATCTGCACATTGGGATGCAAGAAGTGAATACATGCCCTGGACGAAGGTAAGGGGATAAGGAATCCTTGGCCTATGTTTGTCGCTCAAAAGTGCATGGGCACGTTGCAACTATCTTGAAAGCTTGAGAAGCACCATTCGATCATTCAGATATCAAGGCAACTTGAATGGTTTCTCTGAGAAGCCCTCGGCTTGGATATAGGTAAACTTTGAAATTGTATGAATAGAAAGTCGAACCAATGGATGAAGGCATTGGCACTATGTGAAACTCTCTTTTCAAAATCACCCCCAAGCAATCTAATAATGTGGTCGATGAATGCATCATTAACTTGGTGGTAATCCTTCTTAAAGTTCCTATATTGGAGTTGGGGGTATTTATCATATACTTTTAGCTCCCTCCCTGGAGTCTACTTTGGAGCCACAAATAAGCCTTTGTATTGTACACGGTCAGCCATCAGATAGACAAGGTAGGAATTCATATAGAATTGTGAAGTTTTCTTCACTACTACAAATTGTTCATGTAGGCAATGGCTGATCATTCTAGCCCAGTAGAACTTGGGTTTGCCTCAGAGGATTTCCTCCATGAAGTACAACATCCACTCCTGGAAAAAGGCTGTAGTCGGAAGGCCCATAACCCTACTCAGTAAGGTTACCAAATCATGGTAATCTTCGTAGAAATCACTCCGCAAGAGCTCTTGGGGTACTTTGTTTGCACTTCCGCTCTTCTCCTTAAGCCAATATTGATTAATAATTTTTTTTCATTTGAGGAGGTCTACATCCCATGTGCTCTTAACATATTCCTTTGTTGTCTCTTCCATTTCGTTGAAGGTGGGGATGTGGAAGATTTTCCCTATTGACTTGGAAAATAGATCAACCAGTATGTTGCCATCCATGTCTACAGTCCTCCTGGTGTTCTCTTGGTATGCCTCCTTGCAGGCCATGACTAACTCAGGAGAAGTGAGAGTAGGCGGGAACCCAACAACCTTAGCCAATCCACTTTTTCTGATGTTTCTGGCATTATCTATGGTGGGGTTGATGATGACTCTCTACCAAAATTCGCTGATATCAATGTGTCCCAAATTTGTGTCTGAGATCTCTTTCCAATCTGTGGTAATCCTTGATTTAAGAGGCTCCCCTTGGAACTTGTACTTCATTTGGTCTTTATCTTCTTTTCCCCTAGGTATCTTGGAGCCTTTCTTTCCCTTTTCCTTTTCCAAAGGTGCTTCTGATGATCCTACAACTAGTTCCATATATCCTACAATCGAAGAGGTAGTAGACACATTCAAGCATAAAACGGGAAGAGTATTAGCCAAAAGTCTACAAAATAATGTCAGATCAGATAATTTATTAGTTGAGGGTCCTAACATTTCTTATAGATCATCATTGGCCTTTTACTGGAGGGAATTGTGATAATGCGGGCCCATGGTTGTGGACTTCCTTAGGCTAGTAGTTGTTTTGGAGTCAGTTATGAACAGGCGACAATCAGGGCATGACAGCTCACAGGTCTCAACCCGTGTCAAGATTTCATCATTAGGTGGGGTCCACTAAGCAAGTTAGGCAATTCTAGGACATGAGTTAAGTTCACTTCAAAATTTTGAAGCCGTTAAGATCACCTTTTAGTCATGCGGGCCAAAGGCAGGCAGAAGCAGGAGGTGGTTTGGTCGTTTGAGGCTTCGTTGTTGAAAATGACAC
The DNA here is from genome assembly GCA_007258455.2 of Sequoia sempervirens. Lineage (NCBI taxonomy): Eukaryota > Viridiplantae > Streptophyta > Pinopsida > Cupressales > Cupressaceae > Sequoia > Sequoia sempervirens. Next base: position 453,912,198 of record VDFB02105785.1, read on the forward strand.
TGGCGAGGCAACATCCTGCAAGCAGCATTTAGCCACGCGGGATCTATGGCTTCGACGAATGGCATCATAGTGCACTTGGTGTTTAGGCCATCGCGGGTCGGAAGGTGCAGGAAAATGTTGGGTGTTCGTTATTTCAAATGGAAAGGATAGGATAGAGGTCCATGTGGAGTGGCCCACACCATCGAGTTCATGGGAAGACTAGGCATCACTTAATTATTATCAAACAACCCAAGGGAAATGTCGGGGTTGGGTCCCACATAGTGGACCGACGGGAGTCAATGTCCATTTTGGCGTGGCGGGAGCGGGAGGGAAGTCCGCACATGGATGCCTACACAGGAGGACCCGCATCGAACTTAACACTTTTTCATTTTCAAAATTGGGTTTAGGTGGCAGCAGCAAGTTTGGGTTCTGCAAGCCGGGAGGGTGAGGGTCATCGACAGTTTCAAAGTGGCGAGAGCAGGGTGAAAGTCTGCAGACGTCCACACGCATGGGACGTCCCACCTAACACTTGATACTTAGCCATTTTGTATTTTGAAATCAAACAGACGAGGTAGGCTCGGGGTCTGGCTGTTGGAAGGGCTTCATCACTACATTGTTTTATGTAGTCATTGGCATGACGACAAAAAGGGAGCGAAAACCCGCAAAAGATAGCCCGCATAAGGTAAGTTGCTCTGGCTATAAGCTCGGGTAGCAATGAAGGTGGCGGGGCCTAAGAGGCCCGATTTCCCTATTGTGAAGGTCGTTTGAAATGACAGAGCTAAGGTGGAAATGGGCAAATGGAAGTCCGCAAGGAGAACTCCGCAACGAATTAGGACTTAGACATTTTTGGCACGCCAAGCTTGATCGGCAATGACTCGAGCGGGACTCGCCTAATGGGAAGATGTGATGAGATATCCATTTGAAACAGGGAGGATCACAGGGGCATTCCACAGGCGAAGGCCCATGCTATCGGACTTGAGAGGATCCTTTCTTTAAGGGCTGAATCAATTTTGGAAAAATCTAGGATGGCCAAGTTGAGGGGGCTTCCTTCGGGGGTGGGCCCGATGAAGGCATCTGTCGTTTTGAGGTTAAAACATTTTAAGGGAAAAGCGATGGCAGTGGTCATGTTGCGGGCCCACAGGGCATGAACGACTGCGGGAGGTTCAAGTTCCACACATGCCCAGTGGGGATTTTCAACAGATTTTGAAATTCTAAAAGGTGGGTTTTGATCGCCAGGGTTTGTTCTAGCCAGATTTCAAGTTTTCCTTGTGAGATTTTAACAACTTTTACAAAAAATTGAAGAAGACTAAAAATGTGAACGGCGATGGACTAACTTGAAACCCATGATGAAGATGGACGAGCAATCAGCAAGCAAAAGCTTTGAATCGGCAATAGAGCTTGGCGGGCGTGATGACGGCATTGGTGGGGCTCTGATAAACTCTTGGAATTCTTGACGATGAAAATGATAGCTCAAAATGAGCTATTTATAGATTTTTCATCATTTAATGCGGGTACAGTGGAGACTATGGTTGGTGGACGCACATTTAAAAAATGACGGCTAGAATGGCAGAGTCTGCTAAGCAAACTGTAGTCAAGGACTTGACCATTTGAGAGATCGATAAAGGGAACAGTCAGATGGGATGTGGGTCCCAAGCAGCGGGAAGACGGACCGACCCGACCATTCGAAATAGCGAAAGGAGAATGGCATTCCGCATGGAGCAGCCTACAAGGGCGAACCCGCATTGCCCCAAGGATGGCAACTTTGAACTTTGAAGGAAAACAACCAAGGAAATCCCACAAAGGCTTAAGGCCTTGAATATTTAAGGGTAGCAAAATTTGGTCGACTCAAGATGATTCTTCAAAGACTCATTGGTCTCACTTAAGACTGAAAATAGGGGGCACGTAAAATGAGGCAACAACAAAAGTGACCCGACAAAGCGAAAAGAGGGTCTTCGTTCCAAACAGGGCATGTGTGCTATAGGCACAACAAATACTTGAATGGATCATGAACTCTACATCACCATATTAGCTCTAATAACATGCATTATGCAAGAAGACTTTGACATGACAATTGGATCTTGATTGTTGCAATAATTCTTCACTAAATCTACTCTTGAATGCCTTGAAATGCTCTTGAAATCCCACTTTATCTCTTGCAATTGAACACTTGAAAACTTAGATGAAACATAGTCAAATGACCTTATATTTATAGATATGTAACATTAATTTTCCAAAATTCAAATAACACAAGCCGACATGTGAATATGGATTTGAATATGTTAAAATACTTCAAAAATAATAATTTAAATTTAGGTCCTAGGTCACTCACCTAGGACACACATTGCTCAATGAGAAGTGTTATGTTTAGGCATTAATGAATGTCGGGTTTCCTCTTCATAAAATGCAATTAATTAGGCTTGGATTTCAATTAAAGGGTCCATTTAAGGAAAATTAACCACAATTAATTAAAGGAGCCCTAAATAAGTGTGAAAGTGTAAAGAGGTACACTCTACAACACTAAAAATAAGGCACAATTAAGTCCATTTTAATTAATAGGGCCCTAAAATTAATGTGAATATGTAAAATACATATTACAACACTAAATTAAGGCATAATTAAGTTCATTTTAATATTAATTCAAAATTGGGTGTGAAAATATAAAAGGGATACATTTTTCTACACTACATAATTTTAACCCCACGCATACCCCAAAACTTACTTTCGCCTTAACTGCATGGCCTAAAGCCTTTGTCTTTAAGATAATTTAAGGAAATGGGATAAAGGATCCACTTGACACAATCCTCTAGATACCTCAAATAAGTCACATAGAGAACTATTAATCAATATGGAGAAGAAAGGTGTGGATATATAATTTAATATCCAATCAAGCTATTTCATTCTAAAACCAAATTTGCAAGGCACCATCATTAAAAAAGGTAAAACTCTCTATCATGTGCCTTATTTACATCCAACTTCAATATCATGTTTTTCTTTGAGAATTCAATCAAATAAATAGATTCATGAGCTATTATAACACCATAAAAAATTCTTTGAAAAGGAGTGAAATTTATGTGCTTTGTGATATAAGCTTGGGGAGAATTCCTTTCAATCAATTATTAATGACCTTCAAAATAAATTTATATATTATATTGTAGAGAGAGATAGGGAAAACGTTAGTAAAAGTGTTGTAAGATGGTTTCCTTGAAATGAGAGAAATATTTGTAACATTTAGATGTCTAATAAATTTGCTAAATATTCTTGAATCTTCAATGATATTATGTATTTTCATGATAATAGTACATACCAACACTTTTGATATAATGTATTGTAGAATCATCCATCCCTAAATCTTTATTTGGGTCAATTTAAAAATTTACACACCTAACTTCTTCCAACATTATGAATAAATTTTATATTTAAATTTTCCTCTTCAAGCCATGTTTCCCTAAACTTTCATTTCTAGATCTTCTCCCTCACAAAATACTCTATGTTCTACCAATAAATATTTTTATTTCAATTAATCTTCTTAAAACATTCCCTTATGTATAATTTTTTGATTAAGATCTTCTAGGTCTAATTCAATTCATTAATTGTCATGAAAATAATTTTTGAAAGCACAGTCCTATTCTAATCCCTAAATTATTTCTTTAGAAAGTTCAATTTTTTGAAGAAAAATATTTTAGAAACCTTTTGTGTAACAATTGTTGTGAACAAATCCTTGATTAACTCCAAACCATGACTCTTTCTAAACCACATCAATTCAAACTTGAAAGGGAAACTCTATGAGGGATGACCTCCACTAATGGAAATCATGCTCAAGAAGTGGTTCGACCCAAAGATGGGATAATCAATGAAGTCAAAAATTTGTGCATGTGCAAGACAACATTTATTATGCAATAATCTAGCCAATCTTTCAATGATATTATAAAAATCGATTTGTGATTGGTCCATATATATAACTTATTTCTGGTTACTATGTCCATTAGATGTTTTTCACTAATAAAATTTTTAAAATCCCTTATATAATTGTGATATGTGAGAAAGACCACTACTCTTTTCACAACATGATAATATTGCATTGAAATCCCACCAAGAATGCACTTTTCATTTGCTACTAGATACAAAAATTCTAGAATTTGAGCCCAAACTTGAAATTTGTCAACTATCTTAACCATTCCATATACATTAATCATCTTGAAATAAATATCCAATACCATAATCTAAATAGATACCAAAAAAAATAGAAGAGGTAACCATATTAGACTGAATAAACACCTTACTTGGTTTCCAAAAAGTTCCAATTCCTCCAAAAGCACCAAATGATTCCATAAAGATGCCATCCCACCCTTGATACTGGTTGAGAAATATATGTACATCTACCTTGCATAGCTTAATTTCATAAAACTTGAACATATTGACCAACATTATTTCTATATGGTTCTAGGTCATGCAGCTCTTGTTAGGGGAAGAATCCCCTAACATTTTAGCAAGAAATATTCATTTCCCTCTAAGGGAGGGGATTCCTCCCATATATCTTAATAGATAATGATTAATGCTAGGTTGTCCTCCATATAGAGTGCATTCCTCTCTTTTTTATTGGTTTTTATCCCCCTCTTCCTCCAAGAATCAATATTGGCCTTCAAAATCTTAGCTATGAATTGGCTAGTACATCTTACATTTATGATTCCTCACTCATCATCTAATTCAAAACCTTGTCCTAAAATCATTTACTCTTCCTCCTCCAGAGGATCTACGTCACAAATTATCTTATTAAAAGGAACAAATGAAATACTATTACATACCTTCCTAGTTTATAAAAGGTCTTATTCAACAATAGTGGGTAATTAGACTAGGCCAAGAACCAGTTTTTTGGTCTTTTTAACCTAGATTTGTTTCTATTTTTAGGGTTGATCCTTGGGGTAATATTTTATGAAATGTGAGTGGCTACCACTTTTTATACAAACTAATTTCTTCTCTTCAGCCTTAATTGATTGCACCCATTCTCCATTTAGCACACATAAAGTTAAGGTCTTTGCGATTTTGAGTATTGCAACCACACATAATCAAGCAATAATATTGAATTCTTCACCAATCATTCATCATCAATTGACACAAGTTCCCCAAGACATTTCTAATAATGGAAGACACATCCATTAACCAAAATTCCACAGGAAGGTTCTACAAGCGAGTCCAAATTAGAGAATTTGTTGGTCCACATTTTAGAGGATTAAGATTTAGACACTATTTTTTAATAAATAAATGCACCTCACCAAGAATCCATCCATTTTTGTTTAATATATGATCTCTCATATCCTTATACTCAGAGGTTGTGTAGACATGTCAAATTTACATCATGCATAATCATATTCCATTCATCCAATAAATCAGGACTTCCTTTAAATTAAATCCTAAATCATATTTCCATCATTTTCTGATTTAAATAAATCAATTATCAAAGTCCAAAATGTCAACTCATCTAATCTCATCTAATCTAATCTAATTACTAATCCTATCCCACTTGCATTATCTAGATCTAGCCACTTGCACAATAAATCAATTTTATTGATTTATTAAAACACTCATTTTCCTCAACATGACAAGTCAAACAGGGCATTTATTGCTCTTCTTTCTTGTCCCCTCTCAAAATTTATTGCAAATTTGAATTCAAAATTTCCTCTTGGGCACTCTTCCCAAATCTTGCACATACATCAACTAATTACATGATGACAAGTGTCCTCAACTCATTGGCTTGTTTTTGATCCCACATTGGTCCCTCTTCAACACTTGGCATTTTGAAAATCTTTAAATAGGTGCTTCATCTTTGAGAAATCCTCACAATCTCTTGCAAGGTCACTCTCTTCATTTGAGATTTGATCTTGTCTACTTAGCATCTCCATATCAATAGCAATTTCATCATCTTAAGCTTTCGATCAAGGGTTGGGAAAGGGTCACTAGCACATGTGACACCAATCCAATATGAGATAGTTTGCATCATGTTTTCTTATGCTTTTGCTTTAGATCCTTTGTCATTTGTTTGCATTTTGAACATGATGTATTATTTCATAAGGATGTTGAATATCTTGATTTGTTGTTGAAATACTAACGATTCTGCAGGTTTTATTGTTGGATTTCTAACCACACTTTGCAGATTTTGATGTCCACAAAAAGGCGCTAGAAGGAGGGCAGTCTTTTGAAGAAGGCTGATAAATACTCCAAAGTTTGTTAGGTACTTGGTGATGGACAGGGAAGGATAACAGGAACATCCATCGACCACCATTGTGACAGGAAGGAGCCATCATTTTGACTAAAGAGTCCGCTATGCTAATGATATTAACGTTTTGTCATTGATTTTGTTATTTCTCTCATCAATAGTAACTTGCTTTGTCAAATAGAAACGGGCTTTGTCTAAATTGCTTTCATTAATATCGCTGGCTATCTTATTCACATTGATATTTCTGTCATTAAACTTACGGCATTGGTGAAGGACTGATAAGTATTGTCAGTCTTTAATATGTAATTTCTAGCATACGGCTCCTCTAGCGTTGAAGCCCGCTGCTCATGGAATGTTGCATTACTCCTATCACTACTGTCATTTAGGGTAACATTATAATTGTTACTATTATTGTCAATCTCAGCGGAGAAGGCCAGTCATGTTCTCCACCATCCCTATGTCGCGTAAAAGCTTTTCCATGATCATATTGGAGGCTTCCCCATATCAGCTAAAGTGCGGGCATTGAGGACGCTGGCAAAGGTCTTAGTCAAAGATTGAATAAATCTGCTTTCGCCTGCTAATCACTTTTGCTTTAAAGTTTTTAAAAGCCTTTTCAACGAATCCAAATCCGTGCACACCCAGCAAGGATGATGCTAGAGGCGATGTTGCTTATTCAATTTTAGGAAGGATATTTAAAGCCTGCTGTGGTAGGTGACTAAGATCGTTTGTACGCTGATATCTTCACTTCACTATTCACGCCCCCTGGTATTTCAAATTCTCGGCATCTTCCTATCCTCTTACATTGACAATCATGATTATTAAGACACGACTCCCATTTCATAATTTCAATCAAAAGATATGGTGCTTAAAAGCTTATTATCTTGATATTATCTTGATGTCTAATGTTTGAGTCAGTTGAAATGACATGCAGGTGCGGCTATGACTAAAAAATACTTGGTCATTTAATGCTACAATATTGTAAGATGCCATAAATCTCTCTGTGTGCTTTTGTAGTGGATGCGTCGCTTTAAAACTACTTTCTACTTCGAATCAAATAAGATTGCGTGCTGGCAGGACATCCAATGTTAGCTCATTTTTTTTTGTTTACGCTGTGAAATATCTTAATTAGAAGTATCTTTTTTGACGGCATCTCTCTTTGCTTACTGTCTTAAGTATCTCAACTGCATCACATCCACTGAGACTTTGCAGTTTCTGGTATTTCCCCTCAGCCAGTGCGCTTTGAGTAGTAGGTGGCGGGTTTGCCCATGAAAATAGGTGCGTTGGAAGTGGTCTTGTCAGATATTGGCATTAAAGATATGGGTTCTTATTTTCTGTTCCGTGGGTGGTTCATATGCTTTGACTGTATCTTCTGCCAGTAATTCTGCGCGCCTTGTCTTCATCATACCTATTAAATGCGTTGTGTATATCTGACTGCCTTTCACAAAAAATTGCTATCATTGCATCGCGGATTCTTTAAAAACTCTTAAGGGAAGTCATTAACCTTTTATGAGATTGCAGCTACTCTCTCAAACAGTTTCCACGCCTTGTCTATTCATAGTTCACATGCCCTGTCTATGCTTCCACATTTCAATACTGTCAAGTAGTTCGCATGCCTTGTCTATGCTGCCACGAGCCTTGCCTGTGCGACCACATCTTGCGTACATATCTGCCAAAGCAATGTAGTGCTGTAAATCTAATAGCACTGCCACTTTATACTATTTGCTTACTTTGTTTCAAGCGCCCATTTTGGGATTGGCGGGTGGAACGTGGGAAGCAGAGTGGAGTTATGATGCATCCCTGTTAGTTGCATTCGCTTAAAAGTTGCCCATGCATTGTCGGATCTGGAACTGACAGTTGCATTAATTTAAGTTCTCCCTTTTGAGGACTGCGAAACTCCATTATCTTATACCTTTCAATCACATTTGCTTGAAGTTTCATTATGCCTTTTGCTTTTTCTGCGCAGATCTTCTGACCTTACACTTACTGATTTGTAGTAGCAGGGACGTCATGGTAGTTGGATGTGTTCCACGTTGAAGTAAAGGCTGGTAGATGCGCTCTAAAGAACCTTGAATGTTGTGACTACGACAGTGTTTTATACGGCTGAGTATTGGGTGTTCACTGTTGTGAATGCATAGATTTCATAACTGCGATATGAGTAGATCTTTCCTAAGGTCAAAGCATGGATATTGATTTAATTATGTTGTAGAGTTGCACACTTAAGCATTAATGTTCATTGTGATTTTTATGATAGCCAACATTTAGAATAGGGAGGGTGCCTTTGAAAGACATACTCTTTATGATTGATAGTCAACATTTGAAAATGAGGAGAATACTTTTGAAAGATTTGACCCATTGATATAGTTCATTGGCATTATACTATAAATCACTTTCATCATTATGACCATGCTTAAACTTTGAAAATTATGATGATGCCTTTTGACTGACTCATTGGCCCGATACCTTTGATGATGTGGACTAGGATAAGTGAAGAAATGGATCTAACAAGTGTGATATTTTTTCAATAACATTACTATCAAAGCAAAAAGTCACTTTTAAATCTCTCTTTTATTATCATTGGTATTCTTTCAATTAATATCATGCTATTGTTTAGAGTTAATAATTAAAAGATATTTAATGTTTTAAATCTCACATGATTTGTCTTTTTGATGGAATAGGTACAAAAGCAAACGAAGGTACAAGCGAAGGTACAAACGAACAAAGGCGAAAAGATGCAAAGCAAAAGAGGAGGAGGATTCTTGTTTGAAAACACAATGTGTTTTTTAACACTTTGATTTTTTTTGATCAATACTACTTCACGAAAGGAGGGAAATGTTTTTTTTGAAAACACAATGTGTTCTTTAACACTTTAAGTGTTTGATCAACACTTCACGAAATTGTTTTCCTTTTCGTTTTAGAACATTAGTTTTCAATTGGGGCTAAAACGAACAATTTCATTTTCATTGCAAAGGGCTTAAAACGAACCTTAGAACAAATTTACTAGATTTCATTTTGGTTTAAAATTGAACAAGGCAAACTTCACACTTGATTTTGGTGCTTAAAATGAAGTCATCATTGCTTTGAGGCTAAAACGAACAAGTGCTTGATTGTGTTATTTTGTCTTTTGAGTGCGTATCCTCTCCCCTTGCGCTTCGTGCGATCTAGGGTGCAAGAGAAACACTCAAAAATACATTTTATTGCTTTGAAACACTTCATTTTGGGCTTAAAAATTGAACAATCTTGTGCGAGTGTGAGTAGGGGCATTTTCGCGTACATTCTCGTTCTTTGTGCCATCAAAGATCGATCGAGTTACGGATTAGTTCTTTGCTCTCGCTTTTGTTTATCTTAGAGGGTCTGCCTTGGGGAAAAGTACTCACCCAAGGGAATGACTCAATCGGTAACACTCTAAAGCCAAGAGTATTTCCAGCCGAGATATAAATGAGGATTTTGGCTTCAACGCCATAATCACGTTGGCTCCGGTAAGATGGATCCGAAGG
>VDFB02105785.1:453921981-453980877 GCA_007258455.2 Sequoia sempervirens
TAAAATGTGAGTGTGCGGCGGGAGAGAGGGTAACTCAAAGCCTTCCCCGCATCCCCACAAAGGTCAGGGAAAAATCATTAATGTGGGTGTATCGCCTTGAGAGAAAAACGGGGAAGCATAAAAAGTAAAAATTATTAAAATAATCATAGCATGAGTAATATTATTTGAAGGAATGTAATTTTCATTAATAATGTAAAGTGCAATTGTAAAATGTTTTCACTGAGAAGTGAAACATTTCCACCGAGAGAATTAAGTGAGTATAAAATTCTTGGAGTGAATAAATGTTTTTACCATGTTAGTTCTCAAAAATGTTGGTTGGAAAACCTCAAGAGGTTGTTAAGCTCTTGGTACGTTTTAGGCTAACGAACAAGGCCAATTGGTGTATTTGAACCTTCTTCTCTTTAAGCTCTGCCAGACCTAAGTGGGTGTACCTATGCAATTAAGGCATACTTAGACTGTGTGTTTCCTACTTAAACAATCTATCCACAATGGCAATTGAGAGTGGAAAGATGTAATCCTAATTTGGTTTAAATTGTATAAGCAATATCAAGGTGAAATTTAATATGTTCAGTTAACAGATGCAAGGTTTTGAAAACAGGTTTGATAAAACTAAATAATGAAATGGGTGAGACCAGTGCTTTATTGAGTATACAGAGGCAAATAAAGATCTAGAATGAATGACTTGTATTGGTTGTAACTCAAATTGTTTGGCACACTTATTTTTGTTTATAACTTGTATAAATGTGTAGGAAAGTGACCGACAAACTCTACTTATGGATCCAACTGACACAACTGGGTAACTTATGATTTATTAAAAGGATTTTAATCTTTACTTGAAAGAACCAATTGAATAAATCACACAGGAACAACAGATAATACCAAATTGGAGACAGAATGGCAGTCCTAGTTATATGATTCTTCTTACTGGTCCAAATAACACTTCTAGATTACTGTGATTGATTAGAAGGGTTTTAATTCTTTAACAGAAACTAATTAATCACATCACACAAGAACAACAAATGTGATTTGATAAATTGAAAATATATTTGATACACCAATTTAAATAACAAGGAAATATTATGTTGGAGACAACCAAATAACTAAATATATTCAACAAACAATTGATACCAATATGAAGCCACAAAATCAGATATCTTTCATTGATCTCCTCAAAATTATGCTTGCAACATAGTCTTTCGAAATGTAAACATCATGGAAGCTTTCTACTATCTATCTATCCCTATTCGCCTATATCCTTTTATCACTATGTAACTGACTTATATATCAAAACCTTAAAGAGGACACACCCCTTCATGAATTTCTTTTGATACTAACAACAACAAACAACAATTAAACATAGACAATTAGGCTCTAGTTAGCCATAAATGGACTTTTGACAAATGATCCAAATAATCCCGTCTTTCATGATATCAGCATCCTCCAACGCGTTCCTGGCTATTATCTCTGTGATCATCATCTTCTCAATCTGCTCGCATGCTTCATCCAATGTCGAGTCTTTACTTGTGGCCGCTTCCAATGTTTTTTGTAATACCAACTTGCATTCTTCAATCCATTTGGTCGCTTAACACTTCTCATCATTTTCAAACAATGTTGACATCCCTTTTTCCGATGGAATCAATAAATCATTTTGCATCTCGCTAGAGTTCCTCGTGGTAACCTTTTGTGCTTTCTTACATAGACCTCTTTAGCGATGGTGATGGCCTGTTATCCCGGAATTATCTCTCTTTTGTATTTCACGAAATTTTCCTTAATTTGATCACTGAATTCTTTATGCTCATTACGGCATAATTCTTTAGAGTGAGCTCCTAGAGGCTTATCAATGATATCGATTAGCATCTTTTCCTAAACCTTTGCATAAAGTGTACAGCAATAAAATTTTTCGCCGACCGCCATTCACCGACTCTTCCCACTTGTCTTTTGTTTGAGAGCTTTCTCCTTGAGTCAGTAACTTAGTAGATTCCTTCACTATATTTTTAACCATATCCTTTAGGTAATCATTCTCCTTAAGTATCCTTTCATTATTCATTTTATACATCTCCTTTTCTTTAATCAACATTTGGATCTGAGCTTTATTTAACTTAGCAACAATGATGCCAATCTCTGTTGTAGCTATAGGATCAACCTCTCAAAATTTTAGTGTCATGACATGGCGAAATCTTTTCCCGATTAACCGATAATAGGAGCTTTACATGTGGTAGATCTGAGGGCTAGATCATGAGGAGCCTTCAATGGAATTATACTTTGATCCTGTATGCACCCTCATTACTCCTTGAGGGACTAAACTTGTGGCATTGTTATCCTTCAAGAAACTGTCAAAGACAAGAGCAGAATTCAGGTCCAATCTTGGGAAAATCGTAACACCTAACTCTCTAATAGTTTTCTTCCTTGCTCTGGGGTCATATCTTTCATCTCCTTTTCTACACTTAACTTCAAATTATTCAACAACTGATCCTCATTGTTCGGTGTTATATTTCCAATAGAATCTCTTATTGATTTTCCCTTTTGGTAGTACAAGAAGGCTCTGAATTCTGGAGATTTTACAAACTCGTCATCAGCTACAAAGGATCTATAAGCCATCTTCCTTGTGTCTGTGTCAGAACCCTCTTCAATTTCTGGCTCTCTAAGAGGAGACTTATAATCCTCAATTTTCAATCTGGAGATTTTATCAGTTGGGCCCTGAGATTCCTCATCATCAGATGACTCTTCACCAAAAGATAACAACTCTATTTCTTGCATTTCTTTTATCCTTTGTTCTACTCCTCTGTTATATTCATCAACAACCGTTTTGGCTTCTTTCTCCATATTCCTGATCAAGTCATCATATGGATAGGGTTTATGATCATACCCACCCAAGTTCATCCTTTTTTCTGGAAAAGTCAATGTATCCTTTTGGATCAAACCCTTTCCTTGGTGGATCCCTTTTCAAATTAAAATGCAATAGCTTATCCAGGATCAAGTCATACTCGTCTTTTGACAGTACAATGAAATCTCCAAAGCATAAAGTACTTGGCATGAATGTCTGCTTCCCAAAGGAACCTAGATTCATAACACTTGAGTAGTCCATCTGCCTAACAATTTCCAAGTAAGCAATTTTGTCAGGTACTATTTTTGGCAAAATAAATGGTGTATCCTCAAAACCATAAACCCTAATCATAGTAGCATCCTCAAAACAGTACCAATCTCCCTAGTTGTGACCAATAGGCCCATTGAAATCCCTAGGCCTGAGGAACCTCTTAATCTCATCAGATAATGAGTGATCATAAGGATGGTTAAAAGACTTGTAAAATGGCTTAACAAAGTACTCTTCAAAATGAACATAATTTGAATTGACAAATCTGCTATCCCAAATAGCAGTCCATAACTGAATTGGTAGCAGTTTTACCTCCTTATCAAACTATGAAATTCTTAACTCCTCTAGCCACATCCCCAATTCATGCCCATGATACATTATTATATGCATAAAAATAGAATAATGCTTGAAATGCAAAACATGGGATCCATTTTTAATTGCCATTAGTCCTTAATCAATTCCTTTGAAAATATATGAAGCATAATCAAATGGTTTGGCATTGTGATATTGAACATCGGTTGCAATCACCATTGGGACAATTGACATAAACTCAGGAGCCTCAGTCCCTAACACCTGACACACTGAGAAGTATGTGTATTTTAAATAAGGCTCAAATAAGTCTACATGAAATGGAGGCCCGTTAGTATCATCAAGTGGAACTATACTTCCATCCTTCTTGGGCCTATGCAATGGTAATCTCCACCCTCTGTAGGTTGTATCCATTCTCCAGTATTCCTTCTCTAAAGCTTCATATACAATAGCCTCATCACATGTGTCATTCAGGTCAAAAACTTCACAAATTGTAGCTTCTGATAAGTGTATAAAAGGTTTACTTGGTGAATTGCAAATAGCCTTGAGGTTTGGATTGTAATGGGTAGCTAGGAGTTTCACTAATTCCACATTCACAAATACGTTAGGGATGACCAATTTTCCTAGGTTAAACTTCCAGGGATTACATACTGGCTCAAACCTATCCCTCCGATGATAATGAAACATAAACAACTCATATCCTCGAATTGGAGTCCACACATCCCCAATATGCCTGCACTTGTCCTCAAATCTCTCCACATCTGCCATAAGTTGTGTAGAACGCCTGGCTTTTGGTCCTGAACCAGGTAATTTCCCAATAAGATCTTGGTTCAGTTTCCTCTCATTTTTTTTTGGCTCACCTATTGTTTGAATTTTCTGCTTTTTACTCCTAGGCTAGCTACCTGCACTCTGTTGTTTTCTACTTTTCAATTTCCTAGAGCTCAAACCTTCCATTTAATCTTCTCAAATTGACAGAATTGAAAATACAATTGTAGAGAATTCACAACCTTACTTGAAAATCTTCGGCCACATGAAATTATCTGACCTATGCCCGTTCTCTCATTCCTTTCGCTGCCAATCCTACAAATTCTCATTAATTATTCTTCTTTCACTCAGAGAATTATCTATACAATGTGTATCCATGCGGCCATTAATGTCCAACTCTAAACACGAGTGTAGCGGATTTTTCGAATTTCTCACTATCAGACCAGATGATTATATCGGCTAGACTTATTCAAACTCTGGTCGGTCTATGTATTTGAACCAAGCCAAATGTTCATTAGATATCTTATATATGGTCAGGGGGATCAAATAACATTCTTACTGATGTTGAATAACTGGTTTTTATTTATCTTTTAATCCATATCACCTTCAGGAAGAGATTTATCAAGTCACTTAGATATCAAGGTTGTCGCCAAGTGTCATCCCGATGAAATTTTGACCTATTCATACTTCTATCGGCATGAGAATGAGCATCACTGAGAGATCTGAAAGCTACTCCAATGTTATTAGTCTTGCCGATGTATTCCTTTCATTGCCTTCTTCCTTCGGATGAATCGATGAGAGTCTCGCCGAAATTAATTTCATCAGCGTCACATATGAAGTCAGAAAGAGATATGAAACTTACTCCAATAGCACATGTCTCCCCAACCCGTTTCCCTTTGTTTTATCAATGAGACATAGTGAATTTCTTACCAATGAAAATCCATCGGCATGACATGTATGCTCGGGATGACTTGAGAATTTCACTCTAATAGTGTTATTCTTGCCGATAACCTTTTTGTTGGTGAGACGACGGGCTTTGTCTTCCTAAATATGTATCCTCCTAACTATTGATCACTGTGACAATGTCGACCTTTTGCCGATATGCAAGAAATTCCCAAATTGAAAGGTTATAGCTTATGGGTCAGAGAGACCTAGACCTAGTCACACCGATATGGACTATTTATTAGGAGTTCTTACTCAATGATGACCAGAGGGATTTTGGTGTGTCAAAAGGTCAAATTTGAAGGGATCATTGGTGGATATGATATGTGGAATGAATTACAACCATTTATGATGCTCTCTATTCTTAAAATGTGGCTACCTTGTAGGGTTTATGAATGCAAGCTACTGAAATTGTGAAAAAAAAATCTATAGTCCCAACATACCCAAAGGATATGTTTACTAAATTGGGATAAAGTTCATACAAGTAAATGTAAAGGTGAAATTGTTGGCAAAAAGAGGGATAATAATTATCATCAAAATTCATTTTCATGGGGATGCAAAGAAGACTGAAGTGGAATGCAAGAGTATTTAATTATAGAAGTTCAAAAGCATAGAATTTGGATTAAATGTTAAATAAAATTAATTAAAAATGGTAGTAAACATTGTGAAAAAATTAATAGTATATGTAATTGTTTGTAAATGAATTTAATTTCTTGGTAAGTTTAATTGAAATTATTAGTTGTAGAAGAACTAGTTAGTTATGGAAGCTAAAATGATTAGGGTAGAGTTTGGATTTAATGTTTATAAAATAAAGCAAATATGGTATGAAACATTGTTGAAAAGTTAATAGTATATGTAATTGTTTCTAAATGAATTTTTTTTTGTAGTAAGCTTAATTCAAATTATTATTGTAGAAGTACAAGTTACTTATGCAAGGTAAAATAGAAATAGTTGCTTGACAATGAATATAATTACCTTTGTAGTAATAGTAGATTACTTTTGTAAAGTAATACCAATTATTATTTGTACTTATTGAGCATTGTGTTTCGTAAAATAATTTAGTGTTTGGCCAAATATTAAATGCACTTTCAAAGTAGTAAATTATCGAAGTAGCGGTATGAAACTAATTTTTTAAATTAAATAAAATGAACTTACTGTTTGAAGAAATATTAAGTACAGGTAAATAATTTAGAAAATAAGTGCCAATTACTTTGGGAGAACATGTTAATTAATATCAATTTTCTTTTTAAATATAAATTAAATAATTTTTAATAGTAATTTGTGTAATTAGGAAATGAACATTGCATTTTGCAAAATAATTTGTAGTCCATGGTCAAATATTAGATGCATTTTGAAAATAGAAAATTGAATTAGTAGTGGTAGAAAATTAATTACTTATACTGAATAAAATAAACCAAATGTTTGAGAGTATATTAAGTAGTAGTAAATAATTTAGAAAAAAGTTTTTGTTGCTTTGCAAAGATGTTTTAAATGATAAAAATTAAATTATTAGTAATTGTTTAGGAAAACAAGTTATAACTTGATTATTTTTGAAAAGCATTAGGCAAAATGAGGATATTAAAAATATAAAAGTATTTCATTTCATTTGATATTGAAGACATAAAATATAAATAAATAATAGTAATAAGTTAAGTGTGTAAAGTATTTAATGTTTTTTAAGACGATACTATTATTTTCAATTAATAGTAATATTTTGGAATATTTTAAGCATGTGTAATTTTTTTATATCTTTGAAATAAATTCATTTACTTCCATAAGAAATAAAGTCTATATGAATAACAGTTTTGTAGGTAAGCTAGGGGTTTTAAATATAAATTAAACCTAGCATGCGAGAGGTAAGCATAGAGGAGCATTTCCATTCACACTTGCTTACCATTGACATAGTACGAGGTATTGGGATTGCTCCATTCGAGTAAGGTAAGGATATTTTGTTTCTGAATGCAGATATTTATGTTGTTTTCGTTTCGTAGTGCATCATTTTAATTATTTGATTCTAAACGTTTTTGGAAGAACTTTTGAATGATGTAAGTGAAATAGCACTTGGAAAATATGTCCATGAATTCGAAGTACATAGTATTTCCATATTTTTGTAATTTGCTCAAACTAAAAAGAATAGTCGCATTGTGCAACATAGTCAAACTTAATTGGAAAAGTAAGAATTACAAATAGAAATGAGTAAATTGATAATTAAATACAAATTGTGTCAGCCCAGACAAGTTAGCCTAGTAAGCAGAAGAGGCCACTCTTGCAATTGTATGATGTGCATTGGATATGGCACCATTGGCAATGAATCTAAAGCTATTGCATTGAATGGCAGGTGTATTATTATTTTTTGTTGGAGTAAATTAGCAAAATGTTTCAGAGACTGGTGGTTGGCAGAAAAGCAGTGAACCATTTAGTTTTTTCTATAACAACAAACAATAGTTGTAGATATCAAGTATGAGAAATACAAAATATACAATGTTGAAGAGTGTAAATATAAAATGAACCATTAGTTTTTGTTATATGTTTTTTTGTTGTAAAGTGAGTGCTAGTGGTTAAGATAAATACGTGCTTGAATTTACAAGTATAGGGAGGCAGAGAAAGAATGTATACTTTTGAAATTGATTAGCTAATGAAGTATTTGAAATTGAATTGCTATTATTGCAATAGTAAATATAAGATATTTGGAAACCATAATACTAGATTTCAAGGTATTTGAAATCATAAATGAGAGAATTAAGCATTTTGTAACATATAAAAGGAAAACATGTTGACTGTAAAATGAGAGTCGGTAGAAGTTTTAATCCATATAAAATGTAATATTCTCATATAGGCCAAATAGCCAGGAACATAAGCATAAGAGAAGAGGGAAGTGCAAGTTTGTGCATTATCAAGTAACTTTGGAAGTGCTTGTGTTTCTTTGACATTTGTAGTCGCATTAATAGAATTAGTACATAACCCATTTTTCCTATCCAATTTTAAGCATTATTTGGAGATGGAAGTCAGAAACAAGTATTTGTATCAATATTGTTTTGTATCTTGTTGTAGCATATAATGTTCACTTGCTCAGGAAAATAGCTTTTGTAATGGCATTGTTATTGGTTGAGCTTGAAATGGACTTTGACAATGAAGTCTCGTAGTGCGAATACAACCATTATTTTGTCCTTGGCGTAGTCTTCATAGTTTATGTTTTCAAAGGCGAGCAAGAGTTGTTGCATGACACGGTCTTCAATTAATAGCATATCGGGCAGAATGTTTCAAATGGATTGGAAAGTCCGTTTGTTGCTCTTAATGTCCCTAGAACCCGAAACATGTAAACGTAAATATTTGTCAACGTAGGTTTGAAAGAGCTTGTTTGAGAGAGTGATAACATATTTCCAAAGTTACTGCAAATGTTGATTGCATGAACGCAATTAGATTTTCCATTGTCATTTTGTTATTCAATTTGCAAATAAATGTTCATTGGCCTATGTGTAACATGTTCTTTTGATCTGTGGTTTTTAGGATATTTTTGAAAAGAAATGGTGCAATTTTGTTGTTGAAAAGTTGTTGTGTTATTTGCAAGTATTTGTGTTCATGAAATGATTGCAGCCGTAGTTTCATGGAAAAGAGAGAGTTGGTTAGTGTCAGACAAAAAATTTAGTAGAGGGCACAACATTTGATATAGAAAAATGTTTGAAATGTTTAGTGGCATATGGTATCTAGAGATTTGTACCTGTGCTCTGTCAATTTCTCTTCTTCCATCTTTGATATCAATTGCAGCTTTTTTTGCATTTAATTCCTGGATTGAAATGGACTTGTTCACTTTTGTTCTGAAAGAACATAGGAGAATATAAATCTTATATGTGGATGAAGCACATATGTATATGATAGTTTGATAGTATAAGTTGTTTACTTTTTTCTTGTGTCTTTTCCATGTGTCGCATTTGGTGTGGTGGTCTTTTTGTTTGTTCCATCATTTGTACTAGTCAGCGGTTGTATTGAGTCAAAGAAACAGTTTTGAATATTCAATTAAGTGTGTGTGTTCTAGAAATAACGTTATTTTGAATGAATTTGTGTATGCTAGAGACTGGTGAGCAGCTTGCATATTCATACTTATTAATGTCTAGTGTAACTTCTTTATTCTAATGTCTTGTTTTCATTTTGAATATGGAATCTTTAGTATTGTGTACATATGTATAATGTAGTAGAGTTGATATTTTACATAAACATGAAAATGTTTGATTGCAAAAATAAAAGGGAAATGGCCGAAGAGTCTGACCTGTAGTTTATTATTCAACAGTTGAGTATATTTGCGCCAATGTAGATATTTGTTGCCCACTAAAATTGTAAACAACAGGCCCTGATATGGAGGCATTTGAGATGGATGAGCATAGTGGATAACATGTTAAATGAAATTCATAAACATAAAGCAATCAATGCTCAATCAATGTCATAAATGCTAGAGCAATATAGATTTTTGGCAAAGGAATACTTTGTTTGTTATGCTTGAATTGCAAAGTTAGTGCACTCAATGGCTTTATAGCCCAGAAGAGGCTGGTCAAACTATCTAGCTTTGTACGTAACTCCAAGCACTACTTGCAGTAGAAGGACATAAACAATGACAAAATTTACAAAGAAATAGATCTGTGCCATAAATTTTTCAAACATCAGACCTTTAATAAAAAATGGTTGAGTTTTTCCAGTAGGCTAATGGCCACTTAAGCAATAAACAATTAATTAATGCATTAGATGCCTTCACAGTAAAAAAGACCTTGCTCAAAGCATATGTAATTGGTTGTACTAATATATCATGTTAACTCTTGGAATAGCAAGCAATATATGTTGAGGCTAGTGGTGTGGAGCAATTCTAATACATTGTAATGTGTAAATGGTGAAGTGTTGTAAACGAAAATGCTTTTTTGTGGCTTGGTTGCGCTGGATAGCTTTGAGACATGGACTGAGTGCATACATAGTAACAATGGAAAAGGTGTTGCACATAAATGTATGACAATATAGACTGGAGAGAAAGTTGTCATTTGGTTAATGCATAACAATATGGTCTGCAAATTGTCTGAGGAAGAGTGATGCAAAGAGCAATGCACTTTTACAGAATAACAAACATAGCTAAAAAACCCACAAGCTTTTCAACAGACGATACACAAACGACAATAAGCAAAAACAAAAACCAAGACTCACCTAAAAAATGATAAATTAACTATGAATTCACTGCATGTGTACCCACATGCAAAACCGCAACAGAAAGCTAAAATACCGACAAGATTTCCAACAGACAATAGTCAAATGAGAATAACCATAAACAAAACCCAAAACTCGACTAAGATTTCATGAATTAGCTATGTGTTCACTGCATTGTTACCACATTACACAAGAGCGTTTAGTTTTCCCTCTAATGCTTCTAGTTATTAAGTATAAAAAACAAACAGATGCGCCACTCACCAGTTCCACACCAAAAGCACTGCACACAATGACAAATGTCAAACACGACAACCCACAGCCAAAAACATGGAATCTTCTCAACAAACAGTAAAAAAAAGGGTAAACCCACAAAAGTGGTTTACAATTTGAATGAGAAAGGAAAACATGCAAAAAATGACCCCAAGCCAAAAAATTTTATTTTGGGGGTTTGAACGAACTCATTGGTTCAAACAAACCAAAAGAGGGTTCGAGCGGACCCATTTAATGAAGGTACGAACCATCCACCAGAAAAAAGCAAATGAAAACCCCTTATGAAAGGGGGTTCGATCAAACCCCTGGGGGTTCACTCGAAACCCCCTGGTTTGAGCGAACCCCCCATTTCCCTACTTCCTGCTCTTTGTGACCAAAAAAATCAAAATTTTTGCACTTCGAAGCTCGGGTTGAAGATGAAAATGGCAGAGACTTCACAAACCCAACTAGAATAGAAGGGAACCCCAACCACCCTTCCAACTTAATATAATTTTAATATGTTTTGGTTTTATTATGTATTTGTTTTTTAGTTTTATTAAACATAGGTTTTTCTCACCAAAATCAAAGCTCTTTTGTTTACGTGGAAAAAATAGCACATTATCAGTTCTTTTTTGAGCATTTATGCATCAGATATTGAAGTCCTTGATCCAACAAAAAAAAATTGAATTTTGATATACACAAAAAAAGTTACGCGTTATACGGTCACGCTATGTCTGAATTGTAATTGGTTGGACTTCAAAACTTGATTAAAGAAGATATATTTAGTAAAAAACTATCTAACCAAGTGGAAGCACTAGATATTGGAGTTACAAATCTAAATTCGAAATAATTAGAATCTTATCCTTCATGGAAAAAAAGTTATTCATTATACAGTGAGTGTCACTTTTTAAAAATGTTGTTTTCTGAAAAAAACTAGTTTTTGAGGGAGATAGAAAAAGAAGTGCAATTTGATTCCAAATTTTTTGAAAAAGATATATTTAGAATCTACAGACAAAATGTAATGAAACTCTAGTTTGCATCATCTTCAAATTCCTCACGGTTTAGCCGCTATAGGTGCCCGAAAGTGAAGATTTAGTTAAAAAATATTATTTCAGTGTCCAGTTTGGCCAAAAATTGTAAACCACTATTGTGGGATCACCCACAACATGAAAATTAACCAAGTATTCTCTACTTATCTTCGCACCAACTATCCAACACATATCACGAGGTTTGCATCTAATGCATTAAACATGCATTTACTGCATAAGTTTTTGATTAAGGAACAAACAAGTTTTGAAGGGACCCTGAAACCCTTAACAGTAAACAAGAAAAAGGTACAGCAATAAAGGGATCAAGACAAAAAACAGACAGTTCCATCAAAGAAAAGAACAAGGAACCAACCCAAGGTAGCACAAAAAAAATCCAACAAAATCCCATCCGCTAGGCCAGATTCTTGAGGATATTCGCCACCTCCTACTCAAGATTGTTCATATTTAAAGCAACTTTCTTGATATCCTAAATGTTAACAAGAGCCTAGTCAACCTTCCTCTTCAGGTTCGCTCTAGTTCTTTTACTCAGCCCCATGCCCTCCATCTGGCTTTCCTCTTTCTCAACATCCACATACACAACAGTCCTGACGTGATAGGAATTTTCCAGATTATCCACCATTGTATTCATGGTCTTCGCTATAGATTTTAAAATTTTGTGGCTCATTTCAGCACCTTGTGGATATAATATTTTATATTCTTAATCTTTTCCTCTATACCAGAAAGCTTTCCATCATGGTTGCTCTTAAATTGTTGCAATTCCTCA
Source organism: Sequoia sempervirens (assembly GCA_007258455.2). Taxonomy (NCBI): domain Eukaryota; kingdom Viridiplantae; phylum Streptophyta; class Pinopsida; order Cupressales; family Cupressaceae; genus Sequoia; species Sequoia sempervirens. Next base: position 453,934,331 of record VDFB02105785.1, read on the forward strand.
ATAGTTTTCTTGAGGCACTCCACCATGTAATTCTTCTCTTCCTCAGTCCATAAGTCGGTGGCCTTATCTCTATCTTTGTTATTATTGTCACTTTTTTCAGCCTTTTCCAATTTACTGTTCATAGCCCTTTGATTCAATTTCAGTTCCTTAATCTCAAAAAACACGCATCTAATTAACCAAAAGAAATCCACAGACCCATTATGGGCTATAGCAAGAATGTCATCAGGGAATTCAAGATCAACTTTAAAGTAATGGTCCTCTGCCTTAAGTTCCCTGGGATAACGGGGCCTATCCTCTCTATCAGTGGAAAGGTAACTGGAATTATCCGACGAAGGGGTCGACTACGAATAATCCTGATTAATATCAAAAGAGGGATCCTCTGAGACCTTTCTTTTTCCCTTCTCCTAAGGAGAGACACTAGACTTGCCTTTTCCCTTAGTTGCAACCCTTCCCTTGGAAGAAGGGGTCTGGTGGGACAGATCCAGCATAGCTTTGAAATACTCAAAGATTAAAACAAGCAAACCCTCATGAAGAATAGAATGCCTAATCAGATTCTGACTATAGTTCTAAAGACTAGCATTCAGAGAGGTAGCAAGATAGAAAGGGAAGGAAACCCTAACTTGGTGCCGGAAATGGTTGAGAAGCACAAAGTGGTACCCAAAAAACCTAGTGTACTGACTGTCTAGGGTAATGTACTCCATTAGCACTCTCAACTCCTTCCTCCAATGCGAACCAATCTTCAAAGAATCATAACTACTTTTGGTAGTCCTTCTCAGGTCCTCCTTTTCCTTCTCTATCTTCAGAAATTTTTGCACAACCTAGTCGAAGAGTTTCCTGTCCCTATAAAACTTGATGCCCTCAATGGAAAGCCCCGTAACCTCATCAATAGCAACCTTTCTCCCAAACAAAATAATCTCACCATCCTTCCAATCCTTGGCAAAAATCCTAGTGATGTGCGGGTCCCAGCCATGGAGTTTTTCAATATACTTGGTTATCTCACCCACATTATATATACTGCATAAGTTAGCGCAATAAGCAAACATTATATATTGTATCAAACAATGGACGAAAATGATACAAGAATTTGGCCTTCTAGTTCCTTATTGAACAAGCAACTATCATTGCAGCCATATAGATCTTATGTACCTATTTTTGCTCCTAACCCTTGTAAAAGCAACTAGTATTTATGTGTTACTAGTATCATAAACAAATAGACAAAACACTTGCTACTAGTCCATTGTTGTTAGCATTGCTAACATAGAGAGCTAAAAACACATAATATTCTGAACAAACAATGTAGAAGTGCAGTGGTTGTCAATGGCTTTGTTGTGTGTTTATGATACTTGTTAAGTAGAAGTATTGGTTGTTGTCGGAAGGGCTAACGGGGCAAGTGGGTACATTAAATTACATGTGCTTTGAGCAAGTTCTTGTGGACCATGAGGGCAGTGAATGTGTTAATTATGTGTTTATGATGCTTGGTTGCTGTTACAAGGCCTAACATGAAATAATTTATCCAATGGAAGCTAAATTAATTGAAAATGCTAAAAGCAATTTTGTTTTTGTAAATAGTATATTTATTGTAACTTAAAATTTGTTAAATATTAATCAATGACTAGTAGGCCATAAAAAAATTAACTTTATGCAAATATTAATCGACTGTAAGCATAAACAAAACCCAGCAGTGGGCTACAATTCCATGAGTTAACTATGTAGACACTGTGTGTGTACCCAGCAACCCTCAAACCCATTTCGCACAAATGGTCCAGAAAACACTCCTCAATTCATTGAGTTTCCCCTGTAATGCTTGTAATCATCAAGTATGGGAAAGTTACAGACACCCCGAGAAGTTGTGCAGACAAGAATACAGTGAAACAAGTGGCTTGGAGCATTTCCAACACCTCGTAATGTGTAAATTATGAGCAGTTGTAAATGGAAATGGTTTTCTATGCCTCAGTGCAGTCGATAGCTTGGAGGTGTTGGATATGTGCATAGGTAGTGAAAATGGCAAGGGTGTTAGATGTATACATGCAAGAATATAAACTGGGGTGAATTTTGTCATTTGATGAATGCATAAGATTATGGTCTACAAGCACAAACAAAACCCAATAATTGCCTAAGATTTCATGAATTAGCATTGTGTTCATTGAATGTGTAGTGAGAGAGATATCAAGTTTTATAAACACAGAGCCAAGTCATTTAGCAGTAGTGTAGTTTTTCAGAATAACGAATATGCATAAGTGCAACCAAGAGCTAAAAATTCCATAGTGTTTTTACCAAACGAGATTAAGCACAAACAAAAACCATCAATCGTCTAAGATTTCTTGAATTAAGTATGCCTGTACCAACATGCAATAAAGCAGCTCAAAGAGAACTGAATCAAGTATCAACTTAATCTTTCATGTGTCAAATATATCATGTATCTCGTTGTGTATTGCATACACAGTTTTTCCATGCCTTTTTGTAGAAGAAAATAAGCAAAATAGAAACACATTATAAGATTTTTGAAATAAATCTCATTGGCCAATTAAGTATGACAAATTGAAATGCAATATATGCAATAACAACTTGGACATAAGAAAGTAAACTATTGTGTAGCACAGAAAGGGAAAAGATGTCAAATAGAAAACAAGAACAACATAAAGTTTAAAGTCAAAGAACATGAGATATATTTATGCAGACGAAAGAGGTAGTGAGAAAAGCATGAGAAAAAACAATTGTGTGAAATTATGGCAGCTTTGCTAGCAAATAAGACATTCTGAAGGGAAACAAAACTACACAATGAATTTTTCCAAACATCCAGCCATTAAATCCAAATTTTCCAGGTCTTGCTAGTAGGCTAGTGGCTATCGAAGCAATCAAGCTACTGTTAATGCATTTTAAGCCTCTACAGTGGAGTGGATCTAAAACAATATTGCTCTACATAGCAACAACAAACTAGTATTCTAATGCATCAATCAACAAACAAATTTGTTCCAAGTCTATATTGTGACATCTACACACGTAACACTCTTTTTATTCTCACCATCTGTGCACTCATTTGACATTCACAACATGTGCAACTCAACAAAGCATACACAAGTATTACCATTGCCAATTTTTCACAATTCACATAGTACTAGATGCATAATTCATGATTTATGTTGGACAGCTGACATGAACAGAAGCAAAGAGTGCATAGTGAATTCATGAAATATTGGATGAGTGCTTGTTTCTGCTTATTGTTTTTTTACTGTTTGTTTGAGAAAGAGCCATAGAAACAATGTTCAAGTGGTGAGTGGGTCATCTACTTGTTTCTGATACTTAGTAACTAGAAGCATTATAGCGGGAAGTAAATGCTTTGGGCTAGATTTTGTGGGTTGCGAGTGCTTTGAAAGAATTAACTATATGTATATTGCCTGAGTAGCTTTTAGTCTTCTAGCAAAGCTCGTAAAGCAGACTGTGTGAGATGCGTTGGAAGAACATATTTTTGTTTAAGTAAATTAGGAAAATAGGAGGAGATTGTGTATCCTGGAAAATATTTAATCAGTGGATGCAAATTGTGGGAGCTTTTGCGGTGGCATAATGGGTTGTGAAGTAATGAATGCATTTTGAATGCACTAGATATAAATTATGCAAGATGTGTTGCAAAGTTGGTGGGTATGGAAATAGTGAATGCGTAGTTAACTCGTAAAATCTTAAGTGAGTGTTGGGATTTGCTTGTGCTTATTATCATTTTTTTTTCATTTGCTGAAAAGCTTATGCATTTTTTAACTTTTGGTTGTGTCTTTGCATGTTGGTTAAAAGGGCTAATAAGGCAAGTGCGCACATTAAATTATTTATGCTTTGACCAAGGTCTTGTGGGTTGTGAAGATAGTGAATGCATTAATTATATATGTTGATTTCCCAACCGGCTATTGCCCTATTAGCAAAGCTCCGAAAGTAAATTTTGTAAAATGTGTTTGAGAGTTGGTGGGGACAGAAACAACAAATGCATAGTTAATTCATGAAATGTGAGACAAGTACTAGGTTTTCTTTGTGCTTATACTTGTTTGTTTGTTGTTTGTTAAGAAGCTTGTGCGTTTTTAGCTTTGAGTTTCATTCATGGATGTTTGTTATTCTGTGGTAGTGCACTATTGTTCAGTGACTTATTTCTGTGTTTATGATGCTTTATTGTTGTTACAAGGACTAACGGGAAATGCTTGCAAAAATTTATCATGTTCTATTTTTTTGGAAATTTGATTGTTGTTTCTGTGATTCAGGTTTATGAGGAATGCATAATCAATTTGTTGAAAATCTCATACGTTTTTAGCTCATGGCTACACTTTTGCATGTTTTTTATTCTATAAAAATGCATTACTGGTCTATGGCTTCGTCATTGGTTTGTGGAAGTTTATAACTAGAAGTATTTTTGCAAATATTTTAACATAAAATTGAAATTTAAGTGGTTTTGCATGCATCCTAACACATATCGAAACAGTAAATCCAAAATAAATGCATTCTACTTCTATATAGCAAAGAAGTTCTTTGTCAACAATGCAAAAGGATTTTATTTTACATAGCAACAACAATCTACCAGACATTGGGATTGGTTCCTATGACCAACACCAGTACACCATGTTCCTTAAAAGAAATCAAGTAGAGAGCAAAAAATAGTTTCATGTTTATGAATTACATGGCATGCTATACATTATGCTCATCTATCTTTTTCGGAAGTCGGATTCTTGAACAAGCATTCTCCTTTATTGTTCACAATTCTTCCAATATATAATTGTAAGACACATTGGAAGAATTAAATTTCATTGTAAACAAAGTGAGAGGATGATACAAGAATCTAACCTTAAAGCTTGTTGTTAAAAGAGCAAGCCTATTTGTAGCAAAAAAGATCTTTGTCCTACACCTCAATTGTAACAAGTGGTTCCTGTCACAAGCAGAATGTAGCCAAATCAGCACAGTCGATGGTGTATAACCTAGAATTGGAAAACATGAAAGAGAGAAAAGCACATTAGATTTTTCCAAATATTCAAGAATTAAATCAAAATTGTCTTAAAGGTACTGTAAACAAGCAAACAAATATTAAAGGTACTGCAGTGAATGGAAAAACAAACAGGAGGAAATATATTCAGATTGTGCAGTGCAATCAGTGTTCAAAGTGAAACATTATGGATTGCATATGACTATACTGAATTTTCTATTCAGTAAACCAGGTTCTTCAAACATCTCTCCCCTCTATTGTTCACAATTTTGTTAGGGCATAATTTCTAGAGCCATTGGTAGGCTTAAAATTCATTGAAAAGAAAGCAGAAGAATGATAGAAGAATCAGACCTTCTTGTTTCATGTTCAAGAGTGTGAAATATTTGCTCTCAGGAAAAACTATACATTTGGCTTCAGTTGCAAGGAATGGTGCATGTGAGTTGACAGATTAGACAAATGAGCATAGTCGATGACATATAGTATGTTATTCATAAACATGAAACATAACTACATATGATAAAATTTGCAAACCAAAAAATACCAATACACAAATTTTTGTAAACATTTAGACATTAAATACAAATTTTCCAAGCTTTGTTGGTAGAATAATACATAATTAAGCAATGAATACACAGTGAATGCATTATATGCTTACACAGTTGAGAAAAGAAACATATAATATTTTACTCATAAAAATGAAACAGAGAAATATATCATAAAATTTGCTAAAAAGTAAACAAAGGTGATAATTTTTTATAAACATTCAAACATATAATACAAATTTTGCAAATTTTGGAAATCTGCTAGTTGCTATCCAAGCAATGAATACGTAGTAAATGCATTGAATGCCTCCACAATTTAGAAGATCAGTCTTGGTATTTCACAAAAGCAATCAGTTTTATTTGTGCAAATTTTCATTTGTTTATTGTCCATTGACATATGTATTAAGTTGTGGTTTGTGCCTATTTTCGTTTCTTTATTGTCTGTTAAGAAGCTTCTGTGTTTTTAATATGCACAATTGCAATCATCGTATATGCAATTCATTGGTTAAATTTTGCTAGGATTCATAATGTCTTTCTATTCTTCAAATTATCTTAAACAGAATCAACGATATTATTGCAAAAAAATAGACCAACACGATAAATATTCCCAAGCATTTCACATTAGCCCTTGTAACAACAACCAAGCATGATAAACACACAATCAATGCATTCACCACCCTCACGGTCCACAAGAAATTGCTCAAAGCACATGTAATTTAATCTACCCACTTGCCTCGTTAGCCCTTGCAACAACAACCAATACTTCTAGTTAACAAGTATCATAAACACACAACAAAGCCATTGACGCCCAATGCACTTCTATAGAATAACGAACATGAAAAACCACAACAAACAGCTAAAAAACCTACAATATTTTCAACAAACAATTCTCACATTTCATGAATTAACTATGTACTGGTTGCTTTTGTACCCATCAACCCTCCAACACATCTTGCACATTTTGCTCACTGGCCGCACAGTCCACAAGATCTTGCTTAAAGAACATGTAATTTAATATACCACTTCCCTCGCTAGCCGTTCTAACAAGAAATACTTCTAGTTATCAAGTACCATAAACACACAATGAAGCCATTCACGGGCACTGCACTTTTGTGCCAACCAGTTTTGTGTGAAAGCTTGTGCAATTTGCATTGAGCAATTTAATATTTGCGAAAATATATAATGTCCTATTTTCATAATTTACTTTAACAAAAATGAATAGTAGACTTAATAGCACTGAATGCAATAGCACATAGGGAAAAAAGGTTAGAACAACACAAAATAGTTGTATTTGAAGAAAACAAGTGAAAATAATACTATGGATTGCAGAGACTTTTTTCCATGAAAGCATTTTTAGTATTAAACTATGTTGCATACTCTGGTAATTTGTAAAGCATAATGATACGTAGTTTAGTACTTAAATACTCTTTTGAAAAAGAAGTCTCTTCAATACTGTAACCTTCAATGCCACTAGAAATTTTGGTTCTGTAATACATAAAAATTGTTGCCGACATTATGCACATTGCTATATAGAGTATAGAAAAAGATATAAAGAATAGTTTTCAAATAAAAAAAATATGTTTTCAAGTTGTGAAGTTATCAAGCATCATTAACACACAACGAAGTCTACCATGACCAGTGCACTTTTAGAGAATAAGAAACAAGGAAGAGCATAATTTTAAGCTAATAACACAAGCATTTTTACAAACAATAAATAGACAAGAAGAAGCAAAAATAAAACCCGACAGTCGCTTCAGATTTCATAAGTTAACTATGCATTCACTCGTTCTGTAACCAATAGACCTCCAACACATCTTGCACAATTTTCTCAGCGAGCTTCCCTGATAGTCTCTTGGCCATTTAGGCAAGTCAGATTCTTCAGCGAAGGTTTCTGCTTTTTGTTCACTATTCTTCCAAGGAAATTTTTTTAAGCAATTGGTAAAATTAGAACTCATTGCAAATAAAAGCAAAAAATGATACAAGAATTTGACCTTTCAGTTCATTCTTCGACAACCAAGTACATTTGTAGTTGTAAATTAGATGGTTTCCTCCATGTTAGATCACAAGCAATGGTTCCTGGTACAAGGGAAAATCAAACAGATGATCATAGTTGATGACATACAATATGTTATTCGCAAACATGAAACAAAAAAGCACACGATAAAATTTGCGAGAAAAAAAGACAAAGGTGATATATTTTTGCAAACAACAAGACATCAAATTCAAATTTTATGAGCTACCCCAATATGCTAGTAGTCCATGACAAAACATAATAAATTTTTGCAAGGATTCCCCATTAACCCTTGTAACATCAACCAAGTATCATAGACAGAGAAACAAGCCACTTACAGTTAGTAGTGCCCTGTCATAGAACAACAAACCTGCAAGAACGAAACGAAAAGCTACTAACATATGAGCTTTTAATGGAACTTCATGATATGTGTTGGACAACTGGTGCGTACATAAGCAAACAATGCATAGTTGATCCATGAAATATGAAGCAAACAGTGCACGTGTGACTCTATGCAATGGTTGAACGAGGGGGGAACATTATTCATTAAAAGTAAACACATAAACATATGATAAAATTTGCAAAAAAAAAGACAAAAGTGATAATTTTTTGAAAATGTTAAAGACATTGTATACAAATTTTACAACCAGTACAAACACAAAAGCTTCTTAACAGACAATAAAGAGATGAAAATAGGCACAAACCACAAGTTAAGACATATGTCAATAGACAATAAACAAATGAAAATTCTCACAAATAAAATTTATTACTTCTGTGAAATGCAAATAATGATCTTCTAAATTGTGGAGGCATTGAATGCATTTACTACGTATTCATTGCTTGGATAGCAACTAGCCTATTGCCAAAATTTGCAAAATTTGTATTATATGTCTGAATGTTTATAAAAAATTATCACCTTGTATATTTTTTGGCAAATTTTATGATATGTTTCTGTGTTTCATTTTTATGAGTAACATATTATATTTTTCTTTTCTCAACTATGTAAGCATATAATGCATTTACTATGTATTCATTGCTTCACATATACAACCACAATAATATTTAGCATTCTAAAGTTACCAAAGCAATCAAACGGTTTATGTTATTTACTAAAAGGCATTGTTGACTGTTGTTCTATAGCTTCAGGTTATAGCCAAAGATAGAGAAGAATAGTCAACAGTGCCTTGTAGAAAACAACATAAACTGTATAGTGTTGCAACCATCACCACAAAAAAAAAATCCTTAAATGAAACAATGATGGTTTCAACAAACACCTAGAAAATTATTTTTCCAATAGTGACCTATCAATAGGTGCAAGAACAAATATAGATAAGTTTAAACCTAGATACATATGTTTGTTAGACAGCTGGTGCATACGTAAGCAAACAATGCATAGTTGATCCATGAAATATGAAGCAAGTGCTTGTTTTTTGCTTGTTGTTTGTTTATTGCTTATTCAGAAGCTTGCATGTTTTTGGCTATCTATTAATGTTTCTGGCATGTTTCTGGCATCGTCTGTTTGTTTTTGATACTTAATAAGTAGAACCGTTAGAGGGGAAACTGAACGGTTTGAGCAAGGTCTTGTGGACTTTGAGTGCGAGATGTATTACAGGACTGGTGGGCACATATGTAGTGAATGCATAGATAATCCATGAAATCTTAGGTGAGTGTTACATTTTGTTTGTGCTTATAATCGTTTGTTTATCGTTCGTTGAAGACCTTATGGGTTTCTTAGCTCTTGCTTGCGGTCTTGCATGTTCCTTATTTTGTAAAAGTGCAGTGCCTGTCAATGGATTCACTGTGTGTTTATGACACCTGATAACTAGTAGTATTGCTCGTTGTTACAAGGCTAGCGGGACAAGTTGGCACATTAAATTATATATTCTTTAATGCATAATAGGCACGCATAGTTCACAAAACTAACATATAGTACATTATTCATTAAAAGTAAACACAAAAACATATGATAAAATTTGTAAAAAAATAGACAAAAATGATAATTTTTGAAAACATTAAAGACATTGAATACAAATTTTGCAATCAGGACAAACACATGAGTTTCTTAACAATCAATAAAGAGACGAAAATAGGAACAAACCACAACTTAAGACATATGTCAATGGACAATAAAAAAATGAAAATTCGCACAAACAAAATTGATTGCTTCTATGAAATATGAAGACTGGTCTTCTAAACTGTGGAGGCATTGAATGCATTTACTACGTATTCATTGCTTAGATAGCAGCTAGCCTATTGCCAAAATTTGCAAAAAAAATATTATATGTCTGAATGTCTAATAAAAATGATCACCTTTGTCTATCTTTTGGAAAATTTTATGATATTTTTTTGTGTTTCATTTTTATGAGTAACATATTATATGTTTCTTTTCTCAACTGTGCAAGCATATAATGCATTCACTATGTATTCATTGCTTCACATATACAACCACAATAATACTTAGCATTCTAAATTTTCCAAAGCAATTAAATAGTTTATGTTATTTACAAAAAGGCATTGTTGATTATTGTTCTGTAGCTTTAGGTTATAGCCAAAGATAGAGAACAATAGTCAACAATGCCTTGTAGAAAACAACATAAACTGTATAGTGTTGCAACCATTACCACAAAAAAAAATCCTTAAATGAAACAATGATGGTTTGAACAAAGACCTAGAAAACTATTTTTCCAATAGTGACCTATCAATAGGTGCAAGAACAAATATATATAAGTTTAAATCTAGATACATATGTTTGTTTCCAAAGAAAATGAAATAAACATCACTTGCAAGAGCTTGTGACGACAACATTACTTTATCTAAGGGTTGCATATATTGGCGATGGTTGAAATAATAGGTTGCATTCAAAACTTAGCACAATAATTCAACACTTTATGTTATTTTCAATAAGGCGGGCTGGTGGGTACATAAGCAGTGAATGCATAGTAAATGCATGAGATGCCCCCATAGTCAACAAGACCTTGGTCAAAGTTTTAACTTTTCCCTGTCTCAATGAGATTACAATTCTTCTATTAGCTACAATACATGTATTATTCAATTTTGTTAAAGTAAATTCCGAAAATAAATGGGTACTATATATTATGGACATGTTTATTCACTAAATGCAAATCATGCCACCTCTGAAGCAGGATAATAGATACTGAAGTAGTCAATGCATGTTTAATACATTAAATGGTATAACAAATAGATAAGAAACAATAGTCTATTAAATTCAGATAACATAGAAAGTGCATTAGCCTTTTCTAGCATATAAACAACATCAACAAACGTGTTAAGAAACATGATATGCTATATACCAGTATAAGAAACAATTGCAATACTACTCTTGTCTTGTTGCAACTAAAAATATTATTCACTGTTGTAAGGCCTAATTGTACAAATAGGTACAATAGATAACAAACGACATGAAACAACTAAACAAGAAATAGGTTACAATACAATTTAATTTGCCATCAAAATTTTAAGAACAAAAAGCAACTATTTTTTGAAAACCAAATTCAGCAAAATCAACAATATATAATGTCCCCATATTTTCCTAATTTGCTTAAAGAAAAATGAATGAAAATGAAAAGTCGACCTACTGAAACCAATAGAAAAAGAGAAAAACAATAATCTCCAAGCACAAAAAATGTCTTAAAATCCCGACTTTAGGATAAAGTCAAAAATATTTTAAACAACACAATCTCATTGGCCAAGCGCCTAATTGAAAAGCAAATGCAACAGACACAATAGTGAACCTGCCTATCAGCAGGAACTAACAATTGCAATAGTAACTTGCTTTTCAACAAAAAAAAAAATCATGTTTATGAATTGGACTGCATGCCATTCACCACACTCATTTGTCTATTCAGTAAGTCAAATTCCTGAACTAGGCTTCTCCTTTATTGTTCACAACTCTTCCAAAGCATAAATTTTGCGCACATTGGAAAACTTAAAATTCATCACAAACAAATGAGAACAATGATACAGGAATCTGACCTTCCAATTCCTTGTTCAACAACCAAGTGTATTTGTGCTGGTATAGATCTCTACCTACAACTTCAATTGCAACTAATGGTTCCTGTTACAACGACAAAACAAGAAAATGAACACATTCCACAACATGTTATTTTGTAAAAGTGTAGTGGTCGCAAATGGCTTGGTTGTTTGTTTATGATACTTGATAACTAGAAGTATTGGTTGTTGTTAAGAGGGCTAACGGGGCAAGCAAGTACATTAAATTACATATGCTTTGAGCAAGGTCTTGTAGGTTGTGGAAGCAGTGAATGTGTTAATTATGTGTTTATTGCTTGAGTGGCTAATACCTTATCAGTAAGCATGATGGCTGGTTGGTGTTAGAAACGCTAATGGGAAATGCTTGCAGAAATTTATAATGTTTTTGTATTGTTTTGAAAATGTTATTGTTGTTTCTGTGATTCAAGTTTATGAATAGTGTATTATTTGTCATGGATTGTGCTCATTTCTTTAGTTTTTTCATGTGTCTCTAGTATTCATTTTCCTATAAGCAAAATAGCAAAGTAGAAGTAGATGAAATTTTTTGTTGATAAGCTGATAGCCACTCAAGCAATAAACAAAGAATTAATGCACTCATTGCAGCGTTAGCCCTTCTAACAACAACCAATACTTCTACTTATCAAGTATCATTAAAACATAGCCAATCCATTCACAAGCAGTCAACCTTTATAGAATAACAAACATGCAAAAGGCTAAAAAATTGATAAGCTTTTCATGAGTCAAACAATAATAAGTAGAAACAAAACCCACCACTCGCCTAACATTTCATGAATTAATTATACATTCATTGCATGTGTACACAATCCAAAAAACCTTGCTCAAACCATCCACTTTCCCCTGTAACACTTTTACTCATCAAGTATCAAAAACAAACAAACAAGCCACCCACCAGTTGCACATCATTCGTATGGATCCTCCCTCGAACAAGCACTACACATAATGTCAAATGTCCAAGACTGCAACCACCAACAAAAAACATGCAAGCTTCTCAACTAATAACAAAAAAACAATAAGCAAAAACCAGCCCTCCAACACATGTCGCACAATTTGATTTATGAGCTTTTCTCATAGGCTACCAATGCAACAAACACATAGTTAATGCATTCAACTTTTATAGAATAACGAACATGCAAAAGCGCAACTGAGAGCCAAAAAACCCACAAGCTTTTGAAAAAATGATAGAAAAAAAAAAGCACATAGAAAACCCAACACTCACCTAAGATTTCATGAACTAACTATGCTCATCTGTACCCATATGCAAAAACGCAAACAATAGGTAAAAACCCCACAGGATTTTCAACAAACGATAAACAAATGACACTAACCACAAAGAAAAGCCAACACCCACCTAACATTTCATGGATTAACATTTCATGGATTAACGTTTAGTGCACATGCAGATGGGCCACTCACTAGATGCACATCATTCCTACGACTCCTCCCTCGACTAAGCATTGCACATAATGACAAATGTCCAAGACAACAACCCACAACCTCAAACACACAAGCTTCCCAGGAAACAATACACAAACAATAAGCAAAATGCAGCGGCTGCCTCATTTCACATGAATAATTAACTATGCATTCTTTACATATCGCGAGGTTTGCATTTAATGCATTAAACATGCATTCACTACTTCAATACCAGCTCGCCGCCAAGGTTGCTAAGTAAAATATTTGCCACAATGTATAATGTTCCCATATTTTCCTAATTTACTTAAAGCAAAATCAATGAAAATAAAAAATCAACCCACTCAAACCAATAGAAAAAGAGATAAACCGTAATTTTCAAGTGCCAAAAATATGTATTTAAATCCCAACTATAGGAAAAAGTCAAAAATATTTTAGTTTTCCTAGTGGTATGAAGCAATCCCAATACCTTGTAGTATGTGAATTATGAACTGTAAACGACAATGCTTGTGTATCCTTTGTTGCATTGCACATGTTGTGAATGCCAAATGAATGCACTAATGGTGACAATGATAACAGTGTTACATGTCAACATGTCAGGTTATAGACTTGGAACAAATTTGTCTGTTGACCAATGCATTACAATAGCAGTATGTTGTTGCTATATACAACAATATTGTTTTAGATCTTGTTCAATGTAGAAAATTACAACACATCAACTGTGGCTACATTACTTCGATAGGCACTAGCCTAATAGAAAAGCCTATAAAATTTTGATTCAATGACTAGATGTTTCCAAAAATTCATTGTGTTGTTCTGTTTTTCTCTACTATTTATTATTTTGTTGGCAAGACTAGAACAATTTGCATTTAGACATTAAATATTTGCATCAATCTAGTCTTTAAGAATTGACACAAATAAAATCTAGCACTTGCCTAAGATTTCATGAATTAACTATGCATTCATTGCTTTCCTACCCACAAGCTCTCCAACATATTTCACACAATTTGCATTCAATGGATCAAACATGTATGAACACTGCTTGACGATTAAATATTTTCTAGAATATATAATGCCCCTTTATTTTACTAATCTACTTAAATCCCAACTATAGGAAAAAGACCAAAATATTTCAAACAAGACAATATGATTAGTCAAACAACTAATTCGCAATGAAATGCAAGCAATGCAATAGTAAACCAACTATGGCACAAAGAGAAATATACATCAAACAATACAATTTAATTCGCCATCAAAATTTTAAGAACAGGTAACTACTTGAAAACCAAATTCAACAAAATCAACAATATATAATGTCCCCATATTTTCCTAATTTTCTTAAAGCAAAATGAACGAAAATAAAAAGTCGACCTACTCAAACCAATAGAAAAAGAGATAAACAATAATCTTCAAGCACACAAAATAGTAAATACGTCTTAAAATCCCAACTTTAGGAAAAAGTCAAAAATATTTTAAACAACACAATCTCATTGGCCAAGCACCTAATTGAAAAGTGAATACAATGGATGCAATAATAAACCGGCCTACCGATAGGAACTAACAATTGCAATAGTAACTTGCTTTTCAACAAAAAAAAGTTTCATGCTTATGAATTACATTGCATGCCATTCACTATGCTCATCTGTCTATTTAGTAAGTTAGATTCCTGAACCAAGCTTCTCCTTTATTATTCGCAACTCTTCCAAAACATAAATTTTATGCACATTGGAAGACTTAAAATTCATTGCAAACAAACGAGAACAATGATACAGGAATCTGACCTTCCAGTTCCTTGTTAAACAACCAAGTATATTTGCGCCGATATAGATGTTTGCCTTTAACTCCAATTGCAAGTAATGGTTCTTGTTATAGGGACAAAACAGACAAATGAACACAGTAAATGACATGTAATACACTATCCATTAACACAAACCACACCAACAACAGTAAAATCTATAAAAAATAGACCAACATGATAATTTTTGCAAACATTCCCCGTTAACCCTTGCAACAACAACCAAGTATCATAAATACAAAGAAAAGCCACTCACTAGTAGTGCACTGGCGTAGAATAACAAAGATGCATGAACCAAATGAAAAGCTTAAAACATAAAAGCTTTTCAAGAAACAACAAACAAACAAGAATAAGCACAAATAAAACCCAATACTTGCATCGGATTTCATAAATTAACTATGCATTCATTGCTTATGTACCCACCAGCACTCCAACACATCTTGCACAATTTTCTTTCCGAGCTTTGCTGACACGCCGATAGCCACTCAAGCAATAAACAAAGAATTAATGCACTCACTGCCCCCTTAGCCCTTCTAACAACAAGCAATACTTCCACTTATCAAGTACCATAAAAACACAGCCAAGCCATTCACAAGCAGTCGAATTTTACAGAATAACAAACATGCAAAAGGTTAAAAAACACACAAGCTTTTTGTGAGTCAAACAATAATAAGCAAAAACAAAACCCACCACTCACTTAAGTTCACTGCATATGTACACACAGTCCACAAAACCTTGCTCAAACTGTCCACTTTCCCTTGTAACGCTTCTACCTATCAAGTATAAAAAACAAACAGACAATCCACTCACCAGTTGCACACCATTCCTATGGCTCCTGCCTCGATTAAACACTAGACATAATGACAAACACCCAAGACAAAAACCAACAACAAAAAACACGCAAGCTTCTCAACAAACAATAAAAAAATAATAAAGAAAAACCAACCCTCCAACACATGTCACACAATTTTCTTTCTGAGCTTTGCTCACAGGCTACCACAACAATAAACACATAGTTAATGCATTCAAATTTTACAGAATAACAAACATGCAAAAGTGCAACCGAGAGCCAAAAAACCCACAATATTTTGAACAAATGATAAACAAACAAGAATAAGCACATACAAAACCAAACACTCGCCTAAGATTTCATAAACTAGCTATGCATTCACTTCATCTATACCCATATGCAAAAACCCAACCAACAGATAAAAAAACCCACAAGCTTTTCAACAAATGATAAACAAACGACACTAAGCACAAAGAAAACCCCAACACTTGCCTAACATTTCATGAATTAACTATACGCTCATTGCATGTGCAGATGAGCCACTCACCAACTACACACCGTTCCTACGACTCTTCCCTCGACCAAGCACTGCATAGAATGACAAACATCCAAGACAACAACCCACAGCCTGAAACACGCAAGTTTCTCAAGAAACAATAAACATGCTCTCATTTTACATCAATTAACTATGCATTCTTTTCTTTTGTCTGCGAAAACTGCCCAACACATATCGCGAGGTTTGCATTTAATGCATTAAACATGCATTCACTGCTTCAGTACCAGCTCGCTGCCAATGTTGCCAACTACAAATATTTGCCACAATGTATAATGGTCCCCTATTTTCCTAATTTACTTAAAGAAAAATCAACGAAAATAAAAATCAACCTACTCAAACCAATAGGAAAAGAGATAAACCGTAATTTTCAAGTGCCAAAAATAAGTATTTAAATCCCGACTATAGGAAAAATTCAAAAATATTTTAAACAACACAATCTCATTGGCCAAGCAACTAATAAAAAAGAAAATGTATTGATTGCAATAGTAAACCTGCCTATCAGCAGGAACTAATAAATGTAATGAAAAGTTGCAACGGTAACCCTTATCCATCTATAAAAGGGAAACCAAGACCATATTAAAAAGGGTGGAATTTTTTTTTGAGAGAGTTAAAAATGTAAAAAATCTTTCTGAAGCTAAGCAATGAAAAGAAAATTATAATTTGGTACCCAAATTCTAGTTTCAATTGTTTGTGGAATTAAATGATAGATGTTATCTTGTTGTCTCCAATTTGATATTTCCTTATTATTTAAATCGGTGTATCAAGTATATATTTAATTTATCAAGGTGCATAAATTGTTGTTTTTGTGTGGTTTTTTTGACTCGTTTCTTCAAGGAAGAATTAAATTCTTTTAAATAAATCACAATAATTTGGAAAAATCATTTGGATCGATAAAAAGAGCCTAGTAATTAAATTTTTGCATGTTTATGCAAGTCATAAACACTTATAGTGCCAAACAATTCAAGTTACACCAGTAGGACACATATCATTTTGTATTCTTGACTCTGTTACCTAGTGGAAGAAAGGCACCAGTCATCTCCACCCTCAAACATAATTTCTTATAAAAAATATTTTATATAAATTTTAATTTTTAGTAGTAGTAGGATTAGAAGTTAGTTTTGAATTATTTATTTCAAACCTTCATGCCAGTGCGAAATAGATTATGAGTGGATCAATGAATTAAAGAGATTGTGATTATACAAGCCCTCTGAATTTGTATGAGTTTTTTTTTGCTTTATTATCATTAGTTAATATCAGAAATTTGCATTCATTGGTGATAAGGGTACACCCGCCTAGGCATAGTAGAGCCTAAAGAGCAGGGAACCTTAACCATCTTGGTTAGTTCCATTCGTTGGTTAGATCATTGTTGAACCTGATCATAAAGCTTGGCATACTTTTAGGGTTTAGTAATCTGCATTGGGAACCAACAGATTGGCGACTCTGCTGGTGATGAACTAAAGGATTCTGGTAAAAAAAATTGATCTTTTTTCCCCATCTGAGTCTACACCAATAGATCTTGCTAGGGAAATAAGTGATAATCATTGGGAAGAGTCAAGAATCAAAGGGTGTAAATCTAAAACTTGGTCTAGATATTGAAGTTCTAGACTTGGATAAAGTTTTGTTGCACAGTGGTGGTGAAGAGGTATATGAATGACTCTATTGTTCGAGAAGAACCAAAAAATGAAATTCATTCCTCTTTAAAGGAGGTGGCGAATTTGTTAAGAAGAAACTGATGAAGAATGCACATACATATTGGAATGACAACATTTCCAGTCAAAAATAAAGGTTAAAGGTTGCTACAAATTTCTTGTTGAGATATGTATTGTAATTCTTCTTTGCCATATACAAATCATGATGCAACAAGTGAATTAACTAAGCTAAGGGAAGAGGTAAAACAATTGTCGACACAAGTGGGAAGGCTTGAGTTGATAAGGCAAAGGGAAGCATTGGCTCAAGAGTTGCTACAATTGAGTGCCTAACCTACTTCAAATACATCACAATAAACACCAGTCTCTAATTAGGTTGGATATGTGAATACAAGTGGTCCTTTGACCCCACAAGTGCCTCATAATGCAATTGGAAATTTTGGCAATAGAAGTAATGCTCATAATACACAACAAAATATTTTTGCACCACAAAATTAAAATAAAATAAATGCTTATATTTTCCCTCCTGGTCAAGGGAGACTGAGCTATCAAAATTAGGGATACCAATATCAAGCTCTGCATCAAAATGTGCAAAGCAATGTCAACCCTGTTGGAGGTTTCAATCAACATTTGCAATGAGGTGTACACCAGAAACAGTTATGCTCTTAGAGGAGGTTATTTGGTCTTGAAATATACAAACCACTTGATTTCAAAAACATTCAGGGTTAGCCACATCCCGTCCCTTTGAATATTAAAAAATGTTTGTCAAAATATAATGGATATATATCAAAATCAGTAGGTGTGCACTTACAACAATTCATTAATTTAGTGGTGAATTGTCAAATAAATGAAGAGGATGTTATCATGAAATTTTTTATGAGAACATTAGAAAATGATGCTAAAGATTGGTTTTCCAACTTGCCTATGCATTGCATAACTTCATGGAATGAACTTGCAAGTAAATTCATGCATCAATTTGAGGAGAAAAATGAAAGTATTTACATATTCAAGAAAGAAGTCAAGGCTCCATCATGAAATCAGAATATTGCATATCCCCCTTAGATGCATTTTTTGGCCTAAGGAGACATGAAGGAGAATCTGTATTTGCTTTGTTCGAAAGAACATTGAATATCTATATGCAAATACCTTTTAATTTTAGGCCTAATGAATCTGTATGCATTGAGTTGTTCATGAGAATATATGAGCCTAATTTAGTTTGTTGGCTTGAGTCGTTAAAACCAGTTACTCTTGAAAAAGTGTGTGAATTAGTTGGTGTCATAGAGAAAATCAAGCATGAGGATGCTATTAATGTTGAATCTAATATCATAGAAAATGGTGATATCATTGATGAATATGGAGAAAATAATCAAACAATGCAGCCAATAGAGGAAACATGTGTAGGTGAAGTTTTCAATAATTTGAATGAAGATGAAATCGTGGAAGGCCAACTCTTCATCTTGGAGGAGGATTGCAATGTTA
Organism: Sequoia sempervirens; assembly: GCA_007258455.2. Lineage (NCBI taxonomy): Eukaryota > Viridiplantae > Streptophyta > Pinopsida > Cupressales > Cupressaceae > Sequoia > Sequoia sempervirens. Next base: position 453,953,540 of record VDFB02105785.1, read on the forward strand.
AAGATATTGTTGAGTACAAAATTCATGAGTGCATCAGCAATGAGGTAACTGAAGAAGCAAGTCCACTTGGTAGTGAACAAATAACACATCCATTGACAACTGAGTGTTATGGTAACACAATTGGTGAAGAAGTATGTGTACACTTGAAAATGGTTTTCAGATTTGTTCAAACCCATTGTATGATGAAATTATAGAAGAAAATCAAATTATATTTTTCCAAGGTGTGTCAAAACATTATTTTCATGTGTATTCAAATCCATTCTATAATAAGGATGAAGTATTTTCAGATGATCAGAATGTTGTATCAACTTGTGAAGGAAATAACTATGCTGATAAAATTTGTCATATCTGATATATCATTATTCAATGATTTTGAGTATTGTTGTGATGTTGATCCTAATGAAGATGAATACAATTCATGTGATCCCAAGCATAGTTTTCACAATGATGAAAGAACTCTTGAAGCTGATCAAGAGACTATGTTTATCCCTATTCAAGAGGAAATATGTAAATCAATATTAGAGATCTTTGGCTCATATGAGAATGATATTGATTTGCATATCATGGATTATGGATGTTCAACATTGATTGGTTCATATGTGCATAGTGATGAGTGTATGGATCAAAGGTTGATTTCACTACCAATTAGTGATATGAAAGATATTGATAATGTCTTAGATCAAGCTATCTCATAATATGTTGATATGGCAGAGTTCTTAGACCCATTTGAGAAGCATTCAAATGGTGGAATGGGCAACACAAATGATTATGATTGTTTTGCTTCCCGTACACCTAGAAGTTGTTTGCCTATTTTGTGTGAATGGCCCTTTGATGATTTCATAGTTTCTATGCAAACTTATGATGAAATAAGGCGTAATGATTTTAGCTATATGGTGGACTATGAGTGTTTTTAGTTTTCAGCTCAGCTAGGAGATCATTTCATGATGCATGAAAGTGACCAGAATGATGGAGGATGTTGCATTGAAAGTGAATGCTCTTTGTATGATGAATGTGGCATGAGTTTATCACATGATTGTGGAAATTTTCAAATTATGCCTTTGTGAATTGCATAATGGTAAAGGGAATATGGGCAATGTTGAACGTAGTGTTATTTCGAAAGTTTCTAGTGACAGTGGATATAGTTGGGAAAATTGCATAAATATTTTTAAGTGGAATTTGATGAAATCATATCAAAATAAGATATATGATAGAGGTAAGTTCAGGCCTTTCTTTTTGGGTGGCCTTGGGCCATCATTTATGGTTTGAATTTTAGACCAGAACAAATCAGGGACAAAGGTGACCTTTTAAACTCTGTTGCCTAATGGATGAGACACTCAATCTGCTTCCACCAGATATCTGAATTCTTGCTATGTCTACAAGGGACATACATCCCCAGTCAAAGCTGCTATTGGAACCTTCAAATTTTGGAAAAAATTGAAGTGCTCATGATGAGAAAATTGATTGCAACAACTAGAAATACACTTGTGAGATCTACCCATGTATCCTACTTCGGAGGATAATAACTTAAAGCCTGTTCACTCTTATGCCAAATCACTTAGTAAACACATTCATCTTCCATGTGTAAGTGTGTACATTTGATTTCAACTTCCTATGATTATATATTTGATACAGTTTTGAAGCACCAAGTTGGAGAATACTGGAAGGGTTTGTTGTTTGCACATTATTAGATCTGCAGGGGTGGTCAACTTTGGAGGCCAATAATTATGAGATGGATGATTTTCATGATGAACCAATTAGTGTTTTCAATTTTCCCCATGTTAATATGCTCCCATTTCCATTTTCAAGGCCCCAACATCTCATTTGATTATTTTTCAAAGTCAAAAGCAAATGAAGTTTTCACAATTTTGATGTCTACATTTTTAGAAGGTTTCAAAGGGGTCACTTTTGACCTTTAATAATTTGTGAAGGAAATGGATTGGTGAAAATCCCTTCTGTACACGTGTTCATTGGGCCTAAATGAACTAATTCCCCCAGTGGAAGCTTCTCGGGAAGAAATCTAGCATTTTTTCAAGGTGGTGATTTGGTGAGTTCTAGTTGGTTTTTGATACGTGTAGTTTTAGAAACAGCTAGGTGAGCTACTTTGAGCATTAATATCTTGCAATATTGATGGATTCATGCAAATCCATTTGGAAACCTTACTCCTATATCATCAATCCACATGTCAGTGCATTTTTGTGGCTCTGGGAGAATGTTTGATCAGTTTCCCAGGGTGATTTTGGAGGCCATCTGACCTATTTTGGTCATAGTACAAAGTGTTAGAAGCAACTTTTCTTTACTGTTCAAATTAGAAGATTTCTCAAGGAAGAGGAGGAGAAAAATCTTCCAAGAGATTATGAAGGAAACATGCAGCATGTGAAGTTGTCATATCATTTCTACTCTTGACTTATGTTGGTTATTTAAGACATTCACAATAAGCCCACTTCATGTGGTAATGTACAAGTTACTTCTACTATACTTAAAGTTGTTGCTCAACATCAAAGGCTCCCCATTGCCCTCAATAAGAGAGAATTCTAGTCACATAGCATGCAACCAAGGCTATAATGATTACTTTAACCAAGGTAATCCCAATCTAAGACAATCAAAGAAGCCTAAAGAGGATTCCACATCGAGGAAGACTATGGATGATTTTAACTTGAAATATATAATGATGAATATGCATGCTTTTGTGAAAAATAATTCAAGCTATGAAGGAGTATAAATTTAAAGAAATTGAAAATTCTAAAATAATCTTTGGATGTGGATAGTTTCTTAAAGAGTTAAAGTCAGTAGTGGAAATCACTATGATAGTCTAGGATCAAGGTGTAGCAATTCAGAAGGCCAATGATCTTGCACCCAAAAAAGACAGTCATCGTGAAGTATAATATGAGTACAGGTACAAAGAGTCATGAATGAAATGATAGTCCAAGGATAAAAGGGTAGTTTCAAAGATAGAAGACCTCCTAATGCTACTATGATGAATGATAGGATTTAATTCTTACAAAATTGAATCCAAATGACAAGGTTGGTGGAGTAATTGGAAGGAGTGAAAGCTAACAAATTTTGTTATGGTTCTTCTAAAATTATCAAAAGAAGTATGTTTCCCCCATCTTTCTATAATTCATGAAGAAAATATGGACCTCACATTAGCCCTCCATGCAGTCTATCCACAATAACCACAAAGAGAAAACATCATTCTAACTTTTCTAAGTTATCAAGGATCCATATTATGATATTAGATTTCTAGGTTGAATTGGAGTCTATTTTTAGCGATGTTCAGGAATCAAGTTGATTTAAAACAGATGTGCAGGAAGAACAAGAAACTATGAGGAATTTGTAATTTGAAACCTTGATGGAAATTTCCATTCTTCTCCACTAGGAAATTATGGCCTAGAACTAATGGTAGGGTTTTTGTTCTGAGACAACTTGGTTCATGGGATAGCATGTAGGTTGTATGCCCAGTTGTGAAAAGATAGTAGAAGATAGTTTACGATAGTTCTGAGAGCAACATGCATTGATTGTGTAAATTTTTCTAGCATTCCATGTGAGCATTGTTAGGGACACTCCTGCAATGGACATATGTGCATTAATTATTTAGAAGCACTCATTAGACTACTCAAGGCAAGAAGAGAGAAAGAGTTTTCAAAATTCAAGGTTCATTTTCAAGTGGAGGATTCAAAAATGTGGGCAACCAGATTTGGCTACTGACATTCACTTCCAACAAAAGTCAATGATAAGATGAAAATGGGGGTTTGGGTTTGTAAACTTCTTTTCCTTGTACTGATTCAAATAGCTCGAGTAGAGAAGAATGGGATAGTAGCTTTACAGGATATACTTCAAATCCCTCTCGATGTTGGCTACATTGATAGTGTATCACTTGCTAAAAAATTGCATTTTGGGATCTATGATGTTGTTCTTAATAGTTGGAAGGGTAAAATTAAGGTTATTTCCTCCATGGGGAAGCAAAGCAGTGGTTAGTCTTATTTGTTGAATCATCTGTCAGGCTCTTTACTTAATGTTACAGGGGGTAGGTGCACAAATGGTGTCTAGATGACTCTCATTGCCAGTGACGAAGGAGAGGTACCCAGTAATAGTAGGAACCTATATGTGCTCCTAGATTTTGAAGGTTTTGGAAGTTTTGAGTGAAGTGAGAAAGAGGACATGTTGCTCTCTGTTCTCAATGCAACAGTTAGCAACATCACAATATTCAACAAAAAATATATTCACTTGGACAAGGACATAGAATCTATTTTTAGCTACTTTTAGAGTGGGATCAACCTACTTTATTAGGAAAGTAAGCTTTTCAAGGGTTTTTTCTACATTGTGATTAAGGATGTGGATGCACCTCATGTACCCGATCTTATACAAGAATTTGATGAGAAAATTTATCAAATATGCATCAAATCTCCCAAAAAAATTATTGTAAAAATGTATGGTGGGAAGGTAGAGATCGATGCCATGTCTCCTTACAATAGATTTGAGTACTACTAGCAGTTGCACCAGAGGAGGTGCAATGGTTACGTCGATTATATTTTTTATAATTTATATTTGAGATGATTTGAAATTTGGGTACTAAAATCCAAAAGACTTAAATTAGACTAAACTATTTATGTAACTTAATTTTTGTAGAAGGTTTTGAAATATGATTTTCTCTTTTCAATGTGCACGTGAGTTGGTTGTATATGTTGGACCTTATGTGGAAGTGAAAAACATCATAATGCAGTATATGATCAAAAGACTGAAATGAAAGATTGCTTGAAGGAATACAAAAGAAAGCAATCAGAAAACATAAATGAAAGACTACTTGACAAAATACAAAAGAAAGTAATCAGAAGACATAAATGAAGGATTGCTTTAAGGAATACAAAAACAAAGGTGGGTGGTTATCATAAATCAAAAGTACAATTAGGAATAAATGAATGATTGCTTTAAGGAATACAAAACAAAGGTGGGTGGTTATCATAAATCAAAAGCACAATTAGGAGAGAGGAATTATCAACATCACGAACATGAGTGACAAACCAAACAAAAGGCATGTGAGAATCCATAATAGGATAATGAAAGACATGATGCTGCCAATATGATAGATAGCTCTAATAATATAATATTGAATCATGTAAGTGCAAAATGAATTGGGGGAGATATAATGCCCCAAAATTTAGACATAAGCAATGATATCATAATAGAGACTAAGGATGATAAGATACCCCCAATCCAAAAAGATAGTACCAATAGAAGAATGATAGGACAATGAAGGTCCATAAATAGCATAGGTAAGGCATGGTGCCCCCAATGTAATAGGATGATATGTCAATGAAAACACAATATGCAAATATTTAAGATGTAGGCAATGAACATTGGTATGTAGGAACAATATAAAAATTAGATAATGACATGATAAGGTGAATAAGTATACAATCCAAGTATGGTAAATAACATAGGCATGCAATGTTGGGGTTGACCTCGCAGTGCAATGGTTGTTGCAAGGCATCACAATACACTACATCAAGAGTTTGAATACCATAGTGGTATGGGTGGTTGATCATTGGGCAGACGGCGAAGGATAGAGAGCACGACTACAGGGTCAAAGACTACAGGTGGAGGTTGGTGGGAGGATACCGATGGAGGAGTAGAGGAGTGACAACTTCATGCAAGGAGGAGGTAGGCCCGTCACAAAGAGGAATCACAGGTGGTGCGGCAATAGCTACAAGAGTAAGCAACAGGTAACAACGACAAAGGGGGTCGATAGGTTGAGTGTCAGGAGTAGGAGGAGGGGAGGAGATGTAGAGGTCGAAGGTGGAAAGGAGAAAGGAGGGAGGAGAGGAGGAGAAATGGAGATATCAGGATGAGGTCCTTTGTATGTGGCCTCACTGGTACACAGCTCTAGTCAAAAGTGTTCAGGGTGCTGCCCCTTAGCAGTGATTTACCGAACAAATAAAAAACATAAGCATGCAATGGTGGTAATAAGGTATGACACATAAAAGAATAGGTAGGTGAACATGGGAATCATAAGTAAATAAATACCATAAAAAATAAGCATACAAATGCATAAGAGTTGATATAAAAGTAGGAAAGGAATAAAAGAATCATGTAAACAAGAGTAAGTATGCAAGGACATAGTGATATTCCATGAAGATGCAAACAAGAATAATTCAAAACATGTCAAGTGAAAAGTTGGAAAATGCTCCCTCCCCCTTCGCCAAGAATGGAAAACTATGAAACAAGATATATAAGGTGATATTAGCATATAAAACACAATAAGAAAAGACATAATAAACAAAAAAACAAATATACAATAAAAACTAAAAATATAGAAATGGATGTACATATGTTGTAAGATGTACACAAATCATTGAATAAGCCTAAGTGGAGGATAATTGACATCATATTTCTCTTTATTGATCAATGCCTTTTGTTCTTGGCTTTCCCTAGATTCATGAGATGCTATATTAGAGTTATGGTTTCTTTTTAAGACACGAGCTACTTAAAGTTGGATTAGAACATTGACCACTTCCAAGACATTGCATTTAATTTTCTTATAGAAAAGCTCAAAATAAATCTTAATGTCACATATGATTATAAAGTTTATATCTTTTTACAATTTCTATATGATTAAAGTAGGAGTATTCTACTTAAAAGACTTATTGAGAAGGAATATGAAATAAAAAGATGTTTCAAATATTGGGCCAAGTCTAATTGAAACCATCGAACCAAAGTATTGGATGAAAACTCTTTTAATTATAGGGGAGAAACTTTAGTGTATAAGGTGAGGAAAAGATAAGGGATATCACTTTACTAAAAAAGTTCATATATCATGTATGATTAAAAGATTCTCAATATTTCTTTTAATTTTTTAAATTTAATGTCACACATTTTTCTATTAAAACTCACTTCTATATTAATACTCACACTAATATAATCTTATAAATAAAAATATATCATTTAGTTAAAAAAATTTATTAAAAATAACAATTTTTTTTATGGCAAATATGAAACTTTCATGTATCTATAGAATGTTAATACACAACTGAATAGTTAAATCTATTGATATTTACAACATTTAAATAAATATAAAAACCAAAGAAATCCATCTTGAATAAACTATTTTTTGTTTCATTAACTTTAAACTAAATATTCATTAAATTACTAAAATTTACGTATCACTTCATGTTTGCTATTTACATTTTGTGTAATATTACAATTTGCAATTTTCATCATTAGTAACATAAAACTTCCTTTCAAATTACATTACCCCTTACATTGTCTCTTGTTAATACTCAATATTCTACTTCAAAGCCTTTGTAGCATAAAATAGCCATTGACTAAGGTTGCCCCCTGCATCTTTCCCAAATTAAGTCAATGCAGGCTTTACAACAACAGGCAATCTTAAAGCTAAACCTGTACAAATTTAAAAGAGAAAAGGAAGAAACTTTGATGAAAACATATAGTCATATAAGTAGATAATTGAATAATGAAATAGATGTTACATATCCACAATTTACTTCATAGAGATTTTTTATCTTCAATTGGTGAAGTTCTAATTGAAAGGCTAATACGCCTTAATTCAAAGTGTTGTTGTCGAGTAGTACATTAGCCTTTCCTGAACCAGGTCTATTTCCCCAATGATTTTTAGCAATTTCTCATATGTTCTCAATAAGTTCCAAGATATTTACATAACACTACAGGCATGGGGATTTTCATCACTGAACAAGGTGGTTGCTTTGTCATCCATTATCAGTGTGGGGGAGGAAGAAGGAGGTGCTTCTGATTCATACTAGTCTTGTACAGTCCCATTATTTTTCCCATAGCATAATGATTGTATTCACTGCTATATGGATATGCCCACAACTCTGCTCTCTTACCAGTGGAATTCCTCACTGCTTCCAAAATAGTCATTTCATCCACATACCCACTAACAGTTACTTTTTATTTCTCATTATCTATGCCCACTGAATGCACTCCTGCAATTTAAATGTTTCAAAGCATATTTAGACAACCAAACTTCATTAAAACTCATAGGAAATGAAAAAAAGTAGGCATGATATGCACCTTCAATGTTTGACAAAGCCCTGTATATCTTCCTTCCGCATTCAGTGCAGTCCATGTGCACTTCCATTTCAATGGTCTGATAAGAAGAAGAGGAAGAAAAAAGACATAAATGATATAATTTCAGATGAAATATTTTGCAACGTCATTTGTTTCTTAGATATCATAATGGATGCTAACCATATATCATCTAAAGAGCTTTTATATTGCTAATAGAGATAGGAATTTTTTGGGTAGTGTGTTAAGTTATGATATTAATATCAATATTTAGTTGTATAGTTTTTGAGTCAGATTTATTGATTCTTATGAACATCATGTAGATGCAATGAGTGATAAGTGGATCAGTCATTCTTGTGAAAAATGAATTTATATAAATTACCATTCATGAAAAATGAGTCGATAAATTTGATTAAAATCTACAAAATTGAATATTAATATTAATATCATAACTAAATAATTCCAATGTTTACATTCTCTCTACTCTTTGACCCACCATCATTTGGAAAATAATTTAGTAGGGAGCCCCAAAACATTGATCCAATGCTTTGAATTTTTTCCAATAAGATGAGTTCGGTAAAGAGACCTAAAACATGGGAACTTCATTTAACTATTCAATCTATTTTGAAGAATGCTGTAAAAAAAATAGTAAGATTTAATATGTTATGATATGAAGACTTACCAACATGCTCCTTTCTTGAAATCCTTCTGTAAATAGGTTTACAGGTGAGAAATTCATAAACAGAAGTGGGTATTGTCTGTGATACTACTTTCTTGAAATCCTTCTGTAAATATGTTTAATATTTGAGATTTGATGAAATGTTTTGGAGTACTAATGGCTTTATAAATAGCATAGCACAACCAAAAAGAGGACCCACTTGCTAGGAAGGAGATTAAAGCATGCATATGCAATACAACCCATAATGTTTTGGTTGGTATGATGCTTTGACAACCCAAAGTTTTCTACACTTTCCTCTACGATGCTATTACCAGATTAGTGTAAGACTATAAAATAACACTAACTGGGAAAATTACCTAAGATGTACCAGCTTGTAATGTCCCCTTTTTGTATATTTATCTATTTTCTATTTTTTTTGTATTTTTATAATTCTAGAAATTAAAATAAACTTGAACAACAAAATAAAATTGAAGACAAATATCTAAAAACACTTGATCAAACCCTCAAACACATCATATATCATATATGATGGAGTGTATGTTGTAATTACCTCTGTAGTACAATTACTTCAATATATGATTTTTACAAAAGAAAACTAATACCTGTGTATTTTTAACACCTCCTAAATTAGATATATAGGATTGAAGTCGCAAAACATGACGTCCCTTTTTTTCGAATTTCACCAACCAGCTAATGCAAAACTTAAGACAAATTAGTAGCAACATAAAAATGGCATGCCCAATTTTTAGAAGTGAATTACAAAAAAATCACCAATTACCTAGTACACAATTCCAGAAAGAAAGAGAAAATGAAAAAGTTATTTGATGTAGAACTGCACAACAAAGATTGATGCAACAAAATTCTATGTAATATATATTGAAGTTGGGTATGGTAAGACTTACCATTGAAAACAGGAGAAGCAAGCAGAGCTTCCAATGCATCTAAAGAGCAAGGGATCCTCTGGTCATTCCCCATGACAATCACATTGGACCCACCATACATTCTCCCCACATACATGATCATCTCCTTACCCAAATACTATTTCACACAGAAACATAAAGTTTTACCAAAGCCAACACCAGCAAAGACAACAAGGTGAAGAAATATTATAAAAAAAATTGTGATGGAGAAAGCTGGTGCTCCACAGAGCTCTCATCCTAAATACCAACTAGCAGACCACTAGTTCCATCATTCAAAGCCCTCTTTTACCCAATTAAGGGAGACCTGTTGAGATTTTTTTTCAGTGCAACACTTTAGCCAGAAAAAAAATCTCCAGGATTTGAACTTTCAATGCTCTGAAAACAAAGACTGTTCTATCTGGAGAAGAAAGAAGAGGATTTGGGGGGCCTTTTGAGGTGGTGTGTAGGGGGGGGGACATTTGGCTTTGAAGCAATCAATCAAATTTTAGTGGGTTATTGACTCTAACAATCCATATTCATGTCATTCTAAAAATTCTTTACAGTTTGAATTACTCTTTTATTCAGTGGGAAAACGATTTGAAGGAATACCTTTGATAAAAGAACAATGCAAAGCAATTTGATCTTATTGAAAAGCATACTTAATTCACAAATTGTACACAAAACTGAAAAACTCTAGTATCCATTCACTCATAACATAGTATTCATGAGCTTTGTGTGTATAATTAATCCTTTACAATTACTGCATTCTATGTTAACATGTAAAATTAGCAAACATAGTGACCATTTGAATTCTATAACAATCAATGTATTAGGATTGATGGTAGTTGCAATTGCAGGCTTCTAAAAGTATGTTGCAAGTTTGTAACAGTAAAGCGAGCATTCAACTGGCCTGTATGTTCTACCAGTTAAAACAATTGCTGAATAATCTACAAGCAAGTTTTAAGGTTGTGATATCAGCATGATTACCTAAGAATTGTGAGTTTATTTTTATTGAATTGTTTCCCCTGACCCACACTACATACTCTGCCACCATGTGACCAATAAAATAGTGAGTTAAAATGCACCTTCCAAAATGATCCAAGAATGTGGGATAAATTCAGGTCATCCCTAACTACATATAGAATATAATATGGAACAAACAGATCTAAGATCTGTGCATACCACACACTTCCACAATAGCTATGGACATAGTAACAAAAATATCAAGGCTCTCACATAAGGAAGTGTTATATTGTTATAGAAATGAGGTGAAAAGGCCTAATAGCCACTAATAGACCAAAAGTAAAAGCAAATAAATGCCAATTTCATGCTTATTTTCAATCATGAATATCATGAACTTGGATAGGAGGTTACAGATCTTTCACATAATAATTGCATACAGTTATAACAATCACAAAACTTGTGGATTCCCATAAGGCTGATAGTTAGTATTTTAATATATCACCATCAGAATGAAAATTATGGTCAGCCTGCAATTGGATACTTCATAATGATCCTAGAAAGGGGAAATAGGTTACAATATAAGCCATACACCTACAATTTTTATGCTTCAATTCTTCAAGTGAGCAAATTGAAAATGGTTTTTTTACTTTTCATTACAATCATCAACAATTCCTAGATAGAATTAAATATTTGTGTGAATGAATCTATGTATTTCGAATTTCTTTAGACATTAGAAAAGTTGTAAAGATCACAAATGATACATCTACTGATCTACACATTATTTTGAATTGAGTTTCAGAAGATCACAAGCCCTATTAAGAATGAAATTAGTTTGATTTTAAAGTGGGATTATAAAGATACTAAATTTCAATAAAGTTTGTTGTACAAATCAGTTATGCTAATGGTTCTTACTTTACAGAAATAGATAGTGATGTTGTTGATAGATTAGACAAAGTAGAAGACAGTTATGCTGAAATATGACATTTGCAATCATTTGACCATCATCCGGCTGCATTGAGTTGCTGAAGAAAGTTTGATATTGAGTTGAATGAATATATGCAAAGTGTTGAATCTTGTCCTTACAGATATTTAGTTGATTGAATATATGCAAAGTATTGAATCTTGTACTTAAAGATATTGAGTTGATTGAATATATTTGTAGAATAAATTTCACCTATCAACCAATAATGTCAAGCTCTCATGATACACTGTGTGACCTACTATAGCATGTTTTAGTTGACATGATACAATCTATGGCAGCATGGCCTGCAATAAAGCACATGTACCACACCTACAGACACAGCAAAAACTTGACAAAAACATAAAGAATTAAAAATGTTGAATATAGAGGTTTATTATATATTGCCTAGGATGTACCTAGGTAGCAATTAGTTGACATTTTTTTGAACCCCAAGCCAACTTAACATAAAAAATCAATGGCTAAGTGAAAAAATTTCAGCTTTAACAAGTAGTGTTTTTCCAACATTTTCAGTGCATCAATTAGAAATTTCTTTAATAGATACAATCACACACACACACAACTTACTCTTCTCATTAAAATAAGGAATGAGGTTAAAGTGCAAATGGAAGATTTAACAAGTATAAGATAACCATTTATTAATCAAATATTCAACCTGAGAAATTATTGTTTATATTGAAGATAAGATACAGTTGATCATATCCTCAGAAACAACCAGGCAGTGCCCTCTAGTTTGAGGTTGGGTATGTGAAAGTACTCATAAGAAAGAGAGTTATTGCAATAATACAGGAAGAAGATTTCAAAGGTCATAAAAATGTGTTCATTTAGCATACCTGTAGGTTGAAAGGCCAACACTGATGAGAACTGTGATTGGAAGGTTTATGTGTATTGCTTTAATTTCTGCAAATAATGAGCACACACAAACAACTTTGATTAATGATGTCAAAGACAAATAATTTTGTGCCAATTTACTCTTCAAGCATTCAAAAGAAATGAAGAAAATATGGCTCAACAAATGCATACATAAAAATGAACTTATCATGATTTTTTAAAAAAGATGAATAGCAGGTGTAGGCCTAGATAAATCTACTTCCTCCTATCTCAGCTGAGGTAGGGCTTTCCAACATTACACTTGATAAAACTAAGCTTGTTTGGAAATCAACATCATCCTATCATAAAGAAAAATAATAATGCAAAGACCTATTAACTATCCAAATAAAACCTATTAATTTAAAATAAACACTCCTATTACAAGAAATTCAAGAACAACACCCAAATTCTATGAAGCATCAAACAAGAAGTGCTTCTGCTGATAAAAACAAGCCTTTATCATAACACATAAATTGAAGCTTCCCAAGAAAAATTTCCCAACAAAGTTCCAAATCAAAAAATAACAACAACAAATTCCAAATAAGTAACCAAAAGTGTTAAAGCATAAACATAAGATTGTAAGACTCTGAGACTCCTAACCAAAGGTGTTAAAGCATAAAAAAAAGATTCCATAAACATAAAGTGCCAACGATTCATATGATTACCCCTGTAATGATTGGAAGATGCTAGCCAAACATACCTAGCCAATGGTTTCTAAGATTGTTGTTTAAGTAAACGCATGCGCATTTGAAGTAGCAAGATATAAATAAGAAATTCCTTCCATACAAAAGTAAACAGGAGCCAGTAAAGGAAAGCTGCTCTGAAGTTGTTGAGACAACCTCAGGTAAGAAGCAAGAGGCACAAGATTAAGTATAGTTATTCTTGATCCAGGAATCAGTTGTGTTGCACTCACATAGAGCCTGCTACAGCTGTGTGAAGATTTAAAAAAGACGTGGACAGGTGCCAAATTGGACGGGTGAAGATTTAGAGGCCCTACCAATTTCCTTGTCTTTTTAGCTTCGTTTTGTAGATCCAGATTTTTCTTGATATATTTTTCATTTGGTTGAATGTGGTAATTTTACTATTTTATGCATGATCAGAGGATGGAATGAAGAAAAAGGAAGAAGAGATGCAAATGACCATAGCTGAGTTTAGGGAAACATGCTTCTCACTCCAAGAAAAAATTTCAAAAGCAGAGTGTAAGAGAGAGGTTATGATCATTTATCTACACTCTTTCTGTTATAAGAACCACTTAGTTTGTAGTTATATGATGTACAATGTACAAGGTCTGTGAAGAAGTAATAAATTAACATAATTAGATAATATGATCTTTGCTAACCACTTAATGTGAAAATAATTCTAACAACCATGGCATTTATAGCATCAACATGGCTATCGGTTCACTAATAACTATATAATTCTATCAAAAAAATGGTCAGAAAAATAATTTGAAGAACATGAAAAGAAAATAAACAAAAATTTAAAACCACCAAATAAATATAAAATTCATTTAACAACTCAAAGTATTTCAGAACCACAAAACCAATATTTTCATTTAATTAATATATCATTAAATTTTATAACTATGGATATCCTATTATCAATACCTCCTACATTTCAAGCATCATATTTGGTAAGCCATATAACTTGTACATAAATCCTTGAGGTTGTGAAACCTTTGGAGAAAGAGAGGTTGGGTCCTTTTTCCACTTCATTCTTGACTTCCATGCTAAGATTTTGTATAGAGTTGATAATTTTAATGCGGACCTAAACTTTGTGTCCATCCATGCAATCCTCACCACTAAGAGGAATACAATTCTTATATTGAGGGCATGATTCCCACTACATATTCAACATTTTGTGCCTTCACCTATAATTGCTAAATAATCTACACTTGATGACAGACATAGAAAAAGTAACTTTTGACGTCTTAAGAGAACTCAACATCCCAACAATTCATGATAAGGAAGGATCAAAAGTTGGTGATGATACTTCTCTTCCAAAAGTCAACTCAAAACAGGGCTTGAATCAAACAGAGTCAATTCCTCCAGAAATCCCAGGAAGGGATGTAGAAATGAAGGATCAAGAAGAGGACAAAGCTTCTGAGAATGTTGAAGCCCCTCCAGAGTAGAATGAAACCGTTGATCATGGAAATCAGGATGACGAACAAGCTAAGGCTAGCCCTCCTTCGGAACATAAAACTAATGAGCAAGAATCTATGGACCAAGAACCTCTGAAGCTAACTGAAGAAGAAGAAGTGTCTCATGACATGGTAAGAGACACTGCTGCAGCCACACAAGATCCTATTGACTCAATTAGAGAGTTTTTGGAGAGGCAACAAGAAGCTCATATTTTGGATACAACTGAGTTGCTGCAAGGACCAATCAACTTAGACTCCATGTCACCTCTGCAAAAATTAAAATTAGGGACAATTTTCCAAGCTAAGGCTCAAGAAGAAATTTTGAAGTCCCATATTGAGGATAGTGAGCTCATTGATGAGGCATCTGGTGTTTTAGAAAAAATGATGCCTAGACTATAGAAGGACACATCTCTAGCCCCCACTGAATAACTCAAAAGGCTAATAAACTTTGTAAGTTCACATTTTGAGTCTTTTGAAAAGGCTGCGGATAAAAAGGTTAGAATAGAGATTAATAATAAAAGGTTAGTTGAGCTAAAGAATAAGTTAGCTCAAGATAGATTTTTGTCGGATAATAGCATTATGCATGTAGATATTTCCATTAATGAAGCCAACAACATATATAGATTTTGTTTAACATGGCTAGAAACTACAAAAGAAATGAAGGAGAAAATAGATGCCATGGAAGTTCAACTGCTAAATTTTTTAGAAAAATATGATCCAAAATTTGATTCCATCATCAACAAGAAAGTAGAAATTGAGGGTATTCATGCAAACATAAGCAGTCCATTGAATCAAAAAGAAGCCATTAAAAGTAGAATGTGCCAGCTCAGAGAGATAATAGGTTCTAAGATTGATTCAGAATTAGAAAAATAGCTAAATTGTGGAAAGTTTTAGATGAATGGGTTTAATACGAGTTCTAAATATCTGTTAACTATACCCAAAATTGCAAAAGGTGACAAAAAATAGCTGATTCATTGATTCATTCATTTTAATTATCTCATTTTCTATGGAGGGTTTGATAATAAATTAAAGCTCATAATTTCTGGACACATTTTCTTATCATGCATTTTGGCAAACCTAAGTGCTCTATGATGGTTTTGGAGGTAAATTAAGTTTCACATAATGAAAATTTCTTGGGGAGAGATATATATATTTCAAGTATTATGGCAAATATGAGTAACAAACTTAGGTTATAGACTATAGTATTGTTCCAAGATGAAGGTGATATTTGTTTGGAGGGATCATTTTTCTGCAAATGCATTACTTTATTATAATGCAAGGGTTGATTTTATGGCAATGGACATGACCTTGAAAATAAGATCACTATGATAAGGGACGTGGATCCTATCTGTTTGGACTATAAACTTAGAAAATTTTGCTTCACAGATTTGCTAAAGGCGGGTCCTGTGAAAGAAGAGAAAAAAGGAGGGAGAGAAAAAAGAGGAGAAGAAACTTCAAGGGGATGCAAAGGAAGAGAACAAAGAAAAAGCTCCAAAAATTGTGTATGTGCCCAGTAGCTATGGCCATATACCATATCAATACACTGTTGTGTGAGAGGAATATCCTAATACCTGTGTTATCTATTGGACATGTCTACTGTGCACTTTTAAACGACAACCATTTGTATGTCCCTAAAGACTAAAGAGGCATACCGTCAATTACAAATTAAGAAAAAAGCATTCACAAACCTCTCTAAAGCTAAAAGCCCTAATGTGCTCTCCTTCTCTCTTAATGCCTAATAACTGTCCCTGATCTGTTTGCTGAGGGAAAACAAGAATAATGAAAAATAGGTGGATAATAGAGTGTCCAACTACAATAGTTTTCCTACAGGTAATGACAAAGGGAAATAATTAAAAAACAACCCGAAAAGAAAATGAAGAACAATCAGTTAGCTCGCTAATTCACAATGCAAGAAGAGACAAAGATATAACACACATCCTTTAAAATGAGAGAATATGGTAATACTACCAATGAAAGCTCAAAAGAAGAGAATTTATGACTTTTAATTACAAATAGATTCTGCAACGAGAGCTTCCAAGCCCTAAATAAGTTGATGGAAAAAGGGTTGATAATGAAGGTTGTTACTACTTTTACAAAAGCTCTGAAGAACTTGCAAGAGTATTGGGTAAAAGAAGGCTGACAAGCTTGAGAATAAACAAGCAAAAATTCACCCCTAATGTTGGGTAAAAGAAAGTTGAGAAACCCGAGGATAAACAAGTGAGAATTCACCCCTAAAATAGTCAGTAAATGAAACTGTATCCAATAGCATAAAGATAAATTTCAAGAATCAATTGTATGCAAAATCTAATGTAATAGACCAAGTGAAAATGCCAGACATTGCTTACTAAGAAAACCAAACCCAAAAATTAACACAGTTGTTGCTTCAATCCATTCACAGTAAGTGCGATGCTGCTTCAATTCATTCATGGTAAAGAAAGAGCTATAGAGCTTTTATAAAGAACAATGACGGTGACGTTACGACACTAGCAGTGTTGTTAAATGCAACTTCTTTTTTTTGCATGGATATCGAATGGTGTCGTTAAAGAAGTATAGTGCAGTTTTACCCATGGATATCAAATAGTGTCATTAAAGAAGTGCAGTGCAGTTTTTCCTGATGTTGTTAAAAATAAAGATAAATTCTAGTGCCGTGAGACAATTTCTCAGGCGTGAGACTTTTCCGGTGGGCAAGCCCGCAATAAAGAGCCTCTCGGCTAATTAGCATAGCTTGAGTGAGCTCGCACAAACAATTCACAGATTGTTTCTATGATAATGTCTCTACCTTCACCAAAGATTTGAAGCTAATCATTTCTTAAATTGTAGCTAAAGATTGGTCTCTTATCAACACAATGACATAAGGCATGATTTGTCTAAACTCAGATCAAAGTTTTGAAAGCATTTTACCTAGGACAGAAAACAACAGCGACCCAAGGCGTTTCTTGCATCACGGCAAAAGCCAGTCAATAAACCCTAGAGACAGTGCGGTATGGCGGTGAATCCATCAAAAAAAATATTATTACAATAAAATCTGAGTGTGTGGGAGAGTGGATAACTCAAGGCCTTCCCCATATCCCTGCAAAGGCCAGGGAAAAAAACATTAATGTGGGTGCGGTATCTCGTTGGGAGAAAAAGGAGGAAGCATAAAAGGTGAAAATTTATTAAAATAATCACAACATGAGTAATATTATTTTAGGGAATTTAATTTTCACTAATAATGTAAAGTGCAATTGTAAAATGTTTTCACTGAGAAGTGAAACATTTCCACCAAGAGAATTAAGTGAGTATAAATTTTTTGAAGTGAGTAAATGTTTTTACCCAAAGGATATGTTTACTAAATTGGGATAAAGTGCATACAAGTAAATTTAAATGTGAAATTGCTGGAAAAAAGAAGGATAATAATTATCATCAAAATTAATTTTTAGGGGGATGCAAAGACAAAGGAAGTTAAAATTAAATATTTTAGTTGCAAAAGATAATCAATGTAATGGAAAGTTGCAATGGTATGAAGCTTGTCACTTCCCTTATCTATCTATAAAAGGGAAACCAAGACCGTATTAAAAAGTGGGGATTTTTTTTTTAAGAGGAGAGCTAAAAATGTAAAAATCTTTCTGAAGCTGAGCAATGAAAAGAAAATTATAATTTGGTGCCCAAATTCTAGTTTCTTTAAGGAAGAATTAAATTCTTTTAAATAAATCACAGTAATCTAGAAAAATCATTTAGATCGATAAGAAGAGCTTGGTAATTACATTTTTACATGTTTATACAAGTCATAAACACTTATAGTGCTAAATAATTTGAGTTATAGCCAATAGGGGGACACATATCATTCTGCATTCTTAACTATGTTGCCCAGTGGAAGAAAGGGACTGATCATCTCTACCCTGAAACCTTCATGACACTGCGAAATAGATTGTGAGTGGATGAATTAATTGAAGAGATTATGATTATACAAGCCCTCAAAATTTGTATGAGGTTTTTTTTTGCTTTATTATCGTCATTTAATACTAGAAAGTTACATTCATTGGTGATAAGGGTACATCCACCTCTAGGCATAGTAAATCCTAAAGAGCAGGGAATCTTAACCATCTTGGTTAGTTCCCTTCGTTGGCCAGATCATTTTTAAACCTGATCATAATGCTTGGTATACTTTTAGGGTTTAACAATCTGTAGATTTGGTAACCAACAAGAACCATACATTTCTTGAGAATATTAATAAATAAGATATTTCCATAGATTTCCTTGAGATCTTGAGCGAGGTCATAAGGAAAAATGAGAGGTGTGGAATCTTCCATTGAAGTGGAATTTTATCCCTTTTATGATGTTGTTCTCTTCATTATCTTCATTGCATAACACTTTCATTAAGCCCAACATTTTATTTCTCCTTTTTGACCTAGTTGACTTGGTATACTAGGATCACAAGGGTGAGACAAAGTGATTGATCCTAAGGTCTTAGTATTATGTGTGTTTGGCTCATTATTTTAATGAGAAGGAAATGGATCTTTAAATATCCTCATATTCATATTATTTGGGGTAATGGGTGTTTTTTTATTGTTATTATGTAACAATACATCTTGTTGGTTGAGAAACATTTCTATGAATAAGTGTCGTATCATATGACTAAGTGATGTACCATTTTAATTTATCAATTGAATAATAAATATTAGACTCTTAAATATGTAGCATGGTTCATACCTAATATATTCATAGTGATGATCCCCTTGTTTTCAATCATCCCTTTTGTAATATTGTCGTTTTAGGTATAATTTATGGTATATATATATATATATATTATTAATGTAATATCTTCTACCATAACCATAATTATACCTTTTTTTTGATAGGGGTACATCTATAACCCCATCTATTTTTCTCTTACATTTTTTTTTAATCTTTATAGTAGACAATTTATTTCCATTGTCATCATTACTTTACATGGTCACACTCTAGGTAAGAAGTCTTCCACTAGCTCTATAGGTTATTTGAACAATAGCAATGGTGGCTTATTATTTTTAATGCACTTTCCAAGGCATCTTTTTAGGATTTATAAGAAAACTTATGAAATTCCTCTCTCATATTCTTGTTGAGGGAATTTAGAAACATGTACAATTCCTAATGGTTTATATTAGGCACACTTATTGATGAATAAAACTTATGCTAATGTGTGATAAAGTGTGATATGGAATCATTACCATCCTAATTCATTCTTATAAATTTTCAAATTTATTTCCTTACCAACTTATTCATATAAAATTTCACAACAAACTTGTCAATAAGTTATTGAAAATAATGTATCAAAGCTTCAAGAAGGTGATATTACCAATCCAATTCAATATCGTCAATGGTATTTAAAAATATTCAAGCCACAATGCCATACCAAGGGGTTCATTACTAATGTCTGTACACTTTCATGTGTGAAATTGAGCCTCCCCCCCTTTAAAATTTGGTAAATCTAGGAGGGGACATAACAATAATATGCTACAAATATTGAAGTCTAGGGATTATTATAAGTATTCAAGACAAGTTCCAAAGAAGTCACTTTACATAGAAAACTCCATTCATACAAACATGAGCCACATGGGAGGGACTTGCGAACTAGGTTGAGCTTGAAAGTGATTTTTGGTTTTGCTATCTAGGTATGATAGGATAATTGTTTTGTATATTTATTGGTTTATATCCTAGAGGTACCATATAATTTGTACTATGGGAATCCAATTAAACCATATTTTGTAAACATGTTATTGTTGGGGAGGTGAAAATGTCCAATTTTTCACATTTTAGGAATATAAATTCAAGTACAGGTTAGTTGTGTTGTCATTATCTTTGATCAACTCTAGGAATAATAAAAGGATTAGCATGTGTTTGCTACCTTGTTGATGTAGGTCTTTCTTCTATTTTATGTTGAAGAGGTCATTTAGCACCTATAACCTCAATAATCTTGATCTATTGGATGAAGGTGGCTATAAGGTATATGGGAATTACAACCTCTACCCTTCATTCTTTAGTTTCACCACATTGAGGTGGATTGTCTTAGGATAGAAATTCATTAGCCACATTCGTTCACTCCTTTAGAATTTCTTTCTAGTAACACATAGTGTGTTGTAGATCCTTCAACTTGATAGGAATAATGTAGAGCTTCCCAATCTTCCTGTATAGGAGCGAATTTGCACCCCTTATGTAAATTCCCCTTTTGCGCTTCTTCACTTTAGAAAACCAAATTCAAAGGCTAAATTCCACATAAGCCCACTGCCTTCGTTCCACTTGGCAGTTGTTTTGTGTGTCGGCAGAGGAATAACTGTCAGGGACGCCCACGCAACGCACAAACGTCCACACGGTGTGCTTACGTCCCTGGCAAATTCTTGCATTTGGAGCCTACAAAGGTGTTACACTTCCCATTGGAGGTCACTTTGTAATGCCCCCTTCGACTAAGCGACCCGAATATGGTCATTTTCTTCATTATTCCTTCAAATTCCCTCCTTCTACAAGCTTTTCAACTTCTTTTTCATCCTCTAAGCTTTCAATCCATCTTCTAAGCACTCAACTTGATCACTCTCCAAGAATTCTAGCATTCAAGTAACACTTTTGCACTCCATAGCAGCAACAACAACACTCTGTCAACTCTGTAGAGAAAGTTTAGAACCAACACCATTGCAGCAAAGGCTTGAGTTCCTTTCATTTTCTCCTCCATCAACCTTGAGTGCTCTTGGTGGAGGTGGTAAGCTTTCTACTCCTCTCCTCTACAATTTGGTGGGTAGCACCCTACTATTTTTGTAGCGCTTTTGTGTTTTCTACTTCATTTCTCTCTTTATCATATATTTCTCCATTATCGCTATCTTGGTTGTTCGTGGAGGTGGAAACACCTAAACAGGGGTCTGACTAAAGCAGACCCCTATACAGCCACCCAATAATTTTCCTCTTCATTGTGTGTAGGTGGATGTGTTGCTTGGAGTTAGCTGGTGAATGGGTACCTCTTTGAGATTATTCTTGCCATCCTAACTCTTGTTTATTTACTTTATCATATTCGTACATATCTTTCCTACTCCATAGCTTTGTTTTTTCCCTTTGGAAGTAGTTAGCTAGGTTGTTAGTCTGTTTTCTAGTGTTTGACCTCGCTTCTTTAATCCTCTGGTCGTACAAATGCCAGCGCACTTGAGAGACATCAGTGTATCGCAATGTCGTCCAAGAACTACACTTTCATCCTCGGGTAGAGAGCTTCCTAAGGCATAGAGTTAAACCTGAAAATCGGCTCGCCTAGCCCCATTCTATGTTTTGAGTCTACAAGGTGGTTGAAGGACCTTATAGTCCTCATCATTCTCATCCTACAATTTCTAACACCCCATTTAGTTGAGTCAAGTTAGGGCAGCCTTACGCTCTTGGCTCTCAATGACTTGGGGCCTTGAACGTGGTTGGTCCCCCTCTCTTACATTTTTGGTGAAACTAATGCGAACCAACGTCTATTCATCTGTTGGTGTTGAGGCTTTCCTCTTGTACCTTGCGATCGTTGTGCTCCTAAGCATTGTGAAAGTTTATGAGCATCATGACATAGTCCACAACCTCTGGGTATATTGTTAGGAGAAGTATACGACACCTCCTGATGGAAAGGACAAAGGTCACTACTAATTTCTCTATAGGCCTTTTCTCTAGTCCCGTCGTTGGTCTGGCCGCATAGGAGCAACTGTCAAGGGGCGAGATAGGATTCTCTGATGAGACCGATCACATCCCCACTCCTCTTGCGTCTCCTACACCATCATCGGTGGATGAGTATGAGGTCGTTCAAATTCCTTCAAAATATGTCTTCACCCTTAGCAAAGGGTTGGGCACCTTAGAAAATCACTTGGAAAGGAACCCGAAGATGGATAGGGCCGCTCAGGTCATTAGTGAGTTGAATTATATGGTTGGAAAAGACCAGACAGGCGTAGAGCTCCTGGCTAGTCTCAATAGTTTGACCGATGTGTGTGCTCCTTCGAACAATCCTAACATTGTATGAGGAGTCACCTTTGAAGATCATGAGAGACAACTAGGACTGTCAATGCCTCCTACGTATGTATACATGGCAGATAATGCACCCTCAATCAACATTCCCTCTGCCCCCAAGGGGCTCGACACTATCAGAGTGAATAAGATCCCCTTGGGTTTCAGCTTCACCCCTCATGTCACCTCTAGTGGTGGAGTTTTTAGCGGGATGAGTGGCGAAGGCTTTGGTAGTGGGGGTGGTGCTAGCGGAAGTGGTTCTGGTGGAGGTAATGGTGGTGGCTTCCTTTGATGGAGGCCCTACTAGTGGTGGTGGCTCTGGTGGTGGTTCTAGAGGTGGTCACACTGGTGGTTCTGGTGGTGGCTCTAGTAGCAGTTCTGGAGGAGGTTCCTCTGGACCTCTATCTTCTAATGACCCGATTTTGAATACCCTTCTTTAGAATATGGGTAAGATGCAGAGCCAGATAGCGAGTCTCTCCTAAGCTTTTGCCCAGCCTATCTTCCAACCCTTCTTCTGGCATAACCTGTTGTCAGTTGTAATCCTAAATACTCCTTTCCCTCATGGAATGGAGATTCCTAAATTTGAGAAATACAGCGGCAAAGGGGACCCATAGACACGTGTCTACCTTTAATGCCTTATGCACAAATTTCTTACATTGGTATGTACAGGATCATGATGGGCCAAAAAGTGGTGATGTGAAAAAAGTAGCATTTTGCATCCACCAAAAAACGTGAAAATCCTGAGTTGACTTTTTTTTGGGTTGGGTGTCAGTACATTGCTCCAAAGCAATGCCCAAAGCAAAGGATCACAAATCGGATATCCAATCTAAATTGGATATCCAATTTGGGTCGGGTGTAAATAGATATAAGCCATTTAAAGTCATTTTCAACCATTTCAAACAACCGAAAACACAGTGAGCACGACCTGGGTGTATCTGATATCCGATTCGAGCTGATATCCGATTTGAAAGGTAAGTTTTTATTTATTTTTGTTTTAATTGATTTTTCTATTAGTTTTGTATAATTTTAACTAGTGTTTTATGGATTTTTATTAAAAACTAGGGTTTTTAATGGATTTTTATTAAAAACTAGTGTTGTTTATGGATTTTTATTAAAAACTAGAGTTTGTTATGGATTTTTATTAAAAAGTAGGGTTTTTTATGGATTTTTATTAAAAATTAGGGTTTTTTACAATAATTTAATTTATATTGTGTAATTTCAATTAGATTAATCAGTTTTTAACTTCAATCAGGTATTATGGCTTAGAATGAAAATGCACAAATGCCAAAATCTCCACCACCTCTGCGCCCATCAATTGAAGAGTTAATTGGTGAAAAATTGGAGCAATTGAGGGGCATTTGTGATGTTTATAAGACAATCCCTCGATTATCCCAGATGACAAACACATTAAAGGAAATAATTAAAAATATAGAAACCCTCTCCACCCAACATAATGCCATTCTTTCGTGGCGAGAAACCATGAGGGAATATTACTCCTATGGATTGTCTTATGAAGATGTGAAAGATCTCAAAATAACAAAAGCCCAAATAGCCTCTTTATTTGTTAACCCCCGCACCGGTCTGCCAGTTAATGTTAATAAACCAAAACTTTCTATAAAATGGTGCACAAATAAGGATATTGTAGATAACTTTTGGGATCGTTGGTGGATGGTTTTTGATAAACCACCCAACAACAATATTGATGTACCATTTTACTTTATTAAAAAATTATAAGCTGAGTTTGTGTTAGGGCATCATGTCAATTACTTTGACATTAAACCCTTCCAGGGCGTTGGTGGAGGTATGCCCCAGGATAGACCAGGGGTAGTTAAAGTAGTCCAGGGCCCATATGTTCCCCCTCCTCCCCTTCCTCAACCACCTCTAGTACATCATTCAGATATTATCGAGGATGTAGCCACACAAACTATTCAGGCTATTCACTCTTTGAGTGATCTTTTGGTTTCCCATACTGCTACAGTAGCTCAGCCACATGCTAGTGATGTTGGCAATGCATCGAGTGTTGTTGCATCATCCTCCTTAGGTCCACATATTTGTGTGCCACATACTTGCACTATTTGCCATCATATATGCTTGGGTCCTCTTGTGCAGCCCGTTGAGCATCCCTTGGACACTTCTGATTATGACCTCCATGATGTGGACATTATAGGATACCAGACATAGGGGAGTGGAACGCACCCTACAGAGTCCTCTCCTACTAGAGAGTGGGATGTTGGAATAGCTACATAGGTAAGATTTAAGTTGTAAATTCATAACTTGCATTTGTTTTTAAATGAATATTAATAAGAGATAGTATCAAGTACTAATATTTATTTACATGGTCTATTTAATAGTTGATGTCTGAGGAGGAGCTAACACAGGTGACTGATAGCACCCCTAGGGCCATTTCATTTGGCCTCGACATGCACATAGTATATATTTTTGCACTCACTCGTTTACATTTTTTTATTATATACTTGCTTGTCATTTGAATTGTTGTTAATGAAATTATATATTAACTTATATGTTTATCTTATTTTCCTCTTGTAGGAAACACCTAGTGTGAGCGAGGTGCAACACTGTCCAAACTATGGAGGTGCAATGGTAGATAAGGGAAAGGTAATTGAACTCAAATTCGATTGAATTGAGATTTTTAAGATCTTATATTGATTATACATACATCAACATAGATTGGTAGTTTCATATGTACTTGTCATTTTTATTTACAGGCAGTTATGAGCTATACTACCTTGTTGACAAGTGTCACAATGCCTAAAGGAGTAGGTATTGGAACACCTCAAGGAGTGGGTGTTGAAACACCTCAAAGAGTAGGTGTTGAAACACCTCAAGGAGGAGGTGTCGAAAGACCTAAATGAGATAAAGAAAAAGAGATTCCTAAAGAGGTATGTGTTTATTTTATTTTGTGTTTGGTAAATATGTTCCTATTACCAAAAATTGTATCTAACTTGTATCAATTTTATGTTTTTGTTCACATATATAGATTGCCATTTCAAAAGTTGGTTTGATTGGTTCTTTGAGAGGGGCATATTTTAGGACTCCTAACCCTTTGAAGAGATGTATATTTGAGGTAATCAAGATTTCAATTTTAGAGTTCAATTATAATTCAATGTATATTGATTTTGATGTTAATTATTTGATTTTAAATTATTTAGTATAACTAATCTCAATTGTGGTTTGAATTTTTCTTGTGCAACTACCTTCAAAGCCAAAGAGTGCTTCAAAGAGGCTCCATTTTGATGATCCACCAGTAGTTTAGGATGAGATAGACATTTTGGCATGTAAATTTTGAATAGATATCGAGATGGCATATGCCACATTTTGTAAAAATTTGTTTGAGTTGGCGTTGATGCCATTTTTGTATATGGACATACACTTGATTATTGGATAATTTGATATATATAAGTTGACAATCAAAATAATTTGTTCCTCATGTGCATGATTAAACTCTTCAAAAATTTAATCTTGAGCAATGGTTAAATATCAATGTACAATAGCATAAAAAATAATGGTTATATTATGTAGTTTATATTCACATCGTTGATTACATTGCATTGCACATCTTTCAAACTCAAAGCATTACTTCACATTGCATAACTAACAACTAGATATTGATAGATGAAAATTTTCAATTACAATAGTTTTACAAAGTCAACCTAAGTTATACACTTCACATTGCATAACTAATAACTAGGAGGCGATTGTCAATTGCATTTTTTCTTTCATGGAATTCATGAGACCACATTAACTTTTAGGCATTTTTTAAATAGTTCATACCTTGTCTAATGCTACTACATTTTCATACATATCTACAGCTTTTATCAAACAATTCTTTGGCTTGTTGCTATATTTCTGCAAGATAAAGAACAAATTAACTCCAGCAAGCTATGGATGCTTGGAAAAATTCTATCAAAGCATAATAGTAAGCAATAGCATAGACAAGGCAATGAACTGTTTGAAAAAATGTCTCAAAGAAATGAGGTCTCATGGTGATGGAATGCCATGACAATCAAAAGAATTTTTGATTCTTATGGAATTCCATCACCATGAGACCTCATTTCTTTAAGGAATTTTTTCAAACAATTGGATACCTTGTTGATTGTCATGGCATTCCATCACCATGAGACCTCATTTCATTGAGGAATTTTTTCAAACAGTTCATTGCCTTGTCTATGCTACCACATTTTTCATACATGTCTATCAAAGTCTATCAAACATTTAATTGCCTTGTTGCTATGGCTAAAAGCCTAAAATAGGTGCTTTCGAACAAGCTATGGATGCTTGGAAAGAATCTATCAAAGCATAATAGTAAGTAATAGCATAGACAAGGAAATGAACTGTTTAAAAAAAATGCCTCAAAGAAATGCGGTCTCATGGCGATGGAATGCCATGACAAGAAATTGCTATAGATTGTCATGGCATTCCATCACCATGAGCCCACATTTTTTTGAGACATTTTTTCAAACAGTTCACTTCTTTGTATATGCTACCACAATTTTCATACGTCTACCAAAGCATTTTATCAAACAGTTCACTGCCTGTTGCTATGGCTAAAAGCCTAAAACATGTGTTTTCAAACAAGCTATATGGATGCTTGGAAAATGGTGCAGGAGCACCTTGGAAATAGAGGACTAGGTGATGGTTATTTGATGCAACCAAGGATGGAAAACCACTCACTTTTACAATACAAGGGATTCTTAACCACCTTTGTTTTTACAAACTCAATCTAGACTTATTTTCCAATCTTTCACCTAGACAAGCTTGTAGGTTAGCAGCTCCAATTTTCTC
>VDFB02105785.1:453990181-454103735 GCA_007258455.2 Sequoia sempervirens
TATATATATATATATATATATATATATATATATATATATATATATATATATATATTTAAATATTTATACATTAACTAAAATATAGAAATAATATTTAAATATTATACACAATAACAAAATATATTATATATTAAATACATAATTCTGTAAGAGATTATCATAAATTGGATATTATATATTAAATTATGAACTATATTGTATATTCTAAACTAGATATATTAAAATAAACTATAAACTATTTATTGAATCTTTTAAATCATATATTATAAACTATATAAAAAAATTTAAACTCTTATATAAAACAAATCGGATATCTAATTCAAATCGGATATCTAATTTGAATCGGATATCTGATATCTCTGACACAAACTTTAATGCCTAGGGATTAGCCTCGAGCTTGCTTTGGATTTTGGTTCAGACATGTCAATCCTAAGAAGTTAACACAGAAAACGTGTTTTACAGCTTACCTTGCTTTTCTAGACTTCGCCCATGTGGCTGACAACTTTTTTTTACCCAAAATTGATGAAACGAATAGGGTTTGTAAAGGAGATTCTCAGCTTTCCACCAATATAAATTTTTCTTTACTTTGAATTTAATAAATAATTATTATTCATTTTCTATTAGAATTACAACTAAAGTCCTGATTGATAGGCTGATTGAAAAACATCTATAGCTTTCAAACGGTATCACATTTTTTGAATCTAAAACATGTGTCATATTCTATGCTTTGCATTCTATAGGATTAAACAAAAAAATGAATTTCATGAAGTTTTGACCAAGTTAAGGTGGTCAGACATACGAGTTTTTATATTTTTTAAAAGTTATTATAAAAATCATAATTAATTATTTACTTGGGAAAAAATTACAAAAAAATATGCATCACATCCAAACATGAGTCCTCTACTTATATCTAAAATATTATAAAAAAATATTATCATTTTATTGTGGTTAGGGTGGTCAGACAGATACCAACTTCTTATTTTTTCCCTAAAATTTAAGTACTACTGCATTGAAATTTCAAATTTTCACCAAATAATTTTATTTTTTTAAAGAAACCTAGTAGTTTAGAAACTACATTCAATTTTCCATAGATTCTATTGTTACATATTTTTGAAATAATATAGATAACTTATTCAAATTTTTACGTCAAGTTTCCTAACTCTGATTTTTTTGAATTTTCATTGCCACTTAAGGGCCTATTTTTTCCATGATGATCCTGCACATACCCCCATCACGATGTCTTGATGGAAAAACTATTTCCCCGATCTCTCAAGGATACAACACTCGAGTGGTATTTTTCCTTGACTGATAATTCAATTTTCTCATTTGACCAACTTGTAAACCAATTCTTACGACAATTTCAAGCTAACATTGGGCCGAAGATGACCTTTTCGAATCTCATCCGGTGTGAACAAGGTGATAATGAAAAGATCACTGGTTTTATAGCACGATATCAAGCGCTCCTTTCACAAATCTCGTATTCGCTGCCCGATTCTGACGTGCATAAGGTATTCATAGGGAACTTACAAAGACCTTGGCAAGAGAAGTTTTCCCCTATGAAATACCCTTCTTTTGCGCATTTGTGTGCAACCCTACGAGAGTATCAGTAGACGGTGGTTCAGTTCAGGGGGTCCTCCTCATGCTCCCATTCTGAAGGAAAATCCATTATATCGATCTCTAGAAAAATAAAAGTTGTTATGAATGTAGTAGCTGTTGCAGATGACAACAGCCTCAGACGCAACCGAAAATTCACAAAGTTATCAAAATCTTATTCCTCCATCTTGCAAAAGTTGTTGCAGGATAAGATCGTAACCTTGAAGAGCCCTAAACCTCTTAAGGAACCATACCCTATCTGGTATGATGGAAGTACTTACTGTCAGTACCATCGAGTTAACGAACATGATACCGAATTTTGTATGCGCCCGCGTCATGAGATACACGACCGCATCGAGGACGATACTATTCATCTCAATGGTAGAAAACAAAATGCAAAAAAAATCGGTGGCAAAAAAAAAAGAGTGAACTGCAGATATACACGGACCCGTTTTTGTCACATTCTGTTAACATGATTATCGATCCCACTGATTCTATCACTCGGCCTGAGGCCTATGTTAATATAGTCACAGTTACTTCTACTGCATAGCCTATGACTAGTTTGCCAAATATAATGTTCACATTGCAGGACTTACCCTTAAATAACAAGCCCTCACCTCTTTATATTCCCGCTCACCTCAATGGCAACATTGTGACAGTGGTCCTAGTAGACCCCACGAGTTGAGTGAATGTTATCATAGAAGAGACGTTGTGGCTTAACTCATTACATAGAAAATAATACGAAGAAACAAAATATACCATTTGTACACACGATGGTATCTCCATGAATCCCTATGGATCGATAAGTTTGTCTATCCTAGTTGGACCTAGGGTTGTTGACATAGTTTTCGATGTTATTCTGGAGTCAGATCTATTCAAAATGAAGCTAGGCATACCCTAGCTAGCTTCTATGAATGGAATTGGCTCCGCTATCCATAACTGTTTGAAGTTATCTCATGAAGGTGATGTGCATGTAGTGCATGAAACTAGATACTAGCCTCTGGTGTCCCATGGGGGATATTCGTTAGACCATTTTTGGCCTACCTCAGTTGGTCTGCTTCCTCCAAGAACAAACCTACTTTATAAGAATTACGTAAAGTACAAGACTGGAGGCAAGGGACAACCAAAATTGGCTCTTGGACTGTATAACAACAACCAGCCGCCTCCCCTTCTCAAAAAGGGAAGGAGAAGGTAACCTCCTCTCAAGATGACTCATCTACTCCCCTCTCTTGGGAGGAGTATTGGATGAGCAAGCCTAGCTTCTACCTATTGAGTTCGATGATCCCTCCTTGGCGTAGACCCAAGATTAGGATATCAGACCTCCCTACTAAACTGCCTTGACCTTGGTACTACCTATATGGTAGAGGAAAAGGCCCCCATGGATAGTCCTCTTTGTCTCGACCTCCGCGGCATCCTACCGCTCCTACTCCTAAAGTAGTAAATGGGAAGAGGCCCACTATTGAGGCACTTGAGTCGACTCCCCCCGCTGCTTCTCAACCTACCCCTCCTGCTCCCATTCAGGAGTCTGTTTCTCTGCCAAAAATGACTGTAGTGGACACTCCCATGGATGAGCAAGAGCCTTTCATTCCTTCACAACCTTCGACATCTAGTTCAAAGAGTCGCAAAACCACCTTGTGCGTGAGCGTAAGTTCCAACAAAAGGATCTCATGGATGAGCAGGCTGCCTTACAGAGGAAGGAAGACGTGACGACCACCCCTGTATCAAGGCTTCCCACCACGTCCTCCTCTCTCCTACCCTCTGCTTCGATTAAAACCAGCTTGGTATCACTTTCAGCTTCCGCTATGAGTACAAATGCGCTTGACCCTAAAAAGGTGCAGGTATTCATTGCTCCTTTGGTGGAGCCACCTTTGTTGATATCTGTTCTAGATGTCCTGCCTTTTTTGAAGCCCATGGATATGACTAACACCTTGATCGTATCTACTGCGGTTCTTTCTTCTTCCTCTGCACCTCTTTCCTTGTCTATGGGGATTTTGCTTCCTCCAATGAAGCAAAAGGTGGATGTGGTCCTTCTAGTAACAGAGGACGTAAGAAGAACTCACCTTCTCTGAAAGGTGGCCCCGCATTGACTTGTTTTGTCCTAGTGACGGAACCAATCCCGACTTCCCTTGAGTTTGTCACTGCTCCTGAATCACTCAATGAGCCTAGTGGTGAAACTCAGGCGCAACCTTCCATGTCCGTTAAGGTGAAATATGGCACTCCTGTGAAGTGCATGTTTAACTCTTTGGATGAGGTTCCGACATTGTCAGCGATCTTCGCTAAATCGTTGACCTTAGCTCCATAGGAGCTTGATGGAGAGGACCTCACAGGGCCCTCTTCCTTAGCCCTTGTTGTGGGAGGGTCAGACACTCCTCCTCTTAACATTCCACCACTGTAGGCTTCTCCTCCTTCCCCCTATGATGATATAGAGTGGGAAGCGGATGACCTCTTGGTCGATCAATGTTAGGGGGAGGCCTCTTCTTTATCTGTAGATTAGATATGTATGTGTGTGTTGTGACATGTTCCCCCATGATCATGCTATGTGTGCTTGGATGACCCTAGTCACCCTTGTTGGTGCTTGGATACAGGCATGGTTTTTTTGTCGTAAACCTTCCTCTATTTTTATCATCATTCTTCCATGTTTGTGACTTGATTTTCGATAAATTGGGGACGATGCAAAGCGTTGGGGGAATTTAGGCTTCCCTTCCATGTTGACCCAATTTTTTATTTTTACTTTGTATTCTTGTGCATTCTTCACATGGTCTGATATAGTAGGGGGTTGATGACAATTCATTTTATATACTATTACTATACATATACATATATATGAGCAATTATGACCTTGAAATATCATGCTACCCCTATGCCCTCTGTTTGTGTTTTCTTTCCTTTCTTGCTTTCCCTTTATCTTTCTCTCTTCTTTGCTTGAGTTGTCCCTCCTGTGTGACAACGCCTCTTCTTCAAAATTTTGATTTTCAGAAAATGCATTCGTCACCAACGAATATTTTCTCGAGAATCTTCACAAACCTCTTTTCAAAGAATTGCATTCTCGACTTGAAACCCTAATGGAACATGTTTCCTTCATCATGGGTTCGTAAAGAAAGAACTTGAGAACCTTGCTCCGAAGTGGGAACAACTTTGGTCTTCCCCTCACATGGGGGCATATTCTTCCTTTCAAATTCCTTGATGAAGTGTACATCTTTCAAAAGGATCCCTTGATGATGAATCGATTCAAGAAAAATACATCTTCTTCACACTTTCCAATAGCGCTTCCCTTGAGTGGACCCCTTCTTCACGCTAGGGTTCCCAAGGGACCCCTTTGAAAGTTTTTCAAATTGTCGACAGTCTCTGTAATTGTCTACCTACTTGCCTGTGTTGCCATTTTTTTACTCTGTGGAGTCCGCTTTCCTAGGTTTCCTCCATGCGAGAGATCTTGGGGGATACCTCCGCACAAGTTTTTGGCCTATAGGGCACTTCCGTTGAGCTCCCTCCACGCGAAAGATCTTGGGGGTGGCTCCCTTGCAGTTCTGTGGGTATGTAGGGTTCTTTCCTAGGTTTCCTTCATGCGAGAGATCTTGAAGGACACCCTCCCTATAGGTATGTGAGTTTGTAGGGTGCTTTCCTTGGTTTCCTTCATGCGAGAGATCTTGAAGGACACCTTCCCTGTAGGTCTGCGGGTCTATAGGGAACTTTCTTGGATTCCTCCATGTGAGATATCTTGGGGAACGCTTCCTTGCAGGTCTGTGGGCTTGTAAGGTGCTTTTCTGGGTATCCTCCATGTGAGAGTTCTTGAGGGACACCTTCCTTGCAGATATGTGGGCCTGTAAGGCGCTTACTTCATGGGGCTTCCTTCATGTGACTAATCTTGGGGGTTTCCTTCTTGTAGGTCTGCAAGCTTGTAAGGATCTTACTTCATGGGGCTTCCTTCATGTGAGAGATCTTGAGGGTTACCTCCTTGCAGGTCTGCGGGCCTGTAAAACACTTTCATTCTTCAGCTTCATAGTTCTGCAGGACTATGAAGTCCTTTTCTTGTCCTACACTCAAGTTTTCCAGATCATGGTCTGCTTCCTCGATGGTTTAGGTATACATTTCTAACCTAACTACTTCTCCAATCTACTTTACCGAAGAAATCATCAATATTTTTGCTCACTAAAGTGGGGGAAAAATGTATAGGAGCGAATTTGCACACCTTATGAAAATTCCCCTTTTTCCCTTCTTCACTTTAGAAAACCAAATTCGAAGGCTAAATTCCACATAAGCCTGCTATCTTCGTTCCACTTGGTGTTTTTTTTGTGTGTCAATAGAGGAATAACTGTCGGGGACACCCGTGTGATGTACAAAAATCCACACGACGTGCTTATGTCCCTAGTATATTCCTGCATCTAGAGCCTACAGGGGCGTTACACTTCCCATTAGAGGTCACTTTGTAATTCCCCCTTCGACTAACCGACCTGAATATGGCCGTTTCTTCATTCTTCCTTCAAATTCCCTCCTTCTACAAGCTTTTCAACTTCTTTTGCATCCTCTGAGCTTTCAATCCATCTTCTAAGCACTCAACTTGATCACTCTCCAAGCATTCTAGCATTCAAGTAGGACGTTTGCACTCCATAGAAGTAGCAACAACACTCGGTCAACTCTGTAGAGCAAGTGTGAAACCAACACCATTGCAACAGAGGCTTGAGTTCCTCTCATTTTCTTCTCCATCAGCCTTGAGTGCTCTTGGTGGAGGTGGTAAGCTTTCTACTCCTGTCCTCTACGATTTGGTGGGTAGCGCCCTACTATTTTTGTAGTGCTCTTGTGTTTTCTACTTCATTTCTCTCTTTATCTTATATTTCTCCATTATCGCTATCTTGGTTGTCCGTGGAGGTAGAAAAACCTAAATGGGGGTCTGACTGAGGCAAGCCCCTATACAACCACCCAACAATTTTCCTCTTCATTGTGTGTAGGTGGGCATGTTGCTTGGAGTTAGCTGGCGAATGAGTACCTCTATGAGATTATTCTTGCCATCCTAACTCTCGTTTATTTACTTTATCATATTCCTACATATATTTCCTACTTCATAGCTTTATTTTGGCCCTTTGGAAGTAGTTAGCTAGGCTGTTAGTTTGTTTTCTAGTGTTTGACCTCGCTTCTTTAGTCCTTTGGTCATACGGACGCTAGCGCACCTAAGAGATGCCAACATGCCACGTTGTCATCCCAAAACCACACTTTCGTCCTCAGGTAGAGAGCTTCTTGAGGCACTGTAGAGTTAAACTTGAAAACCAGCTCGCCTAGCCCCATTCTATGTTTTAGGTTTGCAGGGTGGTTGAAGGACCTTATATTCCTCATCATTCTTGTCTCGCATTTCCTAACACCCCATTTAGCTGAGGTAAGTTAGGGCAGCCTTCTGCTCTTGGCTCTCTTTGACCTGGGGCCTTGAACATGGTTGGTCCCCCTCTCTTACACTTCCCAATCCTCTTATATATTATTTTTAGGAATATTACCTCATTATCAATTTGGGTAGTTGTGTACCTTTAACTCTTAATAAGACAATCCTATTATTGGATTTCATATTGAATGAGCACTCAACATGCTTTGCCCTAATTTTAGTTCAATTGGAGAATTTTATCTAGACTTCAAGATTGGTTGTTAAAGGTCACAAAATTAGATAGTTCCTATCTTGTAACACTTTAATTGTTATCTTCATAATTAAAGTAATTGGAATTTGGTGCCATAAGATTTATAAGGAGATACATATTAAATATAAGGGTGAGAGGCTCACTAGAATTGAAATGCACCTAATCCTTATCTAATCCTAATATATTCTAGGGAACCAAAATTAACACAAAATAATATAATGGACATGAAGAGAGAGAAATGAAAGTGAAAAGAAGAGAAGTATAAAACATACACTAGCTCACCTAAAAGAATTTATAATGCATGTTGTGTTCATCAAAATATGTGATGGTAGAAGTTGACTCAATCACCACATAAATGATATAGACTATGGTGATATGGATTTGAGCATGAATTTCAATTACAATATTTGGTGTAAAGGAAAACCTGTGATATTATTATTGATGGACATTAGCGAAACTTGTAAAAAGGAATTGTATGCATTCAAAGTCACCATTTTATTTGAAAAATAAAAACTATATACAAACTGAGGAATGTTAATAGTCATCACAGCCTCAGGAATTCAAAATGAACAACTGGTTGTGAGAAAATAATAAATAAAACCAAAATTGAAAAATACATGTGAATTTAGGTACCCCAACTTGGTGGGCTCCTAAATTTTAGCTTGCTGATCAGATTAAAATCTTCTCTACCTTGTTGGAAAGGTCTCAAAGAGATCTAATTTCAGTCCCTTAAATCTAATGCTTACACTATTCTATTTAAGGGATTGATGATAGTCGTGACCCCAAATTCTGATTCAAAGATCTCTGAAAATGCAATTACTAAAACATAAAAATATCAAAAAATTCAATTTTCAATATTTTCCTATTGGAAGTATGTTTTGTCATTGATGTTAATAGGTCTTTTTTGTTGCATTGATGTCAACCTATAGAGATGCATTGATTGGTTGCATTATGTTGTCATTAGTAGTTTCACTGATTTCAACCTCTAGTGTTGCTTTGATAAGCATATGTTTTGTGGATGTTCAACCTCTTGTGTGGTTGAGAAGGTGTTGTGGATGTTGAGATGATGTTTTTGGTGCTTGGTTTCCAAGTGCTTTTGAGAAAATTTGAATAAAAGAGGAAACAGTGTGGTAAAGAGTGTTCAGTGTGGCAGAGTAATGTTTAGTGTTTTTCTCTACATTTCTTCATGGTTTAAGATCTGTTTTTGCAATTCAAATATGTTGATCAGAGGTGTTCAAAGGTGCTCTATCTAGAGTTTTAGATTTTGGATCATTCGATAGAGGAAGTTGTGTTCACCAATGTGTGAACTGTAATCTAGTATTGTCTAGGAGAAATGGTTTTTCTCTGCATTTCTCTACATGATGGTTTCTAGTTGTGTGGATCTAGAAGTGTGCTTATATTTCTCATATCTATCTTCAGCCTGAGTTGTGTTGAGTTTTGGTGATTTTCAAGGTTGGATTCATCAGTTATAGTATGTGGAAGGTTAATTAGTTATACATAATGAGTATGTTGTTTAGGTGTATGATGTTGTGAAGGATTTTTTAGATTTCAAGGTGTTGATGGAATATACTATGTTTAAGTGTTGTGTGTGGTCCATGATTCATTTTTGGATTTGGTGAAGTGTGTACTTAAATGTTTAATGGTGTTAACACAGGTTCGACCAACCTTAGGTGTTTACACTAATTAGAGATATGCTTTGGTGTTTGTGGAAGCCTGACATGGTGTGCATATGTGGATTTAGGTCTAGTTAAGGTGTGATATGGTCCACCTTCATTCCTCTCCACCATGAGAATGTTTTGATGCCGACCTAATTTAAATTTGCACAGCTGAAGTGCATAGCTAACCTTACAAATTATTTTCATGGTTGAGGATGGTATACATATGTGTTGAGTTAATGAAGGATTGCAGAGTGAAGTGTGTGTGATGGGAATTATGATGTGAAGTGCATTATGAGCTTTAACAACTAATACTATTGGAAGCAGTAAGTAGAAGGTGTCTACATTCTATAGAGAGAGTGTGAATGTTCTAGTGAAGCAATGGTGGAACTTTTTTGTTGCTTTGAGATAGATTTCTCATTATAACAATCTTATATCTTCTTCTTTCTATTCTAGCAGTGATCCATTGGTAGTGAGCCCTTCTTTATTTTGGGAAGTGAGCCCTTTGGTAGTGAGCCTATTATATTCAATGTTGCAATTACTTTATATTGTGGTTTTTCCCTTCTTGGGTTTTCCATGTCTGGTGTTATCATGTGTATGGATGTGTTTGCATTACTCTTTCTCATGTTTATGTTTTTCTAATGCATGATAAGGTTTTAATGGTTGTTAAGGGTTTAAGGATTAGTACATATCTAAACGTTAATAAGGGTTTGATGTTTTAATGTACAACTAATTCACCCCCCCTCTCAGTTATCTTATGTATTCAACAATTGGTATTAAAGAAAGTTTCCTTTGAAGAAAGCTCAACCACTTGAGGTAGATCTAGGATGACACACAAGAAGGAGGCTCCTCTATTTGATGGATGTGATTATGCATTCAGGAAGACTAGGATGGAAGGTTTTCTTATTTCTCTAGGTTTTGGAGTTTGGAAGTCTATTGAAACTAGATATACAATGCCTGCAAATGGTCCAAGTATTGATGATGAGATCAATGGAAAAGTAAGGTATAATCTCTTGAGTGTTCTTTCTAGTTCAGAACATGTGATGTTTACGAGTCTTAAAACTGCTAGTGAGATTTGGAAAAAGATGGAAAGTATCTATGAAGGAGATGATAAGGTCAAGTAAGCAAATATGTAGAATCTGAAGACTAAATTTGAGACCCTAAGGATGACAAAAGATGAAGATTGTTGGAATTTTGTGTTGTCATTGATCTCGATAGATCTTTGTTGTTGCATTGATATCAATAGGTCTATGGGGAGATTGTTGGAAGTCTATGAAGATGCTTTGAATAGTTCTATTATGTTGCCATTAGTAGTATCACTAATGTAACCTCTAGTGTTTATTTGATGAGCATGTGTTGGTGATGCTCAACCTCTTATGTGGTTGAGATGTTGAGAAGGTGTTCCAGATATTGAGTACATGCTTATGGTGCTTGGTTTCCAAGTGATTTTGAGAAAAAATGAATTAAAGAGGAAATAGTATGGTGAAGAGTGTTTAGTGTTACAGAGTGGTGTTTAGTGTTTTGAGCCATATTTCTTCATGGTTTAAGATCTACTTGTGCAATTTGGATATGTTTGATTAGAGGTGTTCAGAGGTGTTATATCCAAAGTTTCAGGTTTTGGATCGTTGTGCAATGTTCACTAGTGTGTGAACTATGTAAGCAATGTTGTCTGGGAGAAATGATTTTGCTCCACATTTCTCTGTAGTTTTGGTTTTTGGTCTTTCAAATCTAGAAGTGTCCTTATATTTCTTGTATCTATCATCATTCTGAGTTGTTTGTGTCTTGGTGTTCTACAAGGCTGGATTCAGGTGTTACAATGTGTGGAAGATTAGCTGGTTGTGCAAAATGAATATGTTCTTCTGGTGTATGATGTTGCAAAGGATTTCTTAGATTTCAAGGTATTGATGGAATATTCTAAATTATTTTAAAGTGATGTTTGTGGTTTCCAAGTCATCTTTGAATCAAAGGAAGCATGTATTTAATTGTCTAATGGTGTTAACACAGGTTTGGCTGACCTTGGGCGTTTACACTAATTGCGGATATGCTTCAGTATTTTTGGAAGCATGGTGTGGCATGTTTATGTGTATTTAGGTCCTATTAAAGTGTGATGTGGTCCACCTTCATTCATTTCCACCATGAGAATATTTTGGTGCTAACCTAATTTGAATTTTCATGTTTGAGGTGCATAGCCAACCTTGTGAATTATTGAGGATGGTATATATGAGTGATCATTTGATGGAGGAAAAGTAAGAGAAGTGTGAAATGTGAAGTGTGAAAGTACAAAATGCAGTGTGAGATTTAATGCCTAAGACTACTAGAAGTAGTGAGCAAAAGGTGTCTACATTATACAGAGAGAGTGTGAATGTTCTGGTAAAGAAGTGGTGGAACTTTTTTGTTGCTCTGAGATGGATTTCTCATTGTAACAATCTTCTTTCTTCTTCTTTCTAATTTATTAGTGATCCATTGGTAGTGATCCCTTATTTTCTTTTGGGAAGTGATCCCTCTGAAAATGAGCCTATTGTATTTGGTGTAATTAATTTATATTGTGAGCTAATCCTCACTGTGGTTTTTCCCTTCTTGGGATTTTCACATAAATCTGGTGTTCTCATGTGTTTGGATGTGTTTGCATTACTATTTCTCATGTTTACATTTTGTTAATGCATGATAAGGGTTTAATGGTTTTTAAGGGTTTAAGTACTAATGCAGATTTGAATTTTATTAAGGGTTTTGATGTTTTAATGTACAACTAATTCAGCCCCCTCTTAGTTGTCTTGTGTATTCAATAAGTGGTATCAGAGCAAGCTTCCTTGGAAAAAATATTACCTGCTTGAGGTAGATCTGGGATGGTGCACAAGAAGGAGGTTCCTTTGTTTGATGGATCTGATTATGCATTTTGGAAGACAAGGATGGAAGGTTTCCTTATTTCTCTAGGGTTTGAAGTTTAGAAATCTGTTGAAACTGGATATACAATGCCTGCAAATGGTTTGAGTACTGATGATGAAATCAAGGCATATAGAAAAAATGGCAAAGAAAGGTATGCTCTTTTGAGTGGTCTTTGTAATTTACAACTTGTGAAAGTTACGAGTCTTAAAACTACTAGTAAAATTTGGAAAAATATGGAAAGTATCTATGAAGGAGATGATAAGTTCAAGAAAGAAAAGATGCAAAATTTGAAGATCAAGTTTGAAAACCTAAGGAAGAAAAAACAAGAAGATATTACAAGATACATACATAGAGTGGATGGAGTTTTTAATTCCATTAGAGTTCTTGGTGGAAATCTAGATGAAGATGAGGTGGTAAAGAAGGTACTGAGAACTCTTACTAAATATTATAGCCATAAAGTTTCAGCTATTGAAGAAGTTCAAAATTTGAATAATTATTCTAGAGATCAATTATTTAGTGCATTAACTAATTTTGAATTGAGAGATTTTGGTTCAAGTGATGTAAAAAGGGAGACTGCTTTTAAAGTTGGAAAATAGAGATGAATGAGTAATCCGACCTAAATGATGATGTGGAAGCAAATTTTGTGAGAAGATTGAAAAAGGGCAGTAGAAAATATAGAGGAAAGTTACCTTTCAAATATTTTGACTGTGGAAAGATTGGTCATTATGCTTCAAGATGTCTCGTCAAAGCTTCAAGAGATAGACCTAAGGAGAATAAAGGTAAATCAATTAAGACAATTTATTATGTTAAAGAAGATGCCGGTATATCTAATGATGAATCCAATTATTTGGATGATGAATATGATGAATGCTTATTCATGGTTCTAAATGTTGGAACTAATTCTACTAACTCTGAGAGATGTATGAAGGAAAGTGCTTGAGAAGTAGGTCATAACATTAGAGGAGCAATGGTGACTGCTTTGTTGAATGAACAAGAAAACTGAGAGGGGGGGTGAATCAGTTGTATCAAATTAAAACATTAAAACCCTCAATAGTAATAAGATCCACATACATTCATTAAACCCTTAATTTCTTATAATTTTTAAACATGAAAAGCAGATAATAGAAACTGAAACAACAACACCATACACAAGAGAACACCAAATTCACATGGAAAGCCCTAGGAGGGAAAAACCATGGTGAGGATTAGCACACAATATAAGTAATTGTAAAACTGGTACAAAGAGGCTCACTTCTGTTGTGCTCTTAGCACACACACCTTGTTTCGAATGGGGACCCTCTTTTCTTTCTCCTTGTCGGGCTATTTTTTTTGGTCACCACCTCGTTTTGCGTGCCCCCATTTTTTGGTGTCCCGGATGGTCAATGTTGCTTCAAAATCCCACCATAAGTTGACCGTGCCTTCCCTTTTTAATTTTGTCGTGTTCTGGTACCTCGCGGAATCTCTTTGGCAGTTTGCCCCTGCTAACGGCCCCGGGCCCTGCCGGGCCCGGCCATTCGGGTTTCCCTTACCGGGTTTCCCCCTTTGCACCCACCGTTCCCAACGGCGCTCTGCTCGCGTCCTCCCAGACCCTGGGTTCTGGACCTCCGTTCTTCGTCTGCTATGTCCGTGGAGATCTTGACGCTCGTCCAACCCTTCGGACCCGGGACCCCGGAGTTCCGCTCCCGGGGTTCTGTGGGTACTTCGCCGTTCCCCACGGTGAACTTTTGGCGAAGTTCCACCTTTTGGGCCCCAACCTCCCCTTTTCCGCCGGTGATTCCCGAGTTGAACTTATCAAGCGGTCATCGTCCTACGCCTTCCTAGTCACCAGACCCCGAGTCTCCTGCCACCGCCGATGAATTCAAAACCACCAACCTTTCTCCCGCCGTACCTGCATTCAATGAGGACATTAATGGTGGTGGGGAGTATAAAGGACCCGCCCAAGCCAGTCATCTTCACTTGACAGTGTTGCAGAGAGAGATCAGAACCTACTAGCGAAGCCCACCGCCTTCGAAGCCTTCATGCTCGCGTCCATTTCCTTTGTTTGTCGACCACTGGTGGATCCCGCACCTTCCCTCATCGAGTGTTTGAGGTAGGTTCTCCATTCACCCTCCCGAGCATTATTTTTGTGATTTCTAAGGCTTAAAATGAATAAAAAACATGAAAATGACATGTGAGCGATAAAATACGACACCATAAACAAAACCCATGTCATCGAAAGTTGAATAAACCAACGCGCCATCTCCATGCTCAATTCGGAGCTTTATCTCCATGCTGTCGATTCATCACAGGGGGCATTTGTGGCCCTTGGGCCTAGATGCTCCCTTCGCCAAGCATGTTTTCTTTCACCGAGCTCGGGTCCTATCAGTCGGGGAGACATCATCGATAGGAAAGACCTCTCCCCGATTTAGAAATCTTACGTCGAAGGCTCCCTCTGTCGGCATAACATGGCCCAGTCGGCAAGACATCTCCCCGCCTAAAGGTTTTCCTGCCGACATCCTCATTCGACATGACATTCGGATGTCACCGAGACATCTCTCCGAAGATCAACTTCCCGCCGATGAACTTTCTTCCTGACGGTCGCCATGACTTCGCCTGGTCGGTGAGACCTCTTGCCGACTTAGAATCCTATGCTGAGGGCTCGCTTTGCGCTGCCCTGAGACCCGTCATCTTTGGCAAGACATTATGCTTTTGCCAAGACATTGCAATGATATTGTTTTCTTTTGGTGAGTGCATGACATCCTTTCGCCGCCCGGGTCCTGAGCTTCCTTTCGCCGTTTGGAAAACCCTGTTGAACCTTGAACGACCTTAACTGTATCGGGCTCAGCACTCTGGGGCTCTATCCCAAGATCGCCGTTTCAAAAATAAATCCCCCCTAGCCTTCCATTCGTCGGGCTCCGGCTTTTCCATTGCCGCGAACACGAGATGGGGAAATCCAACGGCCGAAGCTGTCCCCAGGCCCGGTCCGCACCTTGACAGTTGGCAGGACATTTGAGAGTCAGCGAGACCTTTCCTCGAGATGGATTTTCACAACGACTGAAACTTTTGGTCGCCAAGACAAAAGAAGAGTCTCACCGAGTTACATAATCCGCTTTGCCCGCTTCGCTATAGCTTTCAGATATTGGGGAGACCCTATGTCGATTATATAATGTTTCACCGAGGGCACTCACTTATTCACATGTCACTGTAACAACCCCGTTATCATGCCGACAGGACGACGCCATCATTCCATTTGGTGAGACCCCGGGCACCTCGCCAAGACTATACACCAAAATGAATGATCTATGCCGAGCACTTACATTTTGTTCTATTTTTGCTAAGACATTTTTTCCTTCTTACCGACAGAGACCTTATCGTGATATTGGCGAGACATAATGATGTCGGGGAAACCTCATGTAGAGTGCTCTTGCTTTACCGAAAGCCACCCCGAGCTAGCCCTTTGTTCGCTAGGAGAAAGCAGATCTCACACCGAAAGCCATCGTTACCTGTCGGGAAGACCTGACCTTTTCGTTGTGACCTCCTACCGTAAACTCATGCTTGGCCGAAACGAAACCCGAATGTCATTCGACGGGACACCACAAGCCTTATGCCGATAGAATCCACCATAGTCTCACCGAAAGTGTATTCAAAGGGAATCCATATGTAAGGTCGGCGAGACCGAGGGTCTCTCACTAGGAGCTTACGACGATAGCAATGACTCCCCCCGATATGCATCCCTTACATCTCAGTTGGCGTGACAAAACAAAATCGCTGTGACAATTGTTGATAACCCAACTCTCACCGAGGACCCATATGCACAAGTCGGGGAGATGAGCCGAGTTCGATAAGACACAACCCCAACAATGAAACCTCTGCCAATAGGTGAATGCACAAGACTTGTGATCGTCAAGACATCAAAGGGGGTTATGCCGATAAACCTGTAGCATGTAAATGTTAGAATAAAACAACATGGGTGTTGGGAGGACAGTCATGGACCTATGCTGATATGGACCCAGACATGAAAATGCATAACTCGACTAATTCAATGGGGAAATATAGCAAATTACAGATGAAGTATGAATGTGGTAGGACCAGGTCATCCCTGCTCGACGTCCGTCCGACTTCTGGGCTCCGCCATCTGGGAGTCCTCTCCTCGTCCGCCGTTCCGAGGGGAAAATCTCGCCTGCCCCTTCGAGCTCCGGGCTTCGCCCTTCTGACCGCCGTAGGACTGAAAATGAAATCAAACGGCGGACCCTTGTGCCGAGTCCAGTCTTGCTCTTAGCTATCGGCGAGTCATTCATCTCTCACCAAGACCTCACCCCGCAATAGGACCTTACGCCGACTTGCCTTCCCCTGTGACCGCCGGGCCGCCGCCTCTGGACTTCCCCCCAATGATAGCCGTTCCAAATGGCGAAAGATGAATAGCTTCCCAATGCCCTAGGCCCGAGCGCTCAAATGGGAAATCAGTCTTTTGACTGCCTTGCAACTCACCGGACCTCGGACCCCGGAGTTCCACCTCTGGAACTCCATTTATGATTCACCATTCCCTAACTGCCATCTCCAGATGGCTCTCCGGCTCGGGACTTCCGGATTCTCCTAAACCAATCCAAATGAGCCCAAATCTGAAGTCTAACTTCGACCCACATGCTCAATTTCGGTCCTCTTCATTGCGAACCTTTCAAATTATCAAATTCGACCAAAGAAAATCTCTGGGAGCCCTCCGCCCTATTTGTCTCTCCAAACGGCATTCCTGCTAGGGAAGTCCGGCCCTCCGGGCCCAAACTGTCTGAATGCCTTCAATAAAAAGACCGATGACATCAAGAGATAAAGTATCATGTTATGCTTGATAGATTATTTAAAATGGATTTCATCTTTGGGATTTCAACTAATGTGAATGCTTTCGTGATCAATTACACTGACTACGCCTTTGCTTGCAGAATATATGGAATCGGGTGTAGGACCTTCAGGGGCACCCGTCGAGAAGGAAAAAGGGAAGAAGTCAGGAAAGACCCCTCGAGGGAAAGAGGACAAGGACCAAATGAAATACCAGTTCCAGGGTGAACCTCTACACTCAAAAATTACCACGAATTGGAAGGAAATCACTGACACCAACATAGGCCATGTCGATATTGATGAATTCACACAAAGGGTTAGGGTCAATCCAATGACTAAGAATGCAAGATTGATAAGAA
Organism: Sequoia sempervirens; assembly: GCA_007258455.2. NCBI lineage: Eukaryota > Viridiplantae > Streptophyta > Pinopsida > Cupressales > Cupressaceae > Sequoia > Sequoia sempervirens. The sequence goes on from VDFB02105785.1 coordinate 454,007,096, forward strand.
AAAGTGGAATAGCAAAGGCTGCTGGATTCCCTCCATCCCTCGTGGCCCCCGAGTTGGTCATGGCTTGTCGGGAGGCATTTCAACCTGACACAAGGACAATCATTGATAGAGAGGGCAACGTCCTCGCCAACATGTCAGCTGAGGGGATCACGAATACTTTCCACATCCCTACTTTTCAAGAGATGGAAGTCTCCACCATAGAAGAATGTCAGGCGGCATGGGATGATAATCTGGTGGGCTGTAGGAAGTCAATAAATCAGCAGTGGCTTAAAGAAAGGCGGGGCAGCGCTGCGAAGGTTCCTCACGAACTCTTCCACAGTGATTTCCATGAAGATTATCACGACTTGGTCACAATGTTAAGCAGGGTTATGGGTCTTCCTACGGCCGCCTTCTTTCAGGAGTGGATGGTGTACTTCGTCGAGCAGATCCTCCGGGGGAATGATGATGTTACAACAAAGACCTCATTCGATTAGGGAGGTATAATTAGCAACTGCTTTCATGAGCAGTTCCTCAATGTGAAAAAGAGCTCCAAGTTCTATATGACTTTGTACCTCGTGTACTCCTTGGTGGACCAGAGACAATACAATGGGTTATTTGTGGCACCCGATCGGGAGCAAGGTCGAAAGCTCAAGGTTTATGATAGATACCCCCAGCTCCAGTACAGAAACTTCAAAAGGGAGTACTGCAGAGTAAACGACGCCTTCATTGGCCATATTATCAGAATGATTTCTGGAGACTTCGAGAGGAGGGTCTCCCACAGTGCTAGGGCATTTTTGAAGTAGTATGCCTTCCTCTTCATTCAGTACCCGAAGTTCACATACATCCATGCCTAGGGCTTCACTGAAAGGCCAAACAAGTTGCCTCGATACCCCAACGACCAAATCATCTTACTGGAGCTTTCTTGACAACTCCAACACATACAGGCAATCTTCAGTAGCAAACACATAGTAGGGATCTCCTATCCCATGACTCTCGGCTAGGGCATGTACCGGCTGCAAACTTCCCAGTGTGCTGGTAACTCTGAGAAGGAACTAAAAGATTACCATTTCTACCTACACACTGCTTGCCCACGGATAGACCCATATGGTCACGTCAAAAAGGCACTAGGGCCGAGGTTTGCCCATCTTCACCACATCGAGGATTTCTGGGTAGACTGCCAGGATGATAAAGAAGTATGTGCAAGGCACTATATGCGAATAACTACGCAGTTTGTAAGAAAGGTGCAGCCATTCCCCATACCGGACCAGGTCGAAGAAGACGAGGCCACCATAATGCACCCCAGGTACCCTGCAGTCGCCAATTTTCCAATACCAATAATAGATTGGGACGAGCAGGAGGTCGATGACCTTGATACCATAACCCAGCCAATCTTGGCTCGTACTAAGGAGTGGGTTGATGGACGGATAGCCCAATTGAAACAGCAAGAGGTGATTTTGACTTACAAAGGGCCCAAAAGTGAGCCAGGTGCCATAGAGGATGCCGCTGCCACCACCTCAACTAGTGGGACATCCAAGTCTCCTCCGGTCACCAGATTCAAGAAGAGAAAAGAGATAGAAACAAGGCAGTCTCCTGACCCCAGGGTCTATACAAGGAAGGATTTAGGGGGTTCACCCTCCAAGAGACTAAAGCAAATAGAAGGCACCACAGAGCAGCCATTAGTCCGAGAAGAGGAGGCCAAAGATACTAATCAAATCAAGCCTGTCCTGGCTCTCCCTGCTTTGGTTCCCCCACCTACCTCTCTGGCCATGATTGCCACATCCCCGCCGGCAGTGGACATCTTCGTCCATCTTGCCCCTTCACCCCCGATCGAGCCTGTGATTGTAATTGACTCCTCCTCTGCCATGACTACTCCCCCTTCCTCCGCTGCCATGTCACCAACCACATCGCTCCCTCTGGCGACAGTAACAACACCCATTCCCACTTCCACCATGCCTGAGGCTCTCTCGAGGCATATGCAAAATCTTCCCCCTAAGCTCTCCCAGATCCGAATGGATCCTGCTCTTCAAGCAGCCCTTGCACAAGTCCTCGCTATTGCTCAGCCTTCAAAACCGCCGACAGGGCCACCGGCTATGGAAGCCACCATGCTAATCTCTAAGGAGTGGGAAGAACAAGAGCGGGAAGCCTTGAGGCCCTTTGAGGAGGAAGCCGATGAATACCACGAACACCCGAAGTACGAACATCGAACCATTGATAGGGTGGCTTATGAGGAAGAGGAAACTGGTTCCTCAGAGAGTGGGGACGAGAAGGATAACACTGATGGCACTAGTGGTAGGGTAATCATCCAAGCCTTCGATGATGATCTTGAGGAAGAGCTGGCCCGGCAGCCGAAGGGAACTGAAACAGAGGCAGAAAGGTCGCCCCTTGAGAAGGAAAAAAAGCAGCGAGAAGATTTACCTGAGGGTGGAACCCAAGTTGTCAAGAGCCCCGAAGTTGAGCACTCCAAGGAACCTGTGCATGAAGTTGAGGGTGCTGAGGAAAAGAAAAAGGAAGAGACAACAGGAAAAGAAAGTCCCATGCAGCAACTGTCTACCAGGCCTCCTATTAAGCGCATTGTGTTTATCTAAGACTCCGATGAAGAAGAAGGAGATGTTGCTAAGGAGGAAAAAAAGTCCCCAGAAGATACAAGAGCGGAAACCTTAGCCTTGACCGAGAGAGGCGAGGGTGGTCATGGATCACCTAAGGGTAAGTCCGCCGTGCCAGAATGGTTGAAAAAAAACTTGAGAGAAGAATTCCCATATTAAAGGACCCAAGGGAAAAACTAGAAGCCATCTTAGCCCGAGCTCAGATTACCACAAAGAAGGAAAAGAAGCTTAAGATCCGATCCAAGGTAACGATGGATGCTTCTGGGTCTCGAGCTGTGCAGGTGGCCACACTTGTAGTAGGTCAGGAAGGAATAACTTACAACGTCTCCACCATGGATCTAGGGACCACCACTAGAGAACAAAAGGTGGGGCATCTTGAAGAGTCAGTGGCCACGGTGGTACAGTTGATAAGGCTATAAGATAACGCAAAAGAATGGAGCTACCAGGTGTTGTGATATGAAATCTTTGAAATAGACAAGCTCCAGGAAGTCATCCTCAAGTTCATAGAATACACAACATCAAGAAGGCAAGAAGACAACCCTGTCAAGAATGAAGAGCTCCCTAAAGAGCAGCTACAGTAAAACAACAATTAGCTAAAGGATAAAGTGCTACAGTGTCGTCACTAGAAGACAAAGTAGGGAAAAGGACAAAATGTAATTTTAAACTGTGATATAGTGGGGGTTGGTGAAACCCTATTTTGTAATGAATCTTGGCCACACAATAAGAATTAATCTTGGCCATTCATTTGACTTTTGGGGCACTATAAATAGGGCTCTCCTCTCATTTGCAAAGGGAGTTGAGTTGTTGTAAAGACATGCTGCAGAAATTTATAAGGAAAAGACATTGACTTGGTGCATTTTATGAGTTTCTCACATGTTGCTTGATTCAATCTCCATTGTTAGGTGTTTAACTTAGGTTTTATTGCTGTTCTAGTTAGCTGTTTTCTTGCTTTGGTAGATTTTAGGAATGTTGTCCTGTGACCATGAAAATTCCTGCTGTGTTAATGACTTCTCAGTATATTTTTTGTTGTTTGCTGATGGTGTAGCTGTGTAAAGTTAGTCTAGGCTTGAATTCAAAGCTGCTCCAAAACTTTTATCTTTGTTCATGCATGTACATGGTGAATGAAAGACAACATTTGCAGACCTTAGAAGATAGCACAAGTTCCACGATACTGTGAGATTTCTGGTTAAGTGGAATATTGTTTCAGGAAGCTGTCCATTGCAGGATCATCATCACTGTTCACAATTAGTTGCATCTAGGAACTCTCTCTCTCCCCTGCCCTTTTTTCCTTTTTTTAATGAGTGACCTATGCAAAGGTTCATTGCACATTGTAAAACCAAATCTAATGATAAAATGGAGTTCAAGACTGTTGTTTGAACCTACAGCAAAAGTGCAACAACCTCTCCATCTTAGGAACTCCATTTCAAGATCCAACCTCCCATGCTTTGTAATCCCTACATAAGACCGCCTTGTGATTCCAGCAAATCACATCAAACAACTGAGATATTCTAAGCACTGTCAAGACCTGACATTAGAGACCTTGGGATAGTGTTCTGCAATCTGATTGTGGAAGATTGTCTTTCAAGAGAGGTAGTGCATCTACGCATTGCCTATGTTGAGAAGTGCATCTACGCACTGCCTATGTTGAGAAGTGCATAAAAAACACATCAACAACTTCCAAAATAGAAAGAAGAAAGAAGATAGAATGTTACATAGAGAACATGATCTCAATGCAACAAAGAATCCACCACAATAGCTCCAACAACACTCACAACCTTCAAGAGATAAAGATACCTCCAGCTCACTGCATTCAACAATATTGCATTATAGATCACACTTCATTTCATATCTTTGTACTTAATTTCACATTACAACACTCAACTCTATTCCACACTTCATCTTGCATCAACTCACCTTGCATTTATACCATCCACAAATTGAAAAACATCTTCAAGTTGGCTATACACAACTTACACTTTACAAATTCAAAAATAGGTCGATACTAAGCATTCCCACGATGGATAGGAACAAAAGTGGACCAATAAAAAACTTAATTGGGACTCAAATCAACTCTCATATGCCACACTATACCTTCATCAATACTTAAACATCTTCGAATGTAGTGTAAACACCAGGTTGATTGTTTCCCATTCAAACACCATTAAAATTGAAGTACACACTTCCTCAAATCCAAGGACAACTTGAAAACCACACACCATGCTTCTAGAAAATATAGAATAATCCAAAAAACACCTAAGATCCAACAAATTCTTCACACCAATCCACACCTTTAAAATGTACACGACTTGTACACTCAAACCACTCTGCTAAACACTATAACTCAAAAAGCTATCTTTCAGAGCACCAAACCATGAATCCTCTTGACACAAGCAATATATAAAAACCATCAACATACCTTTAGAATCACAAGACCTGAAGAAAAACTACAGAGAAATGTGGAGAAAAATATTTCTCTTAGACACCTCTATAAGAACCACTGCAAAACCAATTCACACACTGGTGAACATAACTTCTTCTGCACATCGATCTAGAAGCAAAAATTCTAGATATAGCAACTTTGAACACTTCTAACCAACATATACAAACCATGCAAGCATGTATTCAACCCAGAAGAAATGTGGAGCAAAACCAGAACATCTCTACAACACCCTGTTTCCTCTTTTTATCAATTTTCTCAATATCCTCAACATCTTTATCACTACCACAACCATAATCAGAAGAATGCAACTAATCAAAGCAATAATATCTCTCAACCACTAAACAACTTACACAAATTATGAAACAAGCTTGTTGACACCAATAATAACACCTTGATACTTGCAACAATCCCCCCCTTTGTCATTGATGGCAACACAATATGTAAAAAACCATCAAAGAAAACATACACAACATTCTTGCACTCACTCCTAATAAGATATTCTCTCCCTATCTCTCCCCCTTTCAACTTTTTTTTTTTCACATGCTTCACTATCCCCCTGTATAGATATAATTTTTCACATGACACTCTCTCCCCCTTTGACATCAACGAAAAATTATAAAATATTTTGCATTATTCTCCCCCTTTGACATAGAACCAAGATAATTGCTACTGCTATGAATACCCCCCCTTAGAAGTATACACCAAACAAATCAACAACCTCTGCAAAATGACAACACTCACTCCATACTACAACAATGTCACTACCTACTCCCCTTGAGAGGTAGCCACCAACATCAGTCCAGACAGAGAATGAATCCATAAATGCATTAGATTGATGCATCTCCATATGTATCTAGTTCAATGAAGGAGGGGAAATAACCCCCAACTTCTCTTGGAGATACTCAAAAGTATCCTTAGGAAGAGCCTTAGTGAATATGTCAACAATCTGATCCTTTGTAGGTACATACTCAAGCTTTACTTCATTCTCCACAACCTTCTCTCTTAGAAAGTGATATATGATTGAAATATGTTTTGTCCTTGAATGCATCATAGGGTTCTTTGAAATATTGATTGCACTTGTATTATTAAAAAAGATAGAAATAGGCTCATCATACACTACTCTTATATCCTTCAATGTTTGCCTCATCCACTATACTTGTGTGCAACAAGATGCTTCTACAATATACTCAACCTCTACAGTAGATAACGAAACTAAATCTTGTTTCTTACTTAGCCATAATACCAATCTTCATCCAAGAAAGAATACACCACCACTTGTACCTTTTCTGTCATCCACACAACCAGCCCAATTTGGATCTATGTAAGCACTCAATATGAAATGAGTATCCTTAGGCTACCACAAGCCATAATATGGAGTTCCCTTCAAATATCTAAATATCCTCTTCACAGCTACAACATGTGTCTTGTTTCTCTTATCAGCCTTAAGTGGGTTCATCAGCCTTACTCAGTTTGCAACCACTAACCATAGGAGTACATACCGATTTGTAGTCTTCCATTCCAAACTTCTTCAAAATTTAATGAACATACTTTGATTGTAAAATAAATATGCCTTTGTCTATTTGATTGATTTTTAGCCCAAGGAAGAAATTCATCTCCCCCAACATAGACATTTCAAACTCTTTTTGCATCTCTTCTGCAAATTTCTTGCACATAACTTCATTTCCTCCAAAAATTATGTCATCAACATACACAACCATGATTAAGATTTGATCTTTTTCAACCTTAAAAGCTCTAGGAGTGCTTCAATACATATAATGCCTTCTTCAATCTGCAAACCATATTAGTTTATCTGACAACTAAATTCCTTCTAGTTGTTCCAATTAAACTTCTTCTTTCAATTGTCCATTCAAGAAAGCAAAATTCACATCCATCTGATAAACTTTAAATTCCTTATATACTGCAAATGCTAGAGACATCCTGATCGCTTTGATTCTAGCCACCAGAGCAAATGTAACCTCAAATTCTATTCCTTCAACTTGTGAGTAACCCTTACACACAAGTCTTGCCTATTTCTTACCAATTCTCCATTCTCATTCAACTTGTTTCTAAATACCCACTTAGTACCAATTATGTTCTTATTTTTAGGTCTAGGAACAAGTTACCAAGTCTGATTCTTCTCAATCTGCATTAGTTCTTATTTCATTATTGTTGACGATGATTTTACTAGCAACAAACAGGGCGGATAAATTCTTCACAAACAAACTGCAAAGAGCCTATCCTTCTTGAAAGATATGGAACAAAGACAATCTAAAAGGGGATTCTGCTTTAACAGGAAAAGATTGGCTTCAGTTCAATCCCAAGCCTCTGATAACTAGGTCATGATTGCACTAGGGCCACTCTCGGGTATGATGTGATATTGTTGTTAATCTCAAAAGGACTACGGTTGTTTAGAATTGTATATTTTAGGCACTGAGTTTTCGATTGGATCATAAAGACAAGTATCATAAAATCAAAAGATTTTCAATAATATTTCATGAACTTCACAAATTCTTCGCTATCACTTAAGTAGATTTAGCATTAAGCATTCAACAATTTCATAGAAAATGAAATATTTTCAATAAAATTCCATCCATTCATTTAATTTTGGAACATTTTCAAGAATTTAAACATCTACTCTAAAATAAAGCATAAAAATATTGAAAATTAAAATTTTCTCCCGGTTATTCTCCATGCATGCCCCAAAGAATCAATTAAAACAAAGCAAACTGCTTTATACTTCACCAGATTGCTTCACAACTACATATAAAACAGTGCAAAATTTTAAAGAGAGGGAGTTTTAGTTTGGAAACTGAGTAGGTTCTATATGCACCCTTAAATGGCGCAGCATACAGTCTTGTTCAATTGAACTAATAAAACCAGCTACAAAAGATTCATGAGATAGGTAGCTATCCAATTGGCTTTGATATTAATCAATGTATACGTGCATACAAAGTTTTATGCCGGAATGATTCAGAAAACAGGAAAAAAGAACAAAACTTGAAAAAAAATTATGCTCTTCTAACATCCACAAATTCTGAACTTAAAAAAAAAAAGGGTATCCTCTGGCCTTTTATAGAACAAAAGGCTCAGATAAGATAATACAAATACATGAGAGGAAATCCAAGGGACCAATCACATCAAGGCACATGGAAAGTACTGACTAATAGGAGAATTGTAATCAAAGTCAACGAAAGTCAACTCCAATTGCACGTTGAAACTCTTCAGGTGTTAATCTTTAATTATCAGGGTTCTTTCTTGGAACCAAACAAATCTTCTCAAACAAAATATAGGAACTTCCCAAAAATTCAGAGTAATAAGGTGGAAGTATTGTTCCTACATCTTAGGTTCCTCCTCAATTTTAACATTCTAGGAATGAGCCACTCCCAGAATAAGTACACTTCTCTACTGCATGCTTGAACTCTAGAGTCTCGAGATTCCGGTATCTAGCACATCTTTGCAACAAACTCCAATCTAGCATGAGCTTTTAAAGTGCATCATTGAACCTGGCAACATCATCAAATCTGTTCGCAAATACAATTTGCCTGACCGTCTGTACCCAAACTTTGCATTGCAATCTATATCTCCTACAATCACAAATTCCACACATTAAATCCCTTTTTTTGTTAAAACATATTCATAACATCTCATGTAAATAAAACCATTATTCAAATTTTAGTACAAAATTCTCATAAATAACACACTTTCTAGCATATCATAAATCCTCACATATATATAACGAATTACCGAAATCATTAGATAACCTCAAAACTTTTAAAATTTTCATTTCACATTGCAACCCGGTACCCGGTATTCATCTTTACCCATGAAATTTCTCGAACTTCGGTTCTACCAGACTTCCATCTTACTGGACTCCATCCTACTAGACTCCATTTTTTCAAAGTACAAACATTGGACTGGAGCCTTCCATTCAAACTCACGTTACCTTTTTCCTTTTCAAACGTTTACAGTTCCCAGTACCTGGTACCCAAAACACTTACATCACGAAGTACTCTTTGATTAAAGATTTATCTTTTCTTTTCACTTCCGATGATCTTTCAATTTGCTAGGTTCTACCATAAGAGTTATTTTTCACTTGGTTCCCCAAGTCTTTTAGTCTTGGGGCATGTTGTGAGACCACACAACAACTTGCAACCAATAAAACCAAATTTGAAATTAAATCACCAGTCGTAAATTATAATTTATACATATTTTAAAACAATAACTTTTACCTTTACCTAGATTCTGGCATAAAAAAGTAAAACTCCACTAGAAACATCCATGTGTACTCTGATTAATTCTAGTTTTTGGAACTCAATGAAAAGAATCAGTTCATTAACATTGAACTACATAATATAGTAATCCTCTAAAGCCAACTAGGGATAGAGCCTTGCTGCCAGTCAAGTGTCCATAGCCCCGACAAGGTTATCTATGTAATTCCCCCCAAACATAGCTCTACCGCCAACCAGGCATCTATAGCCCTAGTAGAGTTATTTGGATAGCCTAAAGAGTTGATTTTTCTTTTTAGATATAGCAATGATAGCTCATTTTTTCTCTTCTGATATTTCGATGATAGATCTTTTATCAACTTACAAGCAATGATGCCCCGCTATTAGGTTGGGAATTATAGTGGTAGCGAAGGTTACTTTTTTATTTTTCATTCAATGCAAATCCCTTCATCAATTCACTACTTCCCAAAAAATCATTTAATAATTTCCTGTAGGTGCATGTTTCCAGCTAAATTTCACTACTTTATGCCAAATCCTAGCTAATTGTAACTCGCTATATGTTGGAAAATATGCATAGATTAAAATTTAGCAATAGACAATTTAATCACCAAATTTAAATCTAAATTTAGAAACATTAGTTACCACCCTTCCGATTAAATTTTATGAAAACTACTAAAAATTCTGCTAGCAATTCCGATTTGACGGCGCTGCACTTCATTAATGGATCGGAAATGTCATGATTACCTTGAAACGCAATCACATTATTCTACATTACATTTGTACGCCTTATTTCATGTGTATTATTTCTCTCAACTTACCCGGGTGATGACGTGTACTGCCCTGTCGGCTTCATTTTCCTTTCTGTTTTGCACACATAAGCACCTCCATAATTAATATGACTCTTAAAAAAAATGAAATGACCACTATTAACTTCAAAATCTTCAATTTTCTTGATTCACAATCTTCGTACAACTCAAATTTGAAGCAATTTATCACCAACTATGTGTAAAGAATTAATTTGATTTAACATTCCGCTCTAAAGATAATTATTCAGTTGCCACCTTGCTTACAGTTTCCAAGAATTCACTCGAGGAAACTATGTACCGCAACTTCCTCACGACTCTATAAATTATGTATTTCTTTCTGAATTCTTCACACTTTTTCTTTCTAGCTTTCTTGTCTTATTTCTATAATTTTGCTCTGTGCATTCTCATTTGCTTCTTGGCCATGGATACTCCAATTTTCTTAAGCTTCTCTTGCCACTAGAATGTTTTCTTAGGAAGTATCACACTGCAAAGGATTGAAAAAGTTTTCTTCATTCAGACTTCTAGTTTCACTATGCCAAATTTGTGCTTAGTCCTTGGGGAAAAGTATGTTGAATCTTGTCGCTACTTTTGCTTCTATTCCGATGTGGCTTCTCATTTTGTAGTGTCACTTCTAGATATTGGGCTACCTATTAAAGATGTTCGCTCGACTTCCAATTTGATAGTGAGGCCTAAATATCTGGAGAATCTAGATATTATTTTATCTATTGCACATCCGACCATTGGGATTCCCTCCATGGATGATATTCCCTAGTTCCTAGAACGCAGGGAAGTGGTTCCACTCCGACCTTTCCTTACTGATCTCCATATTCATGACTTTGAAGTTCACCAGGAACTCACCTATATAGGGTATTTAGCCCTAATAGAAGAGGCGTCCCACATCGACTGAATGACTACTACCATCTGCAACTTTGCTCACTCTTTTTTTTTTTTTACTTTTTTGATCCTTTGAAACAAGGATTTTTTATATCTCATGTACATACATGACACACACACACACACACACACATATATATATATAACTTTTTGGTACATCTTAAAGTGTGTTTTACTATGCATGGTTTTATCATTTTACATTTCACATTCAATTTTAAATTTTTTTGAATTAACTCTCATGTGTAAGATAGGTTTAAGTAGAATTTGCTAATGCAGAGGCCAAACAAAGAAAAAAAAAGAAAAATGAAGAAAGAAAACTAAACTAAACAAAACCCTACAAAAGAAAACTAACCCTAACTACCCTAAATCTAACATAACAAAAGATTAACCCTAATAAAACAACTTATTTTAATTTCTATGACTATTTCCTTTGCAGTTTTGGTACGAATTACAACAGGTTTATCTTTGAATTCATTTAATAGAATTTCCAATGTTCTACTGTAACAATGAATTATCTTAATTTTTTCGTCTTTAATAATCATAAATTCAAAAGCGTACTTACCAATGACTTGGCTCATATGTATGAAAATGATCTCATTAAAGATCGATTGCACACATTTCATTTGATGCGACCATACTCTACCTTCCTCCAGCCTTGGTCCATTTCCATGAACGGTTGTGTCCATTTCTCTGCTTTCTCCTCCTCTGAAAATCTTCATGTCTTTGGTCATGTCTTCACTATGCATTTTGTTAGACCAAGATATATCACTATGTATATTGTTATTAGAGAGAGAAAAAGTAAAATTTTGATACTCTGTATCTTGCATAAAATAAAATAAAATTCTTTTTATACCTTGTAAATTTTCAATTTGGAGCAAAATACACGTGTTTCCTGCTCCTCATTATCTGCATTTTCCACATATAAGGAGAATGATGATTCATCAATACCGTTTCCTCATTTTCGATGCAATGTCTTTGAATCTCGACATTCTCACCTATTTTCCTGCAAAACGTTAGGATTTTCTTTATAATAATTGCAGTTTTCCAACTGTTTTGATGTATCAGTTAGTTTTTGAATATCTCCAATTCCACTAGGGTTGAACATTTTTCTCGTTAACAATTTGTTTCTTTTAGCAGTTAGAACTTCTTTCGTTAATGGAATCACTTTACTTATGGCCAAACTTACCCTATTTAAAAAAAAATCACACTCAAGTTCACCGTGATCAGTTGTATCATGAATTCTACACTCGGTGACCCTACCAAAAGTGAATAAACCCAAAGGATGTAATATTTGGTTAAAAATTTTCCAAATTTTTTCAACTTCCATACTGAAAATCAAGCTTGCACTCAATTTCACTTTACAAGCTTCTCACCAAACTTAGGACTAATAATTCAAAGTATCACCCTCCAATTCAAAAAAGAATAAGGCCTAAAATATTCAAAGGTTTCCCTCCTTCTAGTGCCAGTTCCTGTTGACAACGATTTTACTTGCAACAAATAGGGTGAATAAATTCTTCACAAACAAACCACAAATAGCATATCCTTTTTGAAAGATATGGAACAAAGACAATCTAAAAGGGGATTCTGCTTTAACAAGAAAAGATCAACTGGCTTCAGTTCAATCCCAAGTCTCTGATAACCAAGTCATGATTGCACTAGGGTTGCTCTCGGGTATGATGTAATATTGTTGTTAATCTCAAAGGGACTACGATTGTTTAGAATTGTATATTTTACACACCGAGTTTTTGATTGGATCATAAAGACAAGTATCATGAAATCGTAAGATTTGCAATAATATTTCATGAACATCACAAATTATTTGCTATCACTTAAGTAGATTTAGCATTAATAATTCAACAATTTCATAGAAAATGAAATATTTTCAATAAAATTCCATCCATTCATTTAATTTTGGAACATTTTCAAGAATTTAAACATCTACTCTAAAATAAAGCATAAAAATACTAAAAATTAAAATTTTCTCCCAGTTATTCTCTATGCATACCCCAAAGAATCAATTAAAACAAAGAAAACCACTTTATACTTCACCAAATTGCTTCACAACTACATATAAAACGGTGCGAGCTTTTAAAGAGAGATGGTTTTAGTCTGGACACCGAGTGATGCAGGAGCATCCAGCGGTGCATGGCAATATTGCATCACCCAAAAAAATATTTTCTTTATTTTCTTTAGTTGTTTTGAGTCTCATGATGGCACTTAAGGGGTATAAGACTGTTAGGCGTCAAAAATAGCAAAAAATAGGCACTTACTATTTTTAGTAAGTCAGCCAAAATAGACTCGTATGGACGTGAAAATTTACCCCAAGGAGCAGAGCTGAAAAAAAATTTCAGTCACGAAAGAATCACCTCAATACCCTACATGGTTTGGGAGAAATTAAAGTTTCTATCCCGGGAAATACCTCCAATGCAGCTTCAAATTCAGATATAAAACTGTGGAGGCCCCGAAATAGCTCAAAAGGTGGCCAAACCGACCTACGATGGATTTAAGTGTTGTAGAGCTCGTCGAGAGCTTTCCAACAATATGCAATAATAGAAAATTGGACACCCAGATCAAAAGTTATGGCCCCACGTAGTTGGTCCTTTAGAAAGTGAATTTCATAAAAAAATCTTCCTAGGCCAGAAATCAAATGGCGGGACTTTTGGCACTAAAACAAAAAGGGAAAATTTGTACTTTCTAGAACATTCTAGGGCGGTTATTGGGGAAAATTAAAAGGGTTAAATGGGGGTTGTAGGAGGTGGCCCTGATAGTGTTGTAGACATGGAAAATGTACCAATTGATCTTACGCACTTGATCCTGATTTACTAACATCATTTCGTCATGAATCATCTTCTTAGCTAATCATCACCATTTCACCTCTTAATTAAATAAATCATTATTTATTTGATTAAGTCATTCTCTCTCGTTAATTAAATAAATCAATGTTATTTAATTAATCCCTCTAATCTCCCTTTAATTAAATAAATCAGTTTATTTAATTAATCTCGAAAGTCATTCTATTAAATTAAATCAATTTGTATTTAATTTAATCTAACACCATCTCCCTCTTTAATTAAATAAATCAAAATCTTTTATTTAATTAAATCTAAACCATATTCTTCTCAACTTTGATTTAAATCAATCCAAAAACATAAATCAAATTGTCACATCAACTAATCTCCTATCAAATTAATCAAATCCTGATTAATTTAATCCTAATCACCTAAATCCTCTAGATTCTGCCACTTGCACATGAAAATGCATTTAAATGATTTATTAAATTTTCATTTTCTCTCAACATGGCATCTTTAGGGGAATATTCCTCCAAGTTTGAAAATCCCTCCAAGTGGATTTGTCCTTCCAACAAAGCATTTAACTCTTCTTCAATGTCCTTGTGCATTGAGCCAAGTGGCATTTAATCCATTTTCATCCCCCTCAAATATGTCATTTCACAAATTTGAAATGCCACCTAATGTCATTTATTGTGCACATTCATCAAAATGTGCTCAAGCTTCGTCCATTCACATCTTGACAAGTGGCACTTGGTCATTGGGTGTTGAATGATCCCACATTGCTTCATTTTGCTCATTCCTTCATCTTGTGATTTTATAAATAGAAGGCTTTCTTTTGTATTTTGGATCCACAACTTAGAGAAAAATTACTCTTCACATTGAGAGCTAATTTTATTCATCTTCATAGCATTTGTCATCATTTTAGCTAGATTATTGCAGATTTCACCAAGGAGTCACATTGTTCTTCATCACCAAGTGGATCAACCTTCATCAAAATCATCAAGCTTGCAAAAGAGTTGGGAAAGGGCCAATTTCCACATGAAATTGGCACCAATTCCACCATGGGATTGAGGATTTGCATGTTTAAATAGGATTTTATGGCTTCTCTTGTTTTGTTCTTCATTTTCCTTCCTATTTTGAGCATTGTAGATGAATACCACGGGGAATCTTAGTTCTAACTTGCATTTGGATTTAACTTTGTGATTGTTTGCTATGTTTGTATAGGTCTAGGATTGGGGTTCACATTTTGGTGCTAGAAGGAGGGAAAATATCAAGTTCTTAACACATTTTTTAACAAAATTTCATGGTTTTTTGTGATTTTTTTCATCTACAGGGAACTACGCCGCTATCAAAAATTCAAACTCTGACGTTGGGTTGTTGTTCTGATGCTGAGTTTTTAAATTTACAAACTGCGTCGCTGACCGAAACAACACCGCAATTGCACTCTTTTTCCCTGCTGCAGAGCGCCGCTATCAGTCATAGTGGCACCATATATAGCATCATTGAACACTTCAAACTATGATGCATATGTAGGTTGCATCGCTGGGGTGTGGTAAAAAGTTGACTTCTAATTATTTTGACATGTGCCTTTTTGCTTTGGATCATTTTGAGCTATTGACCTATTTTCTACCTCTATTTTTCTTGGATTAATCAGTTTTCGTGGGTGGAAGCAAGGAAGGAGCAAGGAATAATTTGAAGTATAACGTCATTTATCCATTGTATCAAGTGTCTTTAGACACTTTTGGAAGCAATTATAATTCCAAGTCTAAGGACTTTACCTTTTCAAGCTATTTAGGACTCACTAATTTCATTTGGGCTCTAAAAAGAATAAGGCAAAAGGTTTAAAAAGAACTTTAGGCAAATTTACTAGATTTTGTTTAAGGTTAACAATGGAACAATCAAATCTCACACTCCCTTTGGTGCTTAAAAAGAATTCACTCTTGCTTTGAAAGGATAAAATGAACAAGTGCTTTTATGTTTTGTAATCATTTACCCAAAGTAATATCACCTAAAAGACGTATGCACTTCTCTCGCGCCTGACGGAAATCTTGAGAATCAAAAGGATTTTGGTGATATTAAGTTGTGTAAGTGATTATCTTCACACTTCAATTTGGATACTAAAATTGAACAAATCTTGTGAGTGTGAGTGGAACATATTGCATGTGTTCTCTCTTTGTTTCTCAATGAAGATTGATCGAACTACTGATATGTTTGCTTGTTGTTGTTTATCTTAGAGGGCCTGCCTTGTGGGAAAAAGTAATCACCCAATGGAACGACCCAACCAGGAACACACTAAAGCCAAGCAACTTCCAACTGGCATATAAGTGTGGGTACTTAAGGAAAGGCAAGTATCATGAGGATTGTTCTGACAAGAAGGGAAACAATGGTCTCTCGCTGCATGGATGGTCCCCCACGAATGGAATGACCGCATTAAATCATTTGTTTAGAAAAGGAAAAAAACCTTAAACTATTTGTTGGTGCAAGAACGATCATTCTGAAGCTGCCCCACATTTTTACGGCTCTTAGTAGAGATGAAAAGAATGCCATGGGAGTTTCATGGGTATTGATGCTTGATTGGCCCGAGAAGTGTGTGTTGTGGAGGGGATCTAGTGTGGTCAAACATCTAGTCATCCCTTAAGAGTAGGCATAGTTGGAGAAATCCAAGTGGGGATTCAACAAATATTGTCTTTCATATCCATAGGGTTGTACATGTTCTTGGAAACAAAACACTTTGCTTGAAGCGAAAACATGGAAAAACAAACATTCAACATGATCATTAAATTTCAAACCCTTTAGGAAGCAAATATCATTGAAAAAATTCAAGTGTTATTGCTTTCCCTAGGGATTCTATCCTTAGAGGTTTCTAAACATTCATATTTACATCTCAATTTGCTTAGTAAAGTCAACAATAGGAAACTTTTTCCTTAATTTCCTTGATTTCCACATAAAACACTTTGTGGGATGATAAGAGGTTAGGACATTAGACATATAGTTTGAAAGATTAATCAAGAAATGTTTGTGGTAAAAAGAAGTCACTAAGGAAAGCTAAGAACAATTGAACCCCACATATGTGCTTCATCCAATGATTTCAAAAAAGATCAAAATCCGGAAACCCAAGATCAAAGCTCTTAGTCCAAAAGCTCATCAAAAGCGTCTCTCAACACTCTATGAGTTTAGAGAGAGATTGGTCTTCAATTTTTACAAAAGAGCTTCAAGGAACAACCCCAATTTGTATTCATTTTATTATTGTCAAAATCTGAGACTTTTTAAACAATTTGAGCATCTTGTATGAGAAGTAAAGTGTGTTCCTTAAAACCGAGGCCTTGTAAAAAAGGAGTCTTTTTAGGTACACATAGGATCAAATAAAAATATTCATCCATATTTCAAACATAAACCAAAATCACCTCACCAACAACTCTTGAAAATCTTGAAACCATCCTTTATGCTAGACTTTTTGGCAAATCCATGAATCAAAATCAAAATACTTGAATCAAAACATCAAAACATCTTGTTTAGCTAGGTATGTGTAGATCTATCCTTCTACATATGCTTAGTTAAATTATCATCAAATCATCTTGTTTGGTTAGGTGTGGGTAGATGCATCCTTCTCCCTACACTTAGTCAAATTATCATCTTGTGAGAAAGTCTATCCCATAGATAACATCCAACATCTTGGGATCTATTTTTTCATTATCCAAAATCAAAACAATCCAAGAATTGAAAAATCAAGATCAAAACAAAATCCAAGAATCCAAGAATCCAAAAAAGTCCTAAAAGTATAGCATCCCCCTCAAGATCTTCTAAGAGTTTAAACATCCATATCATTCATCTTTCACACATTTCATCATCACACCTCTTGATCCTTAATCATCCTAGGAATTATCTTTTTGAGCCTAAAGTTAGATCAATCTAAAGAATTAGAGATTCATCTCCCACATTCTTGAAAATTGATCCCTATTTTATGGTTCAAACAAGATCACAACACAAGAAGAACATGGAAGCTACCAAAGAAACATCAATTTCAAACGATTTGAGCCAAACTGCTCCCCAAATCAATCCAATTAAATCAACTAATCCCCTAACTAATCTTCCTTTACCATCACAAAATCTACAAGAGGAAGGTCAAGTGGAGGACGTTACCAATAATCCCTTCGAGATGTCACAAGATGAAGTCATTGAAATGATTCAAATTCGGAGACTCTTCAAATTGTCAATATCATGATGAGGCTCAATCCCTCCCAATACATGCTTGAATTAGCAAAAGAAGGGGTTAAACTCCCTTCCGATTATAATTTAAACACACTTGTGGAGAAACCTCTCCAAATCATGCCACCAATCTCATATACACCTCCATTTCAAAGCATCACTCAATCCATCCCCCAAATCACGCCATCTATTGCTCCAACTCAACCAATCGTCAACAAGGGGAGCTCATTGCTTCATGCGCTACAATCACACCCCCTTGCAAATAACCAAGGTTTGGATGCAAATACCATACTGGATCAATTTGTCTCAATGAATCTGCTACACCCACATGTTCCGCTCACCTTCCAAGATCCCAATGACCCATCATCATCTTTTTGTGCAACACCGCTCAACACACAAACCTCTCTCCCTATGACCTCACAAGGAGAAGGTGGGCTATTTGGACTAGGAGGGATCTTTGACCCTTCATCTTCATCATTTCCTCAAGGAAGTACACCACTCACCTTTCCACCACTTCCACCTTTTCCATTTACATCCACATCACCTCTCGATTTGGGGCTCCCTCTGTTACCACCACTCATTCAAAATAACCCCCCAATCATCAATCAAAGCATCATACCAAATCTGCCAATCTTTCCATCGATATCGCAACAACAGATGGAAATGATCCCAACAACACAAGAAATCATCACCACATCTCAAAACATGGGCTCCCAAGGGCCTATCACCTCAATTTCACCATCCACAACGCAAATCTCCATCATCAATACAACGGTGCCTCTCATCACAACAATGAACACCACTATGAATCCACCACCACCACCTCCAACATCGAACACCTTGAACTGATATAGCATCATGTTGCAAGCTGCTCAGCAAGCTTCCTATAAAAAGGCACTCCAATAGATCCAAAATCAACAAGCTGCACAACAAGTTGCCCAACAAGCATAAGCGCAATTAACTACACAACAAGCACAACAAGTGTAGGAGGCTGCCCAGGCTTAAGCTCTATTGCAACAACAACAAGCTTCTCAAGCCACTCAAGCTGCTCAGGCCACACAAGCCACACAAGCTGCTCAGGCTGCACAAGCAGCCCAACAAGTACAGGCTCAAGCTCAAGCCCAATATTAAGCTCAATAAGCACAAGCACAAGCCCAATACCAGGCATAATTGCGAGAAGCTCAACAACAAGCATATCAACAGGCCCTAAAACAGTACCAAGCACAACAAGAAGCAACATTACTATCCCAAAAACAAGCGTTGTTGGCACAATAACAACAAGCATTGTTGGCGCAACAACAAATGCAAGCATATCAGCAAGCCTTGATCACGCAGTAGAGCTTGCAACAAACTCCCACCAACACATATAACACTCTACCCATCAATCAAACACCTCGACCACTAATTCAAAACATGTTCACTCCACCTCCCGATCCACAAAATGATGTAACAACACAAACCAAGTTGCTCTCGTAGTAAGTGCTTGACCTTCAGTCGGGAAAAACCATGAAAATTCCCATCAACTTGTGCCCCTATCTGTTTGGCAGGAGCCTTGCAATGGTACCATTCCCCAAGGGGTTTGAAATCCCAAAATTTGACAAATACCATGGGACAAGAAACCCTAAAGATCACATCAGGGAATTCCAAGTACATTGCATGGACATCACATATGACAATACCTATTTGATGCAGATATTTCCTAGAAGTTTGGTTGATCCCACCATGGAGTGGTTCTCTCGACTTCCTTTTGGCATCAAAAAGTTCCAAGAAATCCTAGACGCATTCCTAAAAAATTACGCATTTAATATGGGTATGGATGTTAGTCTAGACGAACTATCTGCTCTTAAACAAGGTAAGGGGGAATCATTTTCTTCCTTCCTACAATGATGGTGATCCAAGGCCAATAGGAGCAAATGGGCCATGCCAGAGTAACAACAAGTTTGCACCATCATTGCCAACCTGGAGAAAACCTTGGCATTCCATCTCAAGATGTAGTGCATCACCATGTATGACCATTTGATCCCCAATGTGTTCAACATCAAATGAGCCCTTATTGCACAAGGGGGGACACCCTCATATCCCAAACAACAAGACAACTGACCTTCCACCAGCTATAATGAAAAACCTCACATGTGGGCGAGAAAAAAAAATGTCACTAATGATGGTGTGGTGGACCCAAGGTCATAATCAGTGCCCCAAAGAAAAACACCAAACATATCAACAACCGCAAAATAACAATTGAAACAACACACAAGAAAATGAGGTATCACAACAACCACCAAACAACCAAATCAACAATCTGAAGAATCAAGGGGGACCACCCCCGCGAAACAAATATCCTCCCAAGAAGTACACAACCCTTGGGGAATCAATTGAATCTATCATGAAGAAGCTGGTAAATGAAAATATCATCAAAATCCCCACGTATGAGAACTACCAAGAACCCCAAGTGAAACCACCATGGTACAATGAGAATCACCTTTGTGATTTTCACAAAATCAAGGTTCACACAACCGCCAGCTATATGAGATTGAAACATCTAATCCAAGACCTTATCGATGACAAAATCATTAATGTGGAACAACCGGAAGGAAACCAAGACGTAAAGATCTACACGAATCCGATGCCCAATCATAACAAGGGAAATAATAACAATGATAAAGGAAAGGGTACATTCAAAAGTGTGAACCATGTGTATGATCATGTTGTCACATCCCTTGATGAGTGGGTTGTTGTCATTAACATCAAAGGAGCCAAAGCCGAGCATACAGGAAGAATTGGCACTGGTAAGAATGACCACCATTGAGGATGCTTATCAGTTTTCTCTAAAGGTTGAAGAACGACTGAACAAGAGGTTTGAAAATAAACAACGAGGTGGAGGTTGTGGAGGAAAGACCGATGGATGATCATATGGAGGTCGAAATGAAGATCAAAAGAAGGGTGAAGGCTCTAGTAGTGGAAAAAACTAGAAAGGAGATAACACCTATCGTCCTCATGATCAGAATAATGGAGACCAAAGAAGAAGGGGAAGATCTAGATGAGGACCGGGAAGAGGAGGCTTATGTGGAACCTGTTTCCAGTGTGGAGAAGAAGGACATGGAGCCTATGAGTGTCCTCAACATCAAGGAAGGACAAATAAAAGACCTGAGGGTAATGCACGAGTTGCACATGTTGATGAAGATGTTGAGTATTCACATTTCAAGGATGTAGAAAGAGGAGAGGTTCTTGTTACTAGAAGAGCCTTGCTAAATGAGGAAAATGAGACAACTCAAAGGAAGAATTTGTTTTGCAACAGATGTAAGTGTGAAGTTAAAGTTTTCAATGTTATTATTGATGGAGGTAGTACTAATAACCTTGTTTCAGAAGAAATGGTTAGTAAGTTGTGGTTGGAGAGAAGAAGGCATCCGAACCCATACCGAATTGCTTGGTTGCAGAAGGACCATAAAGCCTTGGTAAATGAACAATGTCTGGTAAAGTTCAATATTGGAAATTACCATGATGAGGTATTTTGTGATATTATGCCTATGGATGTTTGTCATATGTTGTTAGGTAGACCGTGGTAGTTTGATCGACAAGCAATACATGATGGACATGCCAAAACCTATTATTTGACAAAGGATGGAGTTCGCCATAAGTTGAAGCCCTTGAAAGAGGCAGAGGAAAAGGTATGCAGTAATGCAAGAATTTGTTTGGTTGATGGAAGAAAGTTCCTAGAAGGTATGAAGCATGAGCATATGCATTTTTCATTGATCCCTAGAGTTGATAAAGAATATACTACTGAGGTACTTGTAGAGTTTTTATATTTTTTGAATGAGTTTCAAGCTATTATTTATGATAACATGCCTAAAGGTTTGCCTCCTATAAGAAATATTAGTCATCAGATGGACCTGATTCCTGGAGCCAATTTTCCGAATAAGGAAGCTCATCGTATGACTATAGGAGAGAGTGGAGATTTGAACAGACAAGTGCAAGAGTTGTTGTGGAAGGGATTGATCAGAGAGAGTTTGAGTCCATGTGCAGTACCTACAGTACTAGCACCAAAGAAGGATGGGGAATGGCAGATGTGTATAGATTCTAGATCCATCAACAAGATCACCATCAAGTATAGATTTCCCTTGCCGAGAATGGATGACATTATGGATTGTTTGAGTGGAGCTGAGTACTTCATGAAGATATATCTGAAGAGTGGATATCACCAAATCCGCATTAGAGAAGGAGATGAATGGAAGACAACCTTCAAAACCAAGGAGGGCTTGTACGAGTGGTTAGTCATGCCTTTTGGGCTAACCAATGCATTGAGCACCTTTATGCAGCTTATGAATGAGGTATTGAAAGAATTTTTAGGAAAATTTGTTATTGTTTATTTGGATGATAGTTTGATTTTCAGAAAGACATTGGAGGAGTACTTGATGCATATCCGAATTTTTTTTGAAAAGCTAAGGGAGGAGAAGTTGTTGATTAATTTGAAGAAATGTAGTTTTGTGAAGAGAGAGTTGGTGTACCTAGGATTTGTTGTCTCGGTAGAGCATCTTAAAATGGATCCAAAGAAGGTGAAAGCTATCATTGAATGGCCTACCCTAAGGAATGTTACAGAGGTAAGATCATTTCATGGTCTAACAAGTTTTTACAGAAAGTTTATTAAGAATTTAAGTAGTATTTGTGCACCTCTAACTGAAGTGATGAGAGGGGATAGAAAAGAGTTTAAGTGGAATACAAGAGCAGCGAAAAGTTTTGATATGTTGAAGAAGAAAGTTACAGAGCAACCTATTTTGGCACTTCCAGATTTCAATAAGGTCTTTCAAGTAGATTGTGATGCTAGTGGCACTGCCATAGGAGCTTTTTTGAGTCAAGAAGGTAAGCATGTTGCCTATTTTAGTGAGAAGTTGAATGATGCCAAGAAGAAATATTTTGTCTATGTTCAGGAGTTTTATGCTATAGTTCAAGCTTTGAAGAAATGGAGACACTATTTGTTGCCAAAAGAATTTGTTTTATATATTGATCACCAGGCTTTGTAGTATCCCAATAGTCAAGGAAAGTTGAATCAAAGGCACTTAAAATGGGTTGAGTTTTTGCAGAGTTATAATTTTGTTTTGAAGCACAGGAGTGGAAGGTTACATAGAGTTGCAGATGCCTTAAGTAGAAGGAAAAATTTGTTGATTGAGATGAATATAGAGGTTGTTGGGTTCAACGAACTCAAGAGTTTATATCCAGAAGATCCAGACTTTGTAGAAGCTTGGAAGGATTGTTTGGAACTTGTTACATTAGATAGGACAAAATGGTTAGATTTCTTAATCCAAGATGGGATGTTGTTTAGCAGAAGCCAATTGTGCATTCCAAGGAGTTCTATGAGAGAGAATCTAATCAAGGAGAAGCATAGTGGAGGATTGCCTGGACATTTTGGTCGAGATAAGACCATTGCTCTTGTCAGTGAGAATTATTATTGGCCATAGTTACAACAAGATCTGAAGAAGTTTGTACAAAGTTGTCGAGTATGTCAAGTGGTGGAAGGAACAAGTCAGAATACTGGATTGTATCAGCCTTTACCTGTACCTAAGAGGCCATGGGAGGATATTAGTATGGATTTTGTTCTTGGCTTTCTAAGGACACAAAGAGGACATGATTCCATATTTGTGATGGTGGATAGCTTTTCAAAGATGGCACATTTCATTATGTGTCATGAGACCAGAGATGTTGTTCATGTTGCAGAGTTATTTTTCAGAGAGGAGGTGAGACTACATGGTCTACCAAAGAGTATAGTTTCAGACAAAGATACCAAATTTGTTGGTTATTTCTAGAGGACATTATGGAAGAAGTTCAAGATAGATTTGAATTTTAGTTCTGCACACCATCCACAGACTGATGGACAAACAAAGGTGGTGAATAGGAGTTTGGGCAACCTGCTATGATGCTTAGTTGGAGATAAGCCCAAGGGATGGGATTTGATTATACCACAGGAGGAATTTTCTTACAAAAGTTCTATCAATAGGAGCACTAGTAAATCACCATTCTAGATTGTATATGGGAGTAGTCCAAGAACTGCTTCTGAACTGAGAAAGATGGATAAGGGGGAGAAGAGTAGTGCTAAGGCTAAAGATTTTGCTGAGCACCTGAAGAATTTGTACGAAGAGGTGAAGAAACATATCAATAAGATGAACTCACAATATAAGGCTCAGGTAGATCAGAAAAGGAGGTATAAGGAGTTCTAGGTAGGAGGTGAAGTCATGGTTCATTTGTGCAAGCAACGGTTTCCAATTGGTACATACAAGTTAAAGATGAAGAAGTTTGGACCATGCAAGATCTTGAAGAAGCATGATTCAAGAAATGCTTATGAGGTAGAGCTACTTAGTGGAATGCAAATTTGTCCTGTGTTCAACATTGCTGATTTGACAGAGTATCATGAAGGTGATATAGAAGAGGGGCCAATAAATGAACAGTTGAAAATTCCAGCACCTACTTCAGAGAAGGAAGAGATAGAAGAAATCATGGACATATGTGTGGGTAGAAGCACAAGAAACATGCAATATGCAGAGTACTTAGTGAAATGGAGAGGAAGGCCTATTGAAGATTCATCATGGTTGTATGAGGCTGAGGTTAACCATCTTGGTTTCCCTCTAACTCCTGAGAAGTGACAAGGTCACTTTTCAAATTTCCCTGGGTGTCTGATGCAGGAGCATCCAACGGTGCATGGCAATCTTGCATCACCCAAAAAAATGGTTTTCTTTATTTTCTTTAGTTGTTTTGAATCCCATGATGGCACTCAAGGGGTATAAGACTGTCAGACATCAAAAATAGAAAAAAACGGGCACTTACTATTTTTAGTAGGTCGGCCAAAACATGCTCGTATGGACGTGAAAATTTACCCCAAGGAGCAAAGCTGAAAAACACTTTTGGTCACGATAGAATCACCCCAATACCCTGCATGGTTTGGGAGAAATTAAAGTTTTTGTCCCAAGAAATTTCTCCAATACAGCTTCAAATTCAGATATAAAACTTTGGAGGCCCCAAAACAACTCAAAAGGTGGCCGAACCAACCTATGGTCAATTCATTTGTTGTAGAGCTCGTCGAGAGCTTTCCAATGATATGCAATAATAGAAAATCGGACACCTGGATCAAAAGTTATGGCCCCACGAAGTTGGTCCTCTAAAAAGTGAATTTCATAAAAAATTCTTCCTAGGCCAGAAATCAAATGGCGGGACTTTGGCGCTAAAACAAAAAGGGGAAATTTGTACTTTCTAGAACATTCTAGGGCAATTATTGGGGAAAATAAAAAGGGTTAAATGGGGGTTGTAGGACATGGCCCTGATAGTGTAGATTGTGGCTCCAAATAGTAGATTTTTCTTTTCAGAGTTGATTCTGGTATAATGAATCAAGCCCATGAGTTTGTAGCATGTAAGCTTTGAATCTGTAATTTCATTTTCTGAAAATAATTGAAAGTGAGTCATTTTTCTGTCTTGCATTTTCTATGTTGGTATCTGTTGTTGTGATTTTTGTGGATTTTGAGCAGTGTGGCCCTCATCACCAAGTAGGTTCTATATGCACCCTTAAACAACGCAACATACAGTCTTGTTCAGTTAAACTAACAAAACTAGCTACAAAAGATTCATGAGATAGTTAACTATCCAATTTGCTCTGATATTAATCAATGTCTACATGCATACAAAGTTTTATGCCGAAATGATTCAAAAAATAGGAAAAAAGAACAAAACTTGAAAAAGTTTTATGCTCTTCCGACATCCACAAATTCTGAACTTAAAATAAAAAAGGGTATCCTCTGGCCTTTTATAGAACAAAAGGCTCAGATAAGATAATACAAATACATGAGAGGAAATTCAAGGGACCAATCACATCAAGGCACATGGAATGTACTGACTAATAGGAGAATTGTAATCAAAGTCAATGAAAGTCAACTCCAATTGCACGTTGAAACTCTTCGGGTCTTAATCTTTAATTATCAGGGTTCTTTCTTGGAACCAAACAAATCTGCTCAAACAAAATATGGGAACTTCCCACAAAATCAGAGTGATCAGGTGGAAGTATTGTTCCTACATCTTAGGTTCCTCAATTTTAACATTCTAGGAATGAGCCACTCCCAAAATAAGTACACTTCTCTACTGCATGCTTGAACTCTAGAGTCTCGAGATTCCGGTATCTAGCACATCTTTGCAACAAACTCCAATCCAACATGAGCTTTTAAAGTGCATCATTGAACCTGGCAACATCATCAGATCTGTTCGCAAATACAATTTTCCTGACCATCCATACCCAAACTTTTCATTGCAATCTATATCTCCTACAATCACAAATTCCACACATTAAATCCCTTTTTTTGTTAAAACATATTCATAACATCTCATGTAAATAAAACCATTATTCAAATGTTAGTATAAAAAATCTCATAAATAACACGCTTTCTAGCATATCATAAATCCTCACATATATATACTAGATTACCAGAATGGTTAGATAACCTCAAAACTTTTAAAATTTTCATTTCACATTGCAACCTGGTACTCAGTACCCGGTATTCAGCTTTACCCATGAACTTCTCCGGACATCGGTTCTACCATACTTCCATCTTACCGGACTCCATCCTACTGGATTCCATTTTACCAGAGTACAAACATCAAACTGGAGCCTTCCATTCAAACTTGCATTACCTTTTTCCTTTTCAAACATTTTCGGTTCCTGGTACCTGGTACCGAACCACTTACATCACGAAGTACTCTTTGATTAAAGATTTCTCTTTGCTTTTCACTTTCAGTGATCTTTCAATTTCCTAGCTCCTGCCATAAGAGTTATTTTTCACTTGGGTCCCCAAGTCTTTTAGTCTTGGGGCGTGTTGTGAGACCACACAAAAATTACCTTCATCCAATATTCATCTTTGCATGCCTCACTCACTGTTTTAGGTTCAACTTTATAAAGTAAACACATATTTACCTTAGCTTCAACAACTCTTCTTGTCACCTTTTCTTTTGTCTCCAATGATCTGTTCTTCGAAATGATTTCTCTGCACATACTTAGGGGTCTTAGGGGTATTTTTTGGTGCTTCTTCCTCTTCATTCTCTACTTCCTTCTCCTTATCTTTTTATAATTCTTCTCCTTCGCAAGTAGCTTCATCTGATTCATATCTATCTATCATCACTGAATTCCTCAATTCTTCATCAACCTTGACACTTGCACTTTCAATAATCTTTCTCGGCCTTTTTTTGTACCATCTATAAGCTTTTATCTTAGTAGAATATCCAAGGAAGATACCTTCATCAAACCTTGCATCAAACTTTCCTAAGTTTTCATCATCTCTTCTGATATAGCATTTTCTTCCAAACACTCTAAAGTACTTGACAATAGAGATCCTTCCATACCACAAATCATAGGGAGTCTTTGTTTTGTTAGATTTTTCTTGAACTTTGTTAAGTATGTAAACAATAGTATGAATTGATCCTCTCCAGTAGAGTTCTGGTAGGTTAGCTTCTTTAATCATAGTCCTTGCAACTTATTGAATAGTCTTGTTTTTCCTTTCAACCACTC
Source organism: Sequoia sempervirens (assembly GCA_007258455.2). Taxonomy (NCBI): domain Eukaryota; kingdom Viridiplantae; phylum Streptophyta; class Pinopsida; order Cupressales; family Cupressaceae; genus Sequoia; species Sequoia sempervirens. The sequence continues at coordinate 454,034,568 of VDFB02105785.1, forward strand.
CATTTTGTTGAGGAGACCTAGGGGCAAGAAAGTGCCTTTTATGTCATGATTCTCATAAAGCATGTTAAATTAATTAGAGATGGACTCTCCACCTCTATTAGACCTCAAACATTTGATCTTTAAATCTACTTTATTCTCAACCATAACTTTAAATGCTTTAAATCTATTTAGGGCTTCATATTTTTCTCTAAGAAAAGAAACACATGTCATTCTAGAATAATCATCAATCAAAAACATGAAATACCTATCACCTTGAAGACTTCTTACCCTTGTAGGACCACAAAGTTCTATATGCACTAATTCCAACAATTTGATAGAAGATTGTTCTTTTCCCTTTAAACTACTTCTTGTTTGTTTTCCAAATTGACAATCTATGTAAACAACATTGATAGGCTTTGTAATATTTGGTAGATCTCTCACTGCTTTGTTATCAAAATTGATGTGACACATCCTCCTATGCCATAACTATCTATCATTAATCTGAGTCATAAAACAATGACCATCAACATCCTTGAGTTGATAGATATTTCCATCTATCCTTTTTCCAACAATAATCATAGTTCTGAACCCTTTTGTGATCTCACATCCATCATCCTAAAACATAAGATTGTATCCTTTGCTACACATTTTTCCAAAACTCAAGATTTTATGCCTTAAACCTTTAACATGGTATACATATTCAGTATTATGCTTGCCATAAAAACTGATTGAACCTATTCCAAAAATCTTAGCACCTGAATCATCTCCAAATTTAACAAGTCCTCCATCATATTTTTCAAGTTTAACAAACTTAATCTTTTCTCTGGTCATATGATTTGAGAAACCACTGTCAATAACCCAATATTTATTATCATGTCTAACATGAAAATCAGATACCAATGTACCTCCAGCATTATCCTTTTTCTTCAAAGCATTTTCATTCACACAACTTTCAGAGTTAGCATAAATAGGTTCATCTTTTAAAGCCAAGAACAAAAATTCATTATCACCAACATCTCCATAATCAGATTCATCATTAGAAATTCCAGCATCTTCTCTAACATAATAGCTTTTCTTGATCATTTTCTTTTGTTTTCTTTGTTCTTATTGTTCACAACTCTATTTGGACATATCAAAGCATAATGACCTATATTTCCATAGCTAAAACATTTGAAAGGTAATTTACCTTTGTACTTATTTGTGCCCTTTTTCATCCTTCTTACAAAGTTAGCTTCTACATCATCAAGATAATCTCCATCTAAATCTTCAATCTTTTCTAATTTTCTAGTCTTGAAAGCAATATCCACTTTTGCACCTTTATTCAGACCATTTTTTCTCATTTCAAATGTAGTTAGTGTGCCATACAACTGATCTATAGTGTAAATATTAAAATTTTCAACTTCCTCAATAGTATAAACCTTTTTACCATAACAATCAGGAAGAGTTCTAAGAATTTTATTTACCACTTTAGGTTCTTTGAATTTTGCACCAAGACCTCTCATTACATTGACAAGTTCTCAAATTATGTCTTTAGATTCTGCATCTTAGCTTGTTTACCCTTATCATCTCCTTCATAAATACTTTCTAGTTTATCCCATATTTTTTTAGAGTAATAAGGCATCTCACTTAATTAATTTAATCATATTGGTTAATTAATTAAGTCACTTATTACTTTAGGTTTTCTTGAGCTAAACTTAGGCACATTAATAATTAATTATTTATTTATTAATTATTAAGTGCGCACACTAGGGTTTTCCTTTTTAGGTTTTCTTTAGGGTTTCATGATCTCCTTCATAAGGATTGATCTCATTGTAATTATTACAACATTCAATAATCAATATTTTGGTTTTTCTTGCACATTCTTGCTTGAGAGTTTACAGAACATCTTCTCTTTTGTTTTGGATATCTGTTGCACGTGATAGGTGATTCTTGGGGACTGTGAAGTTGGATTTCTCAACTTCTACAGATTTCTTTAGCAATTTTTAGATCCATAACTATCACTAATTTAGAATTTGTAAGACTACTCAAAAGAACAAACCTTGCTTTACCATTTATTTCATAGGCCTTTATTTTATTGATTGTGTTCAATCCATTTGTAGGTATGTAATATACAATATCCATTACCTATGCAACATAAAATCCAAGGTACACCAAATAGCCTTCCATTTTAACCTTCCAGAATGCATAGTCTGTGTCATCAAACATAGGGATCTCCTTCTTGTTTGCATCCCAGATCTACCTCAAGTAGTCAATATTTTTCTCCAAGGAACCTTGCTCTGATACCAATTGTTGAATGAAAAAGACAAATGAGAGGGGGGGTGAATCATTTGTATCAAATTAAAACATCAAAACCCTCAACAATAATTAGATCCACATGCATTCATTAAACCCTTAATCTATTATAATGTTTAAACTTGAAAAGAAAATTAAAAAACTGAAACAACACCATACACAAGAGAACACTAGATTTACGTGGAAAACCCTAAGAGGGAAAAACCATGGTAAGGATTAACTCATAATATAAGTAATTGTAAAAATGGTGCAAAGAGGCTCATTGCTAGAATAGAAAGAAGATAGAAGATAGAATGTTACATAGAGAACACGATCTCAATGCAATAGAGAATCCACCACAATAGCTCCAACAACACTCACAACCTTCAAGAGATCAAGATAGCTCCATCTCACTACATTCAACAATATTTCATTATAGATCACACCGCATTTCACATCTTTGCACTTAATTTCACATTACAACACTTAACTATATTCCACACTTCATCTCGCATCAACTCACCTTGCATTTATACCATCCACAACTTGAAAAACATCTTCAAGTCAGCTATACACACCTTACACTTTACAAATTCAAAAATAGGTCGGCACTAAGCAGTCCCACAGTGGATAGGAACAAAAATGGACCAATAAAAAACTTAATTGAGACCCAAATCAACTCTCATATGCCACGCTATGCATTCATCAGTAATTAAACATCTTCGAATTAGTGTACACACCAGGTCGACCATTACCCATGTAAACACAATTAAGATTGAAGTACATGCTTCCTAAAATCCAAGGATGACTTGAAAACCACACACCATGCTTCTAGAAAATATAAAATAATCCACAAACCACTTGAGATCCAATGAATTCTTGCCACCAATTTGTACCTTCATAATATACACAGCTTGTACACTCAGTCCACTCTGCTAAACATTGTAACTCAAAAAAACCATCTTTTGAAGCACCAAACCACAAATAATCTTGACACAAGCAAGAGATAAACACCATCAACATACCTTCAGAATCACAAGACCTAAAAAAAACTACACAGAAATGTAGAGCAAAAACATTTCTCCCAGACACCTCTATAAGCAACACTGCAAAACCAGTTCACACACTAGTGAATACAAATTCTTTTGCACATCAATCTAGAAGCTAAAATTCTAGATATAGCAACTCTGGACACTTCTAACCAACATACCCAAACCACACAAGCAGGTCTTTAACCCAGAAGAAATGCAGAGCAAAACTAGAACACCTCTATAATACCCTGTTTCCTCTTTTTATCAATTTTCTCAATATCCTCAATATCTTTATCACTACCACAACCATAATTAGAAGAATGAAACTAATCAAAGAAAAAATCTCTCTCAACCACTACACAACTGACACCAATGACAACACAAGATTTTTGACATCAATGACAACACCTTCATACTTGTAACACTATTTTCATGCTAGAGAGGAGAAGAACAACTGGATCATTGATAGTGGATTCTCAAATCACATGAAAGGTGATAAGATTAAGTTTTTTAAGCTTGAGAAATTTGAAGGTGGCTTAGTTAAGTTTGGTGATGATAAATATGCTAAGATATGTGGAAAAGGTTCAATCAATTTTGATGGCAAGCATAATATAGATGATGTTCTTTATGTTAAGGGTCTATGGCATAACCTTTTGAGTGTAGGAAAAATGTGTAGCAACTGATACAATCTTGTATTTCAAGACAATGGTTGTGAGATTAGAAAATTCTTTGGAACTATGGTTGCAACAAGAAGGATAGATGGAAATTTTTATCAACTTAAGGGTGCAAATGGTCAATGCTTTATGACCCAAATTATTGAAATTTGGATATAACATAGAAGAATGTGTCACATCAATTTTGATAGCCTAGTGAGGATCAATTCAAGTCACGCTTTGAGAGATCTGTTGAATATTACAAAGCCTATAAATGCTATCTAAAAGGAATGTCAAATTAGGAAACAAGCTAGAAAGAGTTTCAAATTCAAAGAACACTCTACTGCTAGTCCTTTGGAGTTGGTGCATACAGATCTTTATGGACCTACAAGTATCAAAAGTTTTCAAGGTGACAGGTATTTCATGCTATTAATTGATGATTATTCTAGAATGATTGATTACTTTTCTCAAAGAAAAATTAGAAGCTTTAGATAAGTTTAAGGTACTAAAAGCTATGGTAGAGAATGAAATAGATATGAAGATCAAATGTTTGAGATCTGATAGAGGTGGAGAGCTCACCTCCAATGAGTTTAACACTTTTGTGAAGATCATGGAATAAAGAGGCATTTATCAGCTCTTAAGTCTCCTTAACAAAATGAAGTTGTGGAAAGGAAGAATAAGACTATTCAGGAAGCAACAAGGACAATGATGAAGGAAGAAAATCTACCGAATGTCTATTGGAGAGAAACAATTGATATTGTAGTCTACATACTTAATAGAGAAAAATAGTTCAAAGACTCCCTATGAGTTATGGTATATAAGAACCCCTACTACAAAATATTTCAAAGTGTTTGGAAGAAAATGCTATATCAGAAGAGATGAAAACTTAGGAAATTTTGATTCAAGATCTGATGAAGGAATCTTTCTTGGATATTCTACAAGAAGCAAGGCTTATTGATGCTACAACAAGAGGATAAAAAATATTTTTAAAAGTGTAAATTTCAAAGTGGATGAAGACTTACACAAAATTTCAGTGATGATAAATGGATATGAATTAGATGAGTCCTCTTGCAGAGAAGAAGAGAAAGATTAAGGTAAGGAAAAATAAGTGTAGGTTGAAGAGGAAGAAGCTCTAGAAAAGATCCCTAATACCCCTAAGTATGTGTAGAAGAAACATTCAGAAGATCAAATCATTGGTGATAAGAGTACAAGTGTGTTGACAAGAAGAAAGGATGCTATGATAGAAAAAAGAGTAAACTTATCCAAAGTTGAATCTAAAACAATGATTTAGGCATGCAAAGATGAATATTAGATCAAGGATATGGAGGAAGAAATGATGTAGATTGAGAAGAATCAGACTTGGGAACTTGTCTGAAGCCCTACAAACAAGAATATGATTGGAACTAAATGGGTATTCCGGAACAAGCTGAATGAGAATGCAAAAGAGGTAAGAAATAAGGAAAGACTTGTGTGTAGAGGCTACTCACAAGTAGAAGGAATATATTTTGAGGAGAAATTTGCTCCGATGGAAAGAATGGAAGCTATTAGGATGTTTTTCGCTTTTGCAACACATAAGAATTTTAAATCCTATCAGATGGATGTGAAGTCTACATTCTTGAATGGTGAGTTGGAAGAAGAGGTTTGTATTGAACAACCAGAAGGCTTTCAGTTATCAAATAATCCTTATATGGTCTACAGATTGAAGAAGGAATTATATGGACTCAAGCAAGCTCCTAGAGCTTGGTATGCAAGATTGGGTAGGTACTTGTTGCAACAAGAATTCAATAAAGGTACCACAGATAGTAATCTTTATTTCAAAGTTGAAAAAGATCAAATCTTGATTTTGGTTGTGTATGTTGATGATATAATATTTGGAGGTAATGAAGCAATGTGCAAGAGATTTGCAGAAGATATGCAAAAAGAATTTGATATGTTTATGTTTGGGGAAATGAATTTCTTCCTTGGGCCTCAAATTAACCAGACAAAGAAAGGGATATTAATTTCACAGTCTAAGATATGTCAAGGAAATGTTGAAGAAGTTTGGTATGGAATAATATAAAACGGTATATACTCCTATGGTTATTGGTTGCAAATTAAGTGAGAATGATGAATATCCTAAGGTTGATCAGAGTAAATACAGATCAATGATTGGAGGATTGCTATATCTAACTGCTACTAGACCTAATATCATACATATAGTTTGTCTTGTGGCTAGATATCAAGAGGATTCCAAAGAGACATGTGGTAGCAATAAAGAGGATATTCAAATACTTAAAGGGAACTCTAGAACATGGTTTGTGGTATCCAAAGGATATTGATTTTTCTTTAAGTGCTTATATAGATGTGGATTGGGTAGGTTATGTGGATGACAAAAAAATTAAAAGTGGTAGTGCATTCTTTCTTAGAAACAAGTTGGTGTCTTGGCTAAGCAAAAAGTAAGATTTAGTGTCACTATCTACTACAGAGGCAGAATACATTACTACAACATCATGTTGCACATAGGTGTTATGAATGAAACAAAATTTGAAGGATATCAGAGTGGTATATGATGAGCCTATTTCTATCTTATGTGATAATACAAGTGCTATTAATATTTCAAAGAATCTAGTAATGCATTCAAGGACAAAGCATATTTCAATTTGGTATCAATTTTTGAGAGAGAAGGTTGTAGAGAATGAGGTGAAGTTGGAATATGTGCCTACAAAGGATCAAGTTGTAGATATCTTCACGAAGGATCTTCCTAAGGATAATTTTTAGTATCTCTAGGAGAATTTAGGGGTTATTGTCCCTCCTTGTATCATGCATGGGATACGTTTTTATTTTTTTGGATTGTTGTGTAGAGAAATTTGTGTTCACCGGTGTGTGAATTGTATAAGCAGTGTTATCTAGGAGAAATGATTTTTCTCTGTATTTCTCTGCAGCTTGGTTTTAGGTATTGTGGATCTAGAAGTGTGCTTATATTTATAGTATCTATCATTATTCTGAGTTGTTTATGTCTTGGTGCTCCGCAAGGTTGGATTCAAGTGTTGCAATGTGTGGAAGGTTAGCTGGTTGTGCATAATGAATATGTTCTTCTAGTGTATGATGTTGCAAAGGATTTGTTGGATTTTAGGGTGTTGATGAAATATTCTAGATTGTTTTAAAGTGATGTGTGTGGTCTACAAGTCATCTTTGGATTAAAGGAAGCGTGTATTTAATTGTCTAATGGTATTAACACAGGTTCGACTGACCTTGGGTGTTTACACTAATTATGGATATGCTTCAGTATTTGTGGAAGTGTGGAATGGTAAATTTATGTGGATTTAGGTGTGAATTAAGATGTGATATCATCTACATTCATTCCTTTCCACTACAGGAATGATTTGGTGACAACCTAATTTGAATTTTCATGTTTGAGGTGTATAGACGACCTTGTGAATTGTTTAGGATGGTATATATGAGTGATGATTTGCTAGAGGAAAAGTAAGAGAAGTGTGAAATGTGAAGTGTTGAGACGTGAAGTGCGAAAGTACAAAATGTGGTGTGATATTTAATGCCTAAGTCTTTTGGAAGCAGTGAGCAGAAGGTGTCTACATTCTAAAGAGAGAGTGTGAATTTTCTGGTAAAGCAGTAGTGGAACTTTTTTGTTGCTCTGAGATGGATTTATCATTGTAACAATCTTCTTTCTTCTTCTTTATAATCTGGAAATGAGACATTGGTAGTGAGCCCTTCTTTTCTTTTGGGCGGTAAGCCCTCTGATAGTGAGCCTATTGTATTCGGTGTTACAATTACTTTATATTTTGAGCTAATCCTCACCATGGTTTTTCCCTTCTTGGGTTTTCCATGTAAATCTGGTTTTCTCATGTGTTTGGATGTGTTTGCACTATTGTTTCTTATGTTTACATTTTGTGAATGCATGATAAGGGTTTAATGGTTGTTAAAGGTTTAAAGACTAATGTAGATCTAAATGTTATTGAGGGTTTTGATGTTTTAATGTACAACTAGATTCAACCCCCCTCTTAGTTGTCTTGTGCATTCAACAAAGATATTATAGCATACATGCATAGAGTGGAAAAAGTATTCAATTCCATTAGAGGCCTTGGAGAAAAACTTGAAGAAGATGAGGTGGTAAAGAAAGTATTAAGAACTCTTCCTAAAGCTTATAGTCATAAGGTTTTTGCTATTGAAGAAGCTCATAATTAGATCATTATTTTAGAGATCAGTTGTTTGGTGCTTTAAATACTTTTTAATTGAGAGAGTTTGGTCCAAGTGATTCAAGAAAAGAGACTACTTTTAAAGTTGACAAAGTAGAGAAGAATGTGTAATATGATCCAGATGAGTTTGATGAGCTAGAAGCAAACTTTGTGAGGAAATTGAAAAAGGGCACTAGAAAATACAAAGGTAAGTTACCTTTCAAATGTTTCAATTGTGGAAAGATAGGTCATTATGCTTCAATATGTCTAGTCAAAGCTTCAAATGATAGATTTAAGGAGAATAAAGGTAAATCGGTTAAGAGAAGTTATTATGTTAAAGATGATGCCAGTATATCTGACGATGAATCTAATTATGCTAATGATTAGAATAATGAATGCTTGTTTATGGCTCTAAATGTTGGAAGTAATCTTGCAAACTCTAAGAGATTTATGAAGGAAGTTTCTCTAGAAGAAGGTCAAAAATGGAACTATGGTCATTAAATTTCATGCTAGAGAGGAAAAAACTACTAGCTTGTTGACATCAGATGCTCAAATCACATGATAGGTGATAAGAGTAAGTTTTTTAAACTTGAGAATTTTGAAGGAGGTCTTGTTAAGTTTGGAGATGATACATATACTAACATATGTGGAAAAGGTTCAATCAGTTTTGATGGAAAACATAATACAAATCATGTTGGGTGATCCCACAATAGTGGTTTACACTTTTTGGCCAAACTTGACATTGAACTAATTTTTTTTAACTAAATCTTCACTTTCAGGCACCTATAACTGCTAAACCATGAGGAATTTGAAGATGATGCAAACTAGTGATTTGTGACATTTTGTCTATAGATTCTAAATATATATATTTTTTAATTTTTGGAATCAAATTGCATTTCTTTTTCCATCTCCTTTAAAAACTATTTTTTAACAATAAACACCATTTTTAAAGAGTGACGTGTACTTTCTAACACAATTTTTTTTATGAAGGATAAAATTCTATTTTTTTTAATTTAGATTCATAACTATGATATCTAGTGCATGCAATTGGTTTCATAGTGTTTTATTGAATATTTTTTTCTTAATTAAGTTTTGAAGTCAAACCAATTACAATTTAGACATACATTTATTTGCTAACACAACTTTTTTTGTATGTATCAAAATTCTTTTTTTTTGTTGGATCAAGGACATCAATTTCAAGTGCATAGATATTTTTTAGAATTTTTTTGATAATCTGCTATTTTTCCATATGTGCAGAATAGAGAGCTTGATTTTTAGTGAAAAACTTACATTCACAAGAAATAAAAAATAAATATAATAATCAAATTAAATATATTTAAAATTATACTTTTTGGGAAGCTTATAATAAGGGCTACATACTTACAAAAAATAAATTTTAAATGAATACATTTGATCCCCCAAAAGGTAAATCAAAAGTGGTTTTTTATCAGCATTTTGATAGGTGTAAAGGAGACTCTATTATAGGTTTGGTTTAAAACTAGCGAGGTTATATCCAAGGGGGTTTGATCTAAGGTGGTTTGATAAAACCCTCTTCAATTGGAATCCTTTACATGGAACTTTTCAAGGCTTAAATCATTATATTTTCTAAAAATATGTGATTTCACCAAAAATTAGGATGTCCCAAAAAGTCTAAACCACTATTGTCAGATCACCCTATTCTTTATGTTAAGGGGACTTATCATAATCTTCTAAGTGTAGGAAAATATGTAGCAAAGGATATAATCTTGTATTTTAGGATGGTGGTTATGAGATCAAAAAAGGATCTGAAACTCTGGTTACTGCAAGAAGGATATATGGAAATGTTTATCATCTTAAAGGTGCTAATGGAATGTGCTTTATGACTCAAATCAATGAAAGTTAGCTATGATATAGAAGAATGTGTCATATCAATTTTGACAGCTTAGTTAGAATCAACTCTACTGAAGCTGTGAGAGATATGCCAAAGATTACAAAGACTATAAATGCAATTTGTAAGGAATGTCAAGTTGGGAAACAAATAAGAAAAAGGTTCAATGTCAAATAATATTCTACCATAGGACCTTTGGAGTTGGTGCATACAGACCTTTGTGAACCTACAAGAATAAGAAGTTTTCAAGGTGATATGTATTTCATGTTGTTGATTGATGATTACTCTAGAATGACTTGGGTAAATTTTCTCAAAGAAAAATTAGAAGCTCTAGACAAGTTTAAGGCATTCAAATCTATGGTTGAGAATGAAATAGATAGGAAAACCAAATGTTTAAGATCTGACAGAGGTGGATAATTCACCTCCTATGAGTTTAATAGTTTTTGTGAAGATCATGGAATAAAGAAACATTTGTCAGATCCTAGGAATTCTCAGTAAAATGGAGTGGTGGAAAGGAAGAATAGAATAGTTTAGGAAGCAACAAGGACAATGATGAAGGAAACAAATCTACCAGATGTCTACTAGAGAGAAGTAATTCACACTACATTCTATATACTTAATAGAGTGCAAGAAAGGACAAATAGTTTAAAGACTCCTTATGAGTTATGGTATGGAAGAACTCCTATTGTCAAGTATTTTAGAGTATTTAAAAGCAAATGCTATATTAGAAGAGATGAAGAAAACTTAGGAAATTTTGATGCAAGATCTAATGCAGGAATCTTCCTTGGATATTCTACAAAGAGTAAGGCTTATCGGTGCTACAACAAGAGACTAAAAAGGAGTATTGAAAATGCATTTCAAAGTGGATGAAGAATTATATAAAATTTTAGTGTTGAAGAGGAAGAAGCTATGGAAAGGATCCCTAAGACCCCTAAGTATATGCAGAAGAATCATTTTGAAGATCGGATCATTGGTGACAAAAGAAAAGTTGTGTTGACAAGAAGGAAGGATACTATGACAAAAGAACAAGTAAATTTATGTTTACTTTCCAAAGTTGAACCTAAAACAATGATTGAGGCATGCAAAGATGAATTTTGGATAAAAGGATATGGAAGAAGAACTAATGTAGATTGAGAAGAATCAAACTTGGGAACTTGTCCCAAGAATAGTGAAAAGGAATGTGATTGGAACTAAATGGGTATCTTGGAACAAACTAAATGAGAGTGGAGACATTGTTAGGAACAAGGAAAGACTTGTCTGTAAAGGATACTCACAAGTAGAAAGAATAGACTTTAAGGAGAAATTTTCTTCGATGGAAAGGATGAAGGCTATTAGGATATTTTTAGATTTTGCAACACATAAGGATTTCAAAGTTTATCAGATGGATGTGAAGCCTACATTCTTGAATGGTGAGTTGGAAGAAGAAGTATACATTGAACAATTGGAAGGATTTCAACTATTAGACAATCCTAATATGGTATACAAATTGAAGAAAGCACTATATGGACTCAAGAAAAGATCTTAGAGATTGGTATGTAATATTGGATAGGTGTTTGTTGCAGCAAGAACTCAATACAAGTACTGCATATAGAAATCTTTACTTTAAAGTTGAGAAAGATGAAATCTTGATTGTGGTTGTGTATGTTGATGATATAATATTTGGAGGAAATGAAAGTATGTGTAAGATATTTACAGAAGAGGTGTAGAAAGAGTTTGAGATGTCTATGTTTGGGGAGATGAATTTATTCCTTGGACTTCAAATCAACTAGAAAAAGAAAGGTATATTCATTTCACAATCAAATTATGTCAAGGAAATGTTGAAGAAGTTTCGAATAGAAGACTCTAAACTAGTATGTACTCCTATGGTTACTTGTTGTAAGATAAGTAAGAATGAAGAATATCCTAAGGTTGATCAGAGAAAGTATAGATTGATAATTGGAGGATTGCTATATCTAACTGCTACTAGGGCAGATATCATACTTGCAGTTTGTCTTGTGGCTAGATTTCAAGAAGATCCTAGAGATTCACATGTGGCAATAGTAAAAAGAATATTTAGATACTTGAAAGGAACTTTGGAACATGATTTATGGTATCCAAAGGATATTGATTTCTCTCTAAATGATTATACAAATATATATTGGGTAGGCTATGTGGATAATAGAAGTACAAGTGGTGTTGCTTTCTCTCTTGGAAGTAGGTTGGTGTCTTGGTTAAGTAAGAAGTAGGATTCAATGTCTTTATCTACTGTAGAGGTAGAATACATTGCTACAACATCATGTTGCACACAAGTGTTTTGGATGAAGAAAACCTTGAAGGATATTAGAGTGTCATATGATGAACGAATTCCTATCTTATGTGATAATACACATGCTATAAATATTTCAAAGAATATGATAATTCATTCAAGGACAAAGCATATCTCAATCACGTATCACTTTCTAAGGGAGAAGGTTGCAAAGAATGAGGTGAAGTTGGATTATGTGCCTACAAAGGATCAAGTTACATGTATCTTCACTAAGGCTCTTCCTAAGGATACTCTTGAGTATATCCGAGAGAAATTGGGGGTTATTTCCCTTCCTTCTTTCAATTAGATGCATAAGGTTATGCATCAATCTAATGGATTTCAAGATTCATTCCTTGTTTTGGATTGATGTTGGTGGCTACCTGTCAGGGGGAGTAGGTAGTGGCATTGTTAGTTATTACAATTAGGAGTAAGTGTTGTTAGTTTGTGGCATATAGGTTTTTTCCTTTGTCATCTATGTCAAAGGATATGTGTAGTAGTTGTTGGTTGGTATAGTATGTTGTGTGTAGAGGTGTGAAAAAAATAGAGTGCAATAAAAGAAAAGGTAGTTGTAGAATAGTTGTGGTCCCTTATAGGTTTTTCCCTTAGGGGGAGATAAAGTATGTGTGATTGATGTCAAAGGGAAGAAAATAAAATGAAACATGTGTTTCCATTTGTCATTGATGTCAAAGGGGGAGAGAGTTAAATGAAAAACCATCTAAAGGGGGAGAGAAGTTCTGTAAAAGAGAAAGTGTTGGAAAGAGTTGATGCTTGTGTAAGGGGGAGTAGTATGCACTATGGTACAATATATGAGTTGGTGATAAAATCTATTGTTGTTGTTGATGTTTTTTCATTTCATGTGTTTCCATCAATGACAAATGGGGAGATTGTTGGAAGTGTGTGTTGTCATTGATGTCAACAAATCTTTTTTGTTGCACTGATGTCAACCTATGGAGATGCTTTGGTTGGTTGCGTTATGTTGTCATTAGTAGTTTCACTGATGTCAAACCCTAGCGTTTCTTTGATGAGCATATGTTTTGTGGATGTTCAACCTCTTGTGTGGTTGAGAATGTATTACAGATGTTGTAATGATGTTTTTGTTGCTTGATTTCCAAGTTCTTTTAAGAAAATTTGAATAAAATAGGAAACAATGTGGTAAAGAGTGTTCAGTGTGGTAGCATAATATTCAGTGTTTTGCTTTTCATTTCTTCATGGTTGAAAATCTTCTTGTGTGGTTTGGATATTTTGATCAGAGGTGTTCAAAGGTGCTATATCTAGAGTTTCAGGTTCTAGATCATTCGACAGAGGAATTTTTGTTCACCAGTGTGTGAACTGTGATGCAGTGTTGTATGGGATAAATGGTTTTGCTCTGCATTTCTCCATGTGATGGTCTCTAGTTTTTTGGATCTATAAGTGTTCTTATATTGCTCATATCTATATTTAGTCTGAGTTGTTTGATTTTTTGTGCTCTACAAGGTTGGATTCATCAATTATAATATGTGAAAGGTTAATTGGTTGTACATAATGAGTATGTTCTTTAGGTGTATGATTTTGTGAAGGATTTGTTGGATTTCAGGGTGTTGATGGAATATTCCAAATGGTTTTTGAGTGTTGTGTGTGGTACATGATTTGTATTTGGATTTGGTGAAGCCTGCACTTAATTATTTAATGGTGTTAACACAAGTTCAACAGGCCTTAGGTGTTTACACTAATTGTGGATATGCTTCGGTGTTTTTGGAAGCATGGCATGGCATGTATATATGGATTTAGGTCTAGGTTAAGGTCCGATGTGGTCCACCTTCATTCCTCTCCACCATGGGAATGTTTTGATGCCAACCTAATTTGAATTTGCATGATTGAGGTGCATAGTTGACCTTGTAGATTGTTTTCAAGGTTGAGGATAGTATATACATATATTGAGTTGATGAAGGATTGCAGAATGAAGTGTGTGTGATGTGAATTATGATGTGAGGTGCGAAAGTGTGAAGTGTAGTGTGAGATTTAACGAATAAGAATACTAGAAGTAGTGAGTAGAAGGTGTCTACATTATATTGAGAGAGTGCAAATTTTCTAGTGAAGTAGTGGTGGAACTTTTCAGTTTCTTTGAGATGGATTTCTCATTGTAACAATCTTCTATATTCTTCTTTCTATTATGGTAGTAAGCCATTGGTAGTGAGCCCTTCTTTCTTTTGGGTAGTGATCCCTCCAACAGTGAGCTTATTGTATTCAATGTTGCAATTACTTTATATTGTGAGCTAATACTCACTGTGGTTTTTCCCTTCTTGGGTTTTCCACATAAATTTTGTGTTCTCATGTGTATGGATGTGTTTGCATTAATTTTTCTCATGTTTATGTTCTTCTAATGCATGATAAGGGTTTAATGGTTGTTAAGGGTTTAAGTATTAGTGTAGATTTGAATGTTAATAAGGGTTTTATGTTTTAATGTACAACCGATCCACCCCCCTCTTAGTTGTCTTGTGCATTCAACATTTTCATCCTTTCTTGTGCCAACATCTCAAGAGTGCTCTGGATCATATGGATAACACATACTACACCTTTGCTATGAGGTTTCCTCTAAGTTACTATTAATCTTGTAGCAAGAGCTATTCAAGTGGGGGTTAGACCAAGGGGATGTTCATTTCCCCCAAAATTAGAACATCATATATCTAAAAAATATTGTTGAGGTCTATCATTTTTTTGAGATGGAGTTGACTAGGATGATGGTGGATGGTTTGGTAGTTATTTTCAATGTTGATTTGGTACAATTGTATGGTCAAATATTTCAGTAGATTAAGGTTTACATTTCCTTATTCATGAATGATGTTTAAAATCTATAAGAGAGTGTTGTTTATGAGTTTTCCCTAAATCTAAAATATTCATGTTATATTTTCTCTAAGTATGTTTTACTCTATTTATTATAAGATTTATGTTTTCTCATTGAATTGTTCTCTAATGGGAGCTTCTTGAATATTGAAATTCTCTATGATTTTATGTAGAATTGATTTAATCCATTTTCCCCTTTCTCTAGGACACATTGAGCATTAAATTTGAGTGAGGAGGAAAGAAATCTTGATAAAGATGGGTAAGCTCATTTTCATTCATTTTGAGTTTGTTGTTTGCCTCATGGAATTACCAATAACATTGATTCTCTTTGTTTTGATTTAGTTTCATAGATTTTTTATAATGAAGTCAAATGTGTGTAAAAATAAACTATTCTAATTTTTTTAGCTCTTCTTGAAGATGAACTATTTACTTTATAATTTATGAAATAACCTAGATGATCTAATACAATTTTAAGAGTTTTTTTAATTTTTAGTGAGAATTTTGTTATCTCTTATTTTTTAGTTTTTATTTGGAAATAAAATATTTCATTAAGTGCCTTGTGTTGGGACCAAAGGATTTTGTAAGATAATTTAACAAATCTAATCTATTGTATCTCAAAAAAAAAAATTGATCTATTCTAAGAAAAAAAATATTCTTGTTCTAACCAAGAAACAACACAATAGTTACTATTCTCAAGCAAGTTTAAATTTTATAATTACTAATTAAAATATTCTTAAAACAAAGGAAAGAACCTATATGATAAAGAAGCTTCGCATAAGGTTTTTGGTGCTACCAATGGTGACTTGTGTGCTTATAGATTCCAACTTATTTTGGATCCTCTTAAGAAACAATTGAAACCTCCTCTTGATGACACAAGATAGGGAAGCTCTAGATCTAGGAATTCAAGATTAATTGGAAATTATAAGATTTGACACTTCAATACAAAAGGGAAAAGGCTCTAGATGTTGTATGTTGAGAATGAGAAATTGTAGGTGGATGTTGCAATTCAAAATATCTTAATTATTTATAGATGATTCACTATCCTTTTGTTTGGATCAAGGGAATAGATAATGAGAGATTCTAGCAAGAACTTTTTAAATATGTGGAAACATCAACCTCCTAAATTCCAAAGGAAAGGGGAATATTTACAAGTTTCAATATTATCAATAAAATAGAAGTGATTGGGAGAATATTGGAGAGTTTATGGATAGAAGGTTGAAATATTATGAAGAGTCAAGAGAAGAGGAAAATTAATCAAAAGGAGTGAAGGTTTAATTGGGTTCAATAATGAGAAAAACTTACCATTCATGAGATAAGAATTATGTAGAAATGGTTGAAAGTGAAGTAATTACACATCTCCAAAAGAGGGTATAGGACACCCCTTTTGGTTGGGCCAGTTACACAAGCAACCCTACAACTTAAGATAAGTTGCTCAAGAAATTGTGTAGTCTGCCAAGAGACCTTATACTTGAAGGTATAGAAAATGTTTTTGGTATTGCACAAATAATTATAACATAGTTCAAAGGTTAAAAAAGATGGGTAAGAGGCTAAGAGGGATGATTAAGCTACCATCAATAAGAAAAATACAAAAAGGATGTGTAATTCATGTCTTGTGAATCATGAGCTAGGTTGTCCAATCATCATTAGAATTCCATGTTGTCCTATGAAATTTTAGGCACTTGCAAGGCTAACCTAGGCTTGTGTTTTGGGTTGTCAGTAACATAAAGAGGCTAATATACCCCAAATATGGGTTTTGGTCTCTATTCCAGGGGACCACATTCCTAAAATCACTTTTTTTGAGAATTTCAAAATAGTTCATAGACCTATGTAAGGTCATACATGTTATCAAAAAATTGTCATGAAATCTCGTATGGTTGAAAATAACAAATTTATATGAAAATAGCAGTTTTGGGCCTTCCAAACATAATGTCATTGTCTACTTGGTCTAAAAAAATCATAGAAACTATTTGTTCACCTTAGGCCAACTTCAAATTTGGTGAAATAAAAGACAAAATTGACTTTCTTGAGCCTTCCAAACACAATGGAACAACTAAAAAAAAATTCCTCGATTTTAAAAAGTTTCAAACACCTATAATTCATAAAAGTAGGTGTTAAGCCCATAAATATTAGTTTTTCTTGTCAAACATTTTTTTTAAGCAAAAGTGACAAGCCACTATAATATATTAAATTATATAAAAATAGAATATTACAAAACCTGGTTCAAAGAGCATATCGACAAGAAAGAACCAGGAAGAAAACCTTCGGTTATAGCTCGATTCGATACAAGTTTATACAAAATCATCCCAATAATTGGGACCTATGACATGATTTGCACATATTGTAAGAAAAAACCAATATTACAGCCCTTTGAGATTTTGAAAACAAAATCTAACAAAAGTCACATGCTGATTGACCTGTATTGAGCAAAATCCCAAAAATTTTAAAACCTAAAACAGACTTTTTTAACTACCCCTAATACCCAAATTAATTGAATTTTCACCTTGACCTTCCACTGCATACAACTGGACTTGGCTCGCTGCCTGAGCTTGAGAATGCACCATGATGTTTATATCTGGGACTTGCACATTAGCCCTATTTTCTTGTCATTTTGGCAGTGGGTCCAATTTCTGTAATTCTTGAGCACTTTTCAAACATTTTTATTCTCTAGATCATTTAAAGATGCAAGAGAAGAGAATAGTATGTTTTGAGGAAATATGTATGAAAACTATGTTGGCCCCCATAATTTCTCAAAAGCAGAAATCAAATAATTTAGACTAGCACAATATGCTTTGATACCATGTCAAACTCAAAAATAAATTGAAGCTACCCAAAACCTACTGTAGGAAATAAATTAATAAAACTATTTTGGCAATGATATGAATCAAAATATCATTAAATATTTAGTTCCCATATGAGACATGTGAATTCTTAAAAATAAAAATAACATTATGAGATATCACATTAGAAATAATGAATAACAAGTTAGAGAAGTAAAAATACATAGGAAATACATGAGGCAAGACCTTGACCAATGAGAAAATTAAATTCTACTACCATAGGTAGGAATTAAACTCATAAAAGATGCCATTTACCATTATTATAACCCACTCAATACATAATAACCAAGGAAAATAAAAAACCAACACTAACATATTTATGAATAATTTGGAAGGATTATTTTTAAACTTATTTTTAGTATTTTATTTGGTGGCTTTAGAAATGAATAAGGGTAGTGAAGTGAAAATATGATTTGTTTTTCCCTAATAATTATTTGTTGAAATAGTCTCCTTAGTTGTGTAAACTAATATTAGTAGAAGGTTGGTGGCACTTTCTTGTTCTCCTTGAATATTAGAGATCTAGGTTGAAAGCATCTTCTTACTTACCTTTGAGATAAGATATATAAGGTGTATTCCTATTCTTACCCATATTGTATATGAGAGATCTAGGTGGAATGCATCTTCTTACTTATGTTTGAGACAATATATGTCTATGTATTCATTTTCTTACCCGCATTGTATATGAGAGATCTAGGTATCATCTACCTTCTTACAAACCTTGGATACAAGAGTTTCGAAGTGAAGTATAGTTCTAAGATTCACCTTTGTATATTCAATCTCTAAAGTGAATAAGTTTTCCATGATGTGAGTCTTACATTACTAGTATCATCATTTTCATCAAAATAAATTATGATTCATGGTGTATTTAGAAAACCATGGTGTTTTTTGTGTGAGGCTAATGTTATGTGTAGTGTCTATGTGTGATAACCATGGTGTTCATCTCCTAGTATATAGGAGTGGGCCTCAAGTTCCAACATGGTTGGGTGGTGTTGATAACTATTGGTTTTTCCATTGTAGCTTATTGGATACCATGTAAGTATCTCATTTTGTTCATACATGTTGTATCTTGGGAAATTAGAACTTGTGTTATTGTGAAAGTTATAAATATGAAAAAAGTTATAATTGTGCAATTGATGCTTCATGGTTGTAAACAATTTTGAAAATTTCCAATCCATTTATTCATTGGGTTTAGAATTGAATTTGTAACAATTATTTTATTATTGAAAATGAATGAAATTTTTCTTGTAAGCGAAAAAAATTATTTGAGAAAAATGAATGTCATTTTCTCCAATTTTGAAATCATGTAATTGAAAATTTTTAATTAATAAAAATGAAGCTATGGATAAATAAATTTAAATGGTATTCTTGAATTACACCCTAACTTAATTGTTAGTTTAAATTTATGCATTTAAATGTGGTTTTGGTATTTAACTTGTCTAGGTTTGATTGTGCCTTGGTAGATGATCTTTTTTTTTAATATTTATGGTTGTTTTGTTAGTTCAATATTGGTTTTTGGGGTTGGTTGACCATTAGTGGAACCTTTGACTATGTTCAAAATTGAGTTTGGATCAGATTAAGGTTTTGTTATTCATTATAGGCTTGTTCCATACTTCAAATGACGTAACTAGAAACAAGTGTGATTTGATTGGAAATATTGATGGTTTATAGATCACATGAGATATTCCCAAATATAAAATAGATACCAAACACACGTTAGATTCTGGGGATAATAAGAATAGCTTTTTCAAAAAAACTTTAATGAAATATGTTCTCTATGGTACCCTAAGCTCCCATCTTCTTAGTTTGATGCTATTCTCTTTTTTTGTCCCATTGTGATCATTTTTTTTTTGTGTTTGTACCTTGATGTGTGCTTGTTTAGTCTCTAGTGAGACTCTAGTGAGACACAACATCTTCTTTATGACTCACAACTCATGGTGTGTTTAAGAGGAGGTTTGGATGTTATGAATCCATTCCTTAGGTGTTTTTATGGACTTGGATGTGGGAAGAGTGAAATTTAGTATGGGATTTAGTCCTTTCCATCCTTGTCCTCCCCTTGTGTCAATGGAATAAGTAATCACTCTATTGTCAATTGTGAGGAGGTTCTAACTCTTATGCTTCTCATGGTGTTTATGTCATTCCATGATCTTTTTATAAGTCTTCCACTTGTGTTATTATTTGTTGTAGTGCATTGACCTAGTGTTTTCATTCACTTGGTTATGTCATCTTGTCCTCTAGTCATGATTTTATCTAGTTATTACAACATAATATGTGTGAGCATGATATTGTGACATGTATTTTTCACAATTGCAACATGCTTTTTTTTTCATATATGTTTTTTCCACTAATATAATAATATAAAATTTGGGGCATTATATCTATTATCAAAGGCCAATTTGTGGCATTGGGATCTTTAGGATGTTTATATGCATGTGTGGTGTGTTTGTTTATTCTTTGTGCATATATTTTATGTGCTAGTATGTTTGTACTGATTTTAATTTTACATATTAAGGGGGATGCCTCCTATGTACAACCACACTCATCAAGAAGGTCATCATAACCTAGACCAAACTTCTCTAAATATTAAAAGTGAGGGATCTCGTATGGTAAGGCATGTTCAACTTAAATAAGGAGTTAGTAAATAAGAAATATTGGGTTTTTTCAAATGCTATTAATGAGGTTTAACCATAGGAAGGAGGAAACACAAGAGATTAGTTCTTAGTTATCTCAAGAGAAGGGTGAGAAATAATTAAAGAAAAGAGATCATTCCAAGATTTTATATGGATTTAAGGTGGAGTAGCTTAGTCAAGAGTAGCCTTATCTAGATATAGGCAAGTGGTTGGTGATCATAGTGTGACAATAGGTCATATGAAGGATATTTATAAATAATTATACTAGATTTTGAGGGTTACATAAAAGTAACATGAGTATAGTCTTATCTCTTTCCTAATGCTTCATGATGTATATGTCGATGCAAAAGTTTGCAGGAAGCAGCCTTATGGGAAACTTAGCTATTGGGGGGACTTATGCGTATAACTAAGTGACCTCCAGAATTTTAGCAAAGCCGACTCTTCATTTTTTAATGGAGGAGAGAAAAGGGAATGAAGACAAGCATAAAATAATCAAATCTAAGCTAAGGTGATGTGCCAGATCAGTAATGAGATAAGTAAGCACATTGTAGAAACAAAGGCTCAGGTAGTAATTAGCATATATTAAATAGACAATTCCCAGCATTGCAAACATAAAAACATCAAACCATTTGCATAATATAACCCATATAGCATAAGCTAACACAAAAGAGTAGCAACATGATATGTATTACGCTAATCCACGTAAAGATTATAAAATCTCAAAATAAATGTTCATATATTTCAAAAAATGCAAGCACAATCTAATGTCCTATCAAATGCTTGAAAACAGAGAGGCCGAAAAGAATAGCACAGTCTGCAAGTTCATATTTAATATCAAACACTACAAAGGCTAATTCTCAGTGCTAGGAAAATTTTGTCCATCTAACAACAACCACAAAATGAAGAAAGGGTTGCTTAAATAAGCCAGCCCACCACCTAGAGGCTCCAACAAGAAAGATGCTCCTGTGAAGTCACCAGCAAGAAAGATTCCCTAGTGTAGGCACCAATAAAAAGAAGGAAAGGCAACACACCAATAGGGACATTCTGAGGAGAGATGGGCCATGCAAAAGCAAAAGGAAGGGACATGCGGTAGCAAAATGGAAACAGTTGCAAAAACCATCGAACAAAAACAACGAACGCCCAAACAATCGCAACGCAAAAAGCTCCCAGAAAAGGTAACTACGATGTGGACCCCATCCAAATAGAAAGTAGGCTGAGGTGACATGTCAAACAACCGGAGCCCGACAAAAGGAAAAAGAAGCATCTCGAAGGGAAGCTTCAATAGGATGCCACGTGGTGGCGGCCGGAAAGCTATGAGCGGTACCAAAACAAAAGGTGAAGCCGCGAAGGAAAGAAAGACTGCGAAGGAAAAGAGCAGTGTGTGAATAAATATTCACAGCTTGGTGACTCACAGGGACATTTCACCCATGGAATGAGAATCTCCAGATCGTGGCCTCGCAGACCAGTCCAACCTCCAATGGACTAATCATTCACAACCTGGAGAGGGCAGCCTGAAGGGACGTCCAGACCTCATATGATTACCTTAAAAGCAAGCTTTCATGCGCCATGTTTAAATCAATAATTACCTTAAAAGCAAATCCACCAGATATTTTTGCCTCGAACTCAAGCTGGAAGAAGAGTTGTGCCAATTGAGGCACCATATTCTTGATATTGGCAGTAGTCAGAGGTTGATCGAAAGACTGGAATACAGATAAATCTTGTTTTTCTCCTTAATCCTCTCGATGATATGTTCTATTCCTGCCACTTTTTGGTTAGCCAAGAAGGGAAATGGAAGTCATCACTAAGTTAGTCAAGAAAATTTAACTCACATATCATAGGTAATTTGAGTCAGCTTCGCTCTGCACTCACTGACATGCTGGATGGCTTCATGCATAGAAATGAGAACATTCACGCTCATGGCCGCCGTTGTTCGGTCTTTGACCCCCACACTACTCAATGCCTCATTCGAAGTTGTATACAATTTGTTCAACAATTGTCTGGCCTCCAAAACTCTATCAGAAGTCATTTCCTGCACCCGTTGCATTGTTTCACCAACCACCCTGCATAAGTTGGTAGCATGCGCCATAAATTTGAGAGTGGGCTGCAAGGTAAGGCATAATGAATTAACCTTATCCCAGTATGATGCATGCAGTTCGTTGGCTATTTCTAGCGACTTCATTTGGGATGCAGGAGGTTGGGATCTCAAAAGGTCCACCTCCACGGCCTTGTTGTTCAATTATGCTTTCAACTCCGTAATGCTTCCCTTTAGGACAAAAATATGATTCCTTAGAGCAGTATTTTCTTCCTCCTTCTACCTCAAGGATAACTCAATCTATTTTTTCTTTTTTGTTTCCTCCTCCAATGCAGCGTTCATTTCATTTACCTCATCATTGGTACTCTGTCGGAGTTGTTTCAAACCATCACTTGCTTGCTTCAATTTGTCTCGAAGGGTTGCCTCGGTCGCTCGGGAGTGCTCAATTTCTCTCTGTAGGGTTGGAACAACCTCCACACTCAGAGCCTGAAGTTCAACGACTTTTCTCTCAAATGCATTCCTTTCATCCCATAGCCGATTGATTTCAATCTCCTGAGCCTTATGCTTATTTGACCAAATATCCACCTTTCCTTTCAAGTCTTTCATTTGTTCATCTTTCTTCTTCATCTGGCGACTGAGTTTGAGGAAATCAATTGTCACCACCTTTTGGGTTTCTTCCATTAATTCTACTTTGTCCTATGGATGAGCCTGTTGCAAATCAAGTCCTACAACATTGACAAAATAATAATTTGGCTGCATTTCTCTGAACGGCTTGATGACATTGGGTGTCACATTCGCAAACATTAACGAATTTTGACTTTCGTTGAACATAGTCTGCATAAGGGGCTCTGTAGGTTTGTTTGCATTCTTCGCATTTCTTTTTTGTATTTGGCTAGGCCGGACACTTTTGGAAACATCCACCTGCGAGAAATACTCTTGGGGAAAAATACCTAATCCACCAACGAAAGGAAACTTCGAGGGAACTGCTAATGGGAATGACAACATGCTTAATGTATCAACGGATTTGCTAGGTCTCATAACAGTTACCGAGGAAAAAGGTGGGATAAACTGGCTTCTCTAAGATGGTGAAATCATAGCGGGGAAAAAAGTTGGGGAAGTAGCCACTTGACGTTGAGGCATCCGAGATACAAACTGTTGACTTAGTGGGCTAGGATGTGTTGCCATTACTTGCACCTCCGGGGTAGTAGACATAGGAGGAAGCGAACAGGGGCCCCTAGGGGAACCAATGTTGACCTGCCTCAGGTGACCAGTGAGAGGAACAGCTGACGTGAGTGACATGGCAGAAGCAGACGCAGAGGAAACTAAAGACATCGAAGAGAGAGAAGAAGGGGAGAAATGTACCTGAGTTTCCTAAAGATTTGTAGCAGATACAACTACTTCCTCACACTGTTCTCCTCCTCTTCCTGCTTCCTCTGTCTAAGGTCTCTTCTCTGGTGAGGAATCATCTTGGTCCAAAATAACCTTTCGACGACGCCTAACAGAGCCTGACCTCTTCTTCCCCGATCTAGAGGAGCTAGTTGGCTCTGACAGCTATTTATTTGAAGAGTCTTCATGTTGCAACTGATGTCCACTGACTGTCTCTCCTTGCACAGAACCTTCTTCAATCATTGGAGTCTTTTGGGCTACTTCTTCCTCATGCTTTAAGCTTGCACTTTCTACCTCACCGCACTTCTCATACTTCGAAGGATTAGGAGAATCATCACTGTCTAAATGCTCGTGGCACCAAATCTCATCAAACTGGTTGTCTGAGTCCACTTCTTGAAAGAGCTTGTTAGTCCTTTTTATCTCTTGTCTATAAATCCAAAAATCTTTAATCTTTTCAGGCTTCCAACTGAGCCTTGTTAATTGGTTGTAGAGGAATTGATTTATTATATGGTTCGGGTTAGGCTTGGCCACTATATGATAAAAATTCAGCCAAGGTAGTTGACCCGAGCTAGAAGGAATGTGCTCGAGGACGATGTATAACTTCTCATTCCCTCATCTGCATTTCTCTTAGGGTCCCAAAAAGACCAAGGTTGGTGAGGGATCTTAATTCCTACCTCTGCCAAATTACCTACTCTATTATAGTGCCATGTATCACAGATAACCACCAATCTGAGGTGACCTAACTTGGAATACAACACTTCAAAACTATTCACCCTCAGAATCTTCTTCTTGACCAATGCTACAGAGCCAAACATGATTGGCAGAGTCAGATAGGAAGTTAGATGCTTTCCTCCCCAGTAATCATTTTCAATATTACACAACTGCCTAAAAACTTCCAAGGCCAGCACCCTATCTG
This sequence comes from Sequoia sempervirens, assembly GCA_007258455.2. NCBI lineage: Eukaryota > Viridiplantae > Streptophyta > Pinopsida > Cupressales > Cupressaceae > Sequoia > Sequoia sempervirens. Next base: position 454,059,443 of record VDFB02105785.1, read on the forward strand.
AAACAAAACAAGGGAGCCAGAAAGGCTCTCAGACGAAACCCTGCATGCGAAGAATTGTAAAATCTGAACCAAAAAACCAATTGCAAGGTGGTACAAAACCTCTCATCCATGATATTTGACTTTGTGTCAAGCACCCAGACCTCTTACCTCTTGTTTGATCCAAAGCTCTTAAAGTTGGAGCTAGGAATGCATCTAAAAATGTGTAATAATCAAAAAAAATTGAGAGGACCAGAGTCCAGGTCGAAACTGGCTTTCTAGCGCCATTTTCCTCAAATATCGCCAAGGGAAAAAATTGCTGGAAATAATATGGGTTCTGATGTAAAATCATGTAGGACAAGAAAGAAGAATACCTGAACTTGGAACTAGGCTCAAACTCCTTCAGCTGTCGGCACATCCTTTCCACAATCACTTTCACAAAGTCCATCAGTAGAGGCTCTTTATTCTCTTTTCAGCATAAATCCTATGCTCATATGGAAGTCTAAGACTTCCTTATCTGTATCCAACCCATACACCAACACCAACATAGAGAAGACAGAAGCCATGCCTACTTTAAAAGTAGCCAGACTAAGAGGAAATCTAGGAGCGATGGAGTTATCTGGTGGCCTACCCATTTCGGCATTGAAAAATTGTTGCGCTACTCTCAGCATCCTCTGGTAATTTTGTAGTCTAGAAAGATCGAAATCCTCAACACCTACAAGAGAATTAAGAGGGACACACAAAATATCCTAGAGAGCCTGGTGACAGATTACCACCCTGAAATTATGGCCGCTTATAGTTCCTAAATCGGTGTCGAAACTTTTAGCACAGGCAGCGACAATCTCCAAACAGTAGTGCACCAAAGGAACCATGTACTGAGGGAGACCGCAATTCCACAGTTGGCTAGGAAAAGGATCACTGATCTTTTTCATTTTTTTGCATGCAGCCTCTCTTAAACCTTTGGGGTTCTGAGATAACTCTAGATCTTAGACATTATCCCAATCCTCTGAAACCAAAGCTTGGTTTCTAGGAGAAATTGTGTTTAACAGTTTTTGGTCTGCGAGCTTAGTGCAGGGCCATGAAGGTTTAGATGGAATGCCCGGGGTTGCATAAGAAACCTAGTCGTATATATTCACGCAAGGTGCCAACATCCTTCATTCCTCAATGTTGTTAGTGGCAACGGCCTGAGTTGAGCTCTCTGCAATTTTGGCCATTTTACCTGTATTTCGAAGGACTCTACTGCTTAGTTTTTGAAATCCTTTCTTTGTCTCTGCAAATGACTAAGGTGGTTACATGCTTTTCCGACTTCACACAATTAATGCCTTCTCCATGATGCTCCTATCTATCTTTTTTATTTTCAAAAATATTGGATTAGCAAGGGTACACACTATCTTTCACATTGATTATGCCATGCACCACTAACCCTTTCGTGTGTGCGAAAAAGCTGCCAATTCACCAAAGGACTCCACACATTCAGAGATGTGACCTCACATATGGTAGCTCTATTTTTTCTTGGAAAAGGTACCAAATCAGTAGTGCCATATTTTTTTGTGAACTTTTGCATTTAATGATTACTTGATTGTAATAGGGCACATCAACCAACGAATTCACCTTAAGATATTTTCCTTGATTTAACTAGGATGGAAACATTCCTTATAGTGACAATTGGCTCCTTCTCTACCTTTTAAAAAAGGCTTAATTCAAACAAATTGAAACTGCATTTGATTATCTTCATTATTTCGCACGCCGCAACATAGCTTGTCAGGGCTCTTTCATACCATTTGCCTCTGATGTAAACATACCTTGCTCAATTAGGGAAGCCTCTTCCTATCTATAAAAAGGACCCCTTGGCATTTTGGCAATCCATATTTGCACTTAGCATTTCTTAGCCACTGGCCCTAGGATATAGTTGGTAGCTTTATTACTTAGCAAGAGTAGTGGTAGTCATGGAAACACCAATTAGGCTTACGTGCAAGAAGACCCAAGCTGCCTTCTTAGGAAATATTAGGTGTAGGCAACTGAAACGTATAACTAGCATGGAGAACCTTCTATATGTGAAAGCCATAAAGTGGGTTCTAGGTAGAGACTGCGTAGAATATGAGGACCAGTACAGAGTGAACACTAGTATTAGTTCCCACTTTGTAGCCTCTCTGTTAGACATTGGAATTTCTAAGAGGAAGATTCTAAGGTTGACAAAGTAGGTATTTCCCAAATGCTACTTGGGGGGTTGGAGAACATCATGAGAGTTGCCAAGATCGACCGCAGAATCCCATCTGCTCGAAACTTGTGCTGACTTACTGAGAGAGGAGGACCTGTACCGACTAGGCCCTTACTTTGTGGATTTGAGCTTGAAACTCATGAGGAACACCGCCACAAAGTCTGTGCCGCTTGCCATTTCCTGATGAGGATGCACAACATCAAACCCTTTTGTGAGGTGCAATGGTATGATAATTTTGAGAGGATGGTGTTTCCTCATTGTGTGCCACCTGCTGCCATTGTTGGACCCTTGAATGCCTGAAGAGACGTCCAGAAGATCTCTCTTCCTTTTTGTTTTTGAAATATTCTCTGCAACACTTGTCAGCGACAATATGTGTATTTTTTGGAACATGGCTATGGGCCCCGTTACATCAATATGTATATAGATGTAAATATCTCTATAATCAATACAATACATATATTTCCTATAGTCTAGCTCTTTTCTTCATTTTATCTTATTTCCATGCATCAATGTGGTTGTTGATTTTAAGAAAGCACTGAGAATGACCCAAAACTGACAAATTTGGGAAAATATATACATATTTACACAATTACTGCAAAAGCCGAATTAATTGAATTTCTTAAGGTGTATTCCATTAACTGGAATACCCAAGGCCTCACCCTCTGTTGTTTCCAACTCGAACAAGTTGTGCTACTTGCACTGTGTGATTTTGAATGGTCCTCCCTAGAGACTATTGAACTTGCCATGTTGACCGGGCTTCACTTTGTGCTCATTAAATTTGAGCACCAAGTCTCCACATTGCAGACCTTGGTCAGACATTTTCTTGTTGAACCATTTCTTTACCACCTGCTGGCGATTGGTCATTGCCTCAAGAGCGTGCTCTCATTTCTCCTGAACCTCAAGTAATTCTTCCAACCGCACTTCCATCACTCCATTTTGCTCGATTTCAAGAGACTTCAATAGCTGGATTACAGGGATTTCCATGGAGATTGGCAACAGCGCCTCCTTCCCGTATACTATCTCGTAAGGAGATGTTTTCAATATTTGTTTGGGCATGATATGATCTGCCCATAGTGTTTTCCGAAGGTGTTTATGCCACTCCCTTTGATGATCCGAACCTATTCTCTTAATCAGCCAGAAAAGATTCTTGTTTGTAGATTCGGCAAGGCCATTTCCTTGTGGATAGTAGTTGGAGGATGTCTTTAGGAAGACTCCATATTTTAGTGCAAATTGGCTGATTTTGGAGCTGAGAAAATCTTTGGCATTATCCGAGATAATTGTCTTTGGTGGGCCAAACCTAGCTACCAGTTCTTCCAGGAAGTTCACAATTTCTGCTTCGGTTGCATTTTTTAAAGGTACAGCTTTAGTCCACCTGGTGAAATAGTCAGTTACCGTCATGATCCATCTGTGTTTGACTGATGAAACCAACTTGATCATGCCAATGAAGTCGAGACCCCATTGACCAAATGGCTCTTCCACTACAATTGGTTTCAGGGGCATGGCAACATTTTTCCTTTTCCCAACAAAAAACTGACACTCGTTGCAAGACCTCACCAATGAATACGAGTCCTTAAATAGCGTTGACTAGAAATAACCAACACGCATAATCTTGATTGCAGTAGTTTTTGCTGAAAATTTTCCTCCGACTGGGCCACTGTGGTACTACTCCAATATCTTTTTTTGTTTGCTCTTGTGTCACACACCTTAACAAGACACCATTGAAGTTCCTCTTGAAAAGAACTCCCTCCAAGAGTATATAGCCATTATTCTGCAGTCGATAAAAATGCCTTTTAAATGAGGGGAGGTCGGCTGGGTACCTTCCTATTTGCATGAAATTAATTTTGTCATCCATCCAATTGTCTTCAGAACTCTCTTCATTCAGTAGCACGGGTTTTGGTACTTCAACCTCAGTCATTGCTTCGTTGTTTCCAGCCAAATATTCACACAGTCCCTTCCCTTTCACAATCTTGACTGGCTTGATCTCGATGTCATACTCTAGAATCTTGGTTATCCAGTTAGCCCACTTCTCAGTGATTTCACCTTCCATAATATATTCACACACGCTAGGGTGCAGCACACAAAAAATCACCTTGTTGCATGATATGAGGTGTCGGAACTTCTTCAACCCCTTTACAATAGCAAAAGCTTTCTTCTCCACAAAGTTGTACTTCACCTCATAGTCTTTATAGAAGGCGATGTGAAATTCTCTTTTATCTTTGTCATCTTTCTTCATCAAAAGAGTAGTGATACTCATGCTACCACCAAAGACGTACATGAGGAAATATTTCAAAAAATACAGATTAACCAACACGAGAGTAGAAGAGATGACTTCTTTAATCTACTCAAAAGCTTTCCTGGCTTTCGCTGTCCATTTGAAAGCTTGGTCTTTTTTCAACATCAAGGTGATGGGCCAAACAATCCCTACGAAGTCCGGTATGAACTGGCTGATGAAATTAACCTTGCCCAAAAAATTTTGAACTCCTTTTTCGTTGACGAGTAAAGGGAGTTCTTTTATTTCTTTAACCCTTTTCAGGTCAATGGTAATACCTTCCTCTGAGATGACATAACCCAACAGCTTCCCTTGTGGGACCCCAAACACACATTTCTTCGGGTTCAGAGAATTCTTGAACTCCTGGCACTTCTGGAAGACAAGCTCGAGATGATCAAAATGATCTTCAGCAAATTTTGAGAAAACCATTAGGTCATCTAGATAAATAAGAATGATCTTATTTATCAAATCCCTAAAAGCAATGTCCATAGCTCATTGGAAAGTGGCTCTGGCATTTGAAAGTATGAAGGGAATTTTATCATAAGTGTATGTTCCCCACTTGGTGGTAAACGTCGTTTTATGTTGGTCCTCCTCTTTCACCTGAATCTGATTATAGCCAGAGAAACCATCTAAAATTGAAAACATCTCAAAACCAGCAACTGTTTGCAGAATTTCCTCCATGGAAGGTAGAGGGAAGTGGTCCTTTAGAGATGCTCTATTTAGGTCTCGAAAGTCAACACACAGTTGTATATCACCATTCTTCTTCCGGACCAGCACCAGGTTAGACACCCAAGTATTGTGTTTGATTGAGAACACTATCTAGGATTCAATCAACTTCTTTAATTCCTGATCCATTAACGGCTCGATCTTTGGATTTACTGGCCTTTTCTTTTGACGCACGGGTTTTTCTCCCTCTAGTAGCTCAGTGGTGTGTTGGATAATCTCGGGATCATATCCCTTAAGATCATCATATGACCATGCTACCACACTCAGATACTTCTCACAAAAATATTTCAACCTTTCTTTGTTCTTCTGCAAGACTCCTTTTTTGACCTTAAGCTTTTTATCTTCTCTGATGTGCAAATCGGCGTAATCACCTTTATCAGCTACAAGCTTTCTTTTGTCTTTTCTCGCATCATCAGAATCAAATAGATTCTCAAGAGTAACCAAACCTCTGGGAAGCTTGTTTGAATTAAGCTGGACCACTTGATCTTCATAGGCCTCAGTGATCTTTGGTTGTAATTGTTCGACAAATTCTCTGGACAATTGGAGAAACAATGCGATATGAGCATCACCATCAAACAACTGCCAGTTTTGATCATTATTTGGGACGGCAGGTGACACGATCACTCACACTGAATGTTTGTTATCAATCAACTCAGAAGCTGGCTCAAACTGAGATCCAACAGTTCCCATTCGGTCTGCTTCAAAGTTATGCTCTCTAGGTACAGCTTGGATGTTGAATTCCTTGAAGCCTTCAATCAGGTCCCAGACCCTATGTCGGTATGATCGCATACGAACATTCTTGGCAGCTAATAGCCCTTGGATTTGGTTAACCACCAATTCTAAATCTATGAACACCTGTATTTTCTTGGCACCCATTCATTCTACTAAAATCAAGCTGTGGACAAGGCCCTCATACTCTGTTTCGTTGTTTGAGCACACGAACTGGAAATGATAAGACCTTAAGGTATTTTCTTTGGATGGAGATACCAAACATATTTTGGCGTTAGCTCCTACTCTGCATCTTTCTCCATCAAAGTGCAAGGTCCATAACTCTGAGGTCCCTTCACTCCCGGACTCTTTAGTCACTTTGGGAATAATTTGATCCTTCTCATGTATGACATATGTTCCTAGCCAAGTTGCATGATAGTTTCCAAAAAGGTCTGAACTTATAAATTCATTCAAGAGAGCTTCTTCATTTTCAATCTAGGAACTACTTTCTTCTTCATCCTCAAGAAGTTTGGCATTGGGAATCTCTTCTGGGGTAATTGAGGTATGTGTTTCCTCAAAATTGATCATGGCTTCATCAGCCACATGCTCGGAATGTAAAGGTTCTAACAATATCTTCATCTTAGCTCCATGTTTGGTTCTTAGGATCAAGTGCGATGAGTCCAAAGAGAGGTAACCTCCAACGTTTGCAGTGAATTCTCGGGACAAACATATCCCAAACATATGAGGGACGTCAATGAGCATAGTATCCTGGTTCATAGTAATACTGGGACAAGCAAACAATGTCATAGGCAATCCTTTGATTACTATGACTGTTTCAACCTTGTTCCCATCGAGTTGCATAGATCCCTTCTTAAGAGGCTCATATTCGAGTCCTAGAGCTTCAGCTACTTGCTTGGGCATGACGGTGGTGCTAGCACCAGAGTCAACTATACAATTATGTAGTAGTTTTTTACCAATGATAAGTGTTAGAAAGAAAGGCTTGGGTTTAGGCTTACCCTCTTTTCTTGTCTGATTTTCTGCTGATTTATTTTCCAAAACTCTGTCCAGGCCTGGATTGGTTGTCTTATCTTTTGAAGGCTACTCAAGCATCTTCATGCCCTCTTCTCCCGATAATGCCTTTTGTAATAGCAGCTTTTGCTCCGGGATGGCCAGGCTATTCCACAAGGAAACATTAGTAGAAGATTTATTTAGTTGTTCCACCACGTTGAATGGCATACGTGACTAATGAGCTATGGTAGTTGGCTCCTTCTACCTCACAGCTGGTACATCTGGTTGTTTGGCAACTGTCAGGGTGGTCATGGGAGCTTTTGCTTTCAGAGGAGGTGGATTCTTGGAACCTCGAACAATGGCCCCAGACTGCTGCAAAACTAATGACATAGTCGCCGATGGACTGGGCATTGGATTAGGTGACCCTTTAGTTTGCAAGGACGTGAATTCTCTAGTGAGCCTTCGCTTGGAATGGGTATTGTAGTCCGACTGTACTTGCCGCGCCTAGGTCACCGGAATGTCGTTCGGGTATGCCGACTCTTCTTCCCCCATCTACGAAAAGAGTGACTGGTTCAGAGCTATATCTATCTCCTTCTCTATAGACATTCCTTGCATTTGAGTGGTGAGAATTGCGTTCTCCATTTGCTGAGAGGCATATGCATTACCTCCAGAATTGGGCATGATGCCTTGACTACATTGCTCTACTATCTTCTGTTGTAAATTCCCTCGCAGGAAATTTTGGGGCATGTGTGCATCATTGCAAGGGAAGCACCATGGATTAATCTCCTCGACAAGATTATTTTGTCCTACTACCAGCTCTTTATTTGAACTAGGATAGACTGTCTGCATGGGCATAGTCACGAGCATGACCTAATTGCTCTATTGAGCTTGGGTATTACTGCACGATCTATACTACCATTGATTATGCTGAAACAGAGGTTTCCTGCCTTGGTAGTTTTGGTAAGTAGGCTTCTAGTAGGTATACTATTGCCACTTCATACTAGTTAACTCATTTTTCACGGTTCGCAACTGCTCCCTCATGTCGGTCACCTCAGCTGCCAGGGGGTTAGGCACTGGATCCAATCTTGGTGTCATTCTCGGGTACATGTACATAGACTGGGGGGCATGGTAACATTGGTTGAAGCTACCTCTAGTTCTGCTATGGTCGATTCTAGGAATAATGGCATGATAGGTCGCGGTGCCAACTTTTCGATGACAATAAGATTGTTCTCTTCGGTGACGACAAGGCTATATGCATCGGGTAAGATATTTCCGCTGAGAGATTGCAGCATCACAGAAATATCAGCATTTATAGACTTCAGATAGAACATGAACGCCAAATCCGAAGGTGGACGACTACCGACAGGGACCCTCTACCAAGTTGAATGAAACTGAGCATTGAAATCGACCAAAGCTTCATGAGGAGCCCGCTTTATATGAGCCAGCTAGTGATATAGCGAAGATCTGTTGCCATTATTTGAGAAGCGCTCATAGAAAGGATCTTTGAGCTGATCCCAAGTGCCAATTGTATTAGACAGAAGAGTACAATACCAGTCCAATGCCTTCCCTCTAAAAGAGGCTGTGAGCAACCGAAAAGCCACATTCTAGTTAGTAATGCCATGAACCAAACATACATCAACCACATCCTGCAAGTGCTCTGCTGGAGTTTTTGAATCATCCCCAGTGAACTTTGGGACAACCTTTAAGGTGGAAGTTGGGATTGGATCCCACACTGCGGGTGGTACAAGGGCTATCAAAGGGCTACCAGCATCCCAGGTTACAAAATTTCTAGCCATCCGCACAAGGGACGGAGGAGAAGTCAGAGGAGTCGTCGAAGGTGATGTGTTAGCCTGCTGACTTCTCGCCTTGATTGAAACTAGTGGTGATACGAGTAGGCCAAGGATTCTTGCGGTTTGAGACCTAGTGATGGCCCTATGGCTCATACACTCTTTTGGATTGTGAATGTTTTAGTTCATCCCACCGGGCGTGCCAAAAAAAGAACTGTTGATACAAAATTTTGTAGGCAACAACCTTCTGAGAAACTTAGCTATTGGGGGGACTTGTGTGCATAGCTAAGTGACCTCCGGGATTTTAGCAAAGCCGAATCTTCATTTTTTAATGGGGGGAGAAAAGGGAATGAAGATAAACATAAAATAAGAAAATCTAAGCTAAGGCGATGTGCTAGATCAGTAATGAGATAAGTAAGCACATTGCAGAAACCAAGGCCTACGTAGTAATTAGTGTATATTAAATAGACAATTCCCAACATTGTAAACATAAAAACATCAAACCATTTGCATAATATAACCCATACAACATAAGCTAACACAAAATATTAGCAACATGATTTGTATTATGCTAAGCCATGTAAAGATTATAAAAGCTTGAAATAGATGTTCATATATTTCAGAAAATGCAAGCACAATCTATTTTCCTATCAAATGCTTGAAAACAGAGAGGCCGAACAGAATGGCATAGTCTGCAAGTTCAAATTTAATATCAAACACTACAAAGGCTAATTCTTAGTGCTGGGAAAAAAATTTCCATCTAACAACAACCACAAAATGAAGAAAGGGTTGCTTAAATAAGCCAACCCACCGCCTAGAAGCCCCAACAAGAAAGATGCTCCAACGAAGTCACCAACGAGAAATATTCCCCAGCATAGGCACCAACAGAAAGAAGGAAAGGCAGCAGGACAACAGGGACATTCCGAGGAGAGATGGGCCATGCAGCAGTAAAAGGAAGGGACACGCGGCAACAAAATGGAAATAGTTGCAACAACCATCGAACAAAAACAATGAACACCTAAACAATCACCAGGTAGAAAGCTCCCGACAAAGGTAACTGCAGTGTGGGCCCCATCTGAACAGAAAGTAAGTGGAGGCGACGTGTCAAACAATTGGAGCCCAACAAAAGGAAAAAGAAGTGTCTCAAAGGGAAGCTCCAATAGGACGCCACGTGGCGGTGGCCAAAAAGTTGGGAGCGGTACCAAAACAAAAGGTGAAGCCGCGAAGGAAAGAAAGACCATGAAGGAAAAGAGTGGTGCGTGAATAAATATTCACAGTATCCATTCAAGATAAACACATGGGCATACTATGCTATTACAAAGTTACATGATTATTCTTCCAGCTAATGGTGTCAATATTAGAATAATAATTTATATATCTCTATTTTCATGTATGATAATTTCCTAGAGAGATTTCATGCATACTACCTTTTGAAGCACTTCAAGTACTTCCATGATAATGAGTTTTGTAAGTTGGTATAGAATACTCTACACTGTGCAAGATTTGGATAAAGATTATAGCCACCCAAAATATAGTAACTTCATGAAAACACAAGAGAGATCAGCTATGAGAGAATAATTCTATTCTATCAAAGGATGCAATTGATAGATTATGATTATTGATTTTTGATTTATGAATGAGACCACTTGGTTATATAGCCAAGGTGAGACATAGGATTATACAAGATCAAGACAAGTGTCCTAATCCTATATCATGAGATAAATAATATTATATGACTTAGGAAATAATCTATAAATGTCAAAATATAAGATAAAACATTATGACAACTAACAACATTCTAGAAAGGTTCCCTAAGAACTAAGTAAACTTGACATGTAAATAGGACCTACAAGTGAACTAGTTAGGTAAAACACTTGTTTATTGTTGAATGCATTAGACAACTGAGAGGGGAGGTGAATCAATTGTACCTTAAAACTTTAAAACCCTCATTAACATTCAAATCCACATTCATTCAATAAGCACTTAATCTGTTATGATGAATTAGCATGAACAAAAAATGACAGAAATTGAAACAACTTAACACCATACACAATAGAACACTAGATTTATGTGTAAAACCCAAGAAGGGGAAAACCATAGTGAGGATTAGCTCATAATATAAAACAACTTAAACACCAAATACAATAGGGCTCACTACCCAAAGAAAGAAAGGCTCACTACCAAAAGGCTCAGTACAAGATGGAAAAGAAGATAGAGAAGAATATTACACAGAAAAATCCATCTCAATGCAACAGGGAAATCCACCACAACATCACCAACACCTTTTTAGCTTGACTGAAGAATTGTCGACACCTTCTGCTCACTATATTCAACAGTCTAACACATGAAATCTTGCATTGTACTTCTCAAATTTGTACCCTACAACTATGAAATTCACATCATTCACATCTCTCTTATCTATCTCATCATTCCTCAACAACTCAACTCTTATTTATACCCTCCTCAACCTTGAAACCCTTCTCCAAGGTCGGTTATGCACATCAATCATGCAAATTCAAATTAGATCAGCACCAAAACACTTATTTGGTAGATAGAAGTGAAAGTGGACCACAAAATTCCATATTTGGGACCCAAATCTACAATACCACTCAACCACACACTTCTATAAACAATAATTATCCTCCACAATTAGTGTAAACACCAGACCGGCCATTACCTGTGTAAAGACCATTAAAATTTTAAGTACATGCTTCCTTAAATCCAAGGATGACTTTCAAACCACACACCATTCTTGAACATGATCTAGAATATTCCAAAAACACTCTAAAATCTAGAAAACTCCTTCATAATAACTTTCACCTAAAGAATGTACACATCGAGTATATCCAAACAACTCTGCCATACACTATAACTCAAGAAACTAACTTCTAAAGAAACAAACCACAAACCACCTCAAATGATTAAAGATACCAATGCTATCAAAACTCCTCCAGATCCGCAAGACCTGAAAAATAACTACGAAGAAATATAGAGCAAAAACATTTCTCCTAGACACCTCTACAATACACTTTTCACACACTAGTGAACACAACTTCTTGTGCACAATGATCCAGTACATCAAATCCTAGATATAACACCTCTGAAAATATCTCACCAACATATCCAAAATGAAAAGGTAGATCTTCAACCTAGAAGAAATGTGGAGTAAAACTAGAACACATCCCTGCAACACAGAACACCGCTACAACACATTGTTTCCTCTTTTTATCAAATTTTCTCAAAAAAACTTGGAAACCAACCATCAAAGAAACATCCTCATCATATTTAGCACTTCCTTAATATAAAATCAACCATAGATCATATAAGCTTATCACAACAACACTAGAGGTTGATGCTAGTAGCTTTACTAATGACAACATAATGAAATTAATCAAAGCATAGACAACACCAGCTACTCATTCTCAACAATCTCCCTTAATAGTAGTTTCCTTCCATCTCATATAGTTGACACCAATGAAAACACAATATTTTTGACATCAATGACAACACCAACTGCTCATACTTGCAACAATTTCCCCCTTTGTCATTGATGGCAACACATGATGTGAAAAACCATCAAAGACAATAGCTCTGAATATTAACATACTGCAACTCTTCGCATTACTTTTCCCCTGTACTCAACTAGATTATTACTCTCTCTCCCCCTTTGTAGCTTGTCTTTTTCACATGAATTTCTCTCCCGCTTTGACATCAATGGTAAGGGGCATCAATATTTGCAATATTTATTCTCTCCCTTTAACATCAATCAACCTACTTACTACTGCTCTGCAACATCTTTCCTTAGCTACTCTATATACTCCCCCTTAGGAGAACACACCAAACTACACCAAATCAACAACCACCACATAATGACAACACACACTCTTCTAGCTGCAATACCCAACAATGCTACTACCTAATCCCCCTGAGAGGTAGCCACCAATATCATCCCACAACAAAGAATGAATATTGAGATCCACTAGACTCATGCATCTCCTTATGCATCTAGTTCAAGAGAGGGGTAATGACCCCCAACTTCTCCTGGAGATACTCAAAAGTATCCTTAGAAAGAGCCTTAGTGAATATATTAGCAATCTAATCCTTTTTAGGCACATATTAAGGATTTACTTCATTCTCTAGAACCTTCTCTCTCAGAAAAGTGATATCTGATTGAAATATATTTTTTCCTTGAATGCATTACCGGGTTGTTTGAGATATTGATTGGACTTTAATTGACACAAAAGATAGAAATTGGTTCTTCATACACTACTCTGATATCCTTCAATTTTTGCCTCATCCATAGCACCTGTGTGCAACACGATGTTGTTACAATGTGCTAAGCCTATGTAGTAGATAAAGACATTGAATCTTGTTTCTTTCTTAGCCATGATACCAATCTACATCCAAGAAAGAATGCACCACCACTTGTACTTTTCCTATCATCAACACAACCAACCCAATCTACATCTGTGTAAGCACTCAAAGTGAAATTAGTATCCTTTGGATACCATAAGCCATGATCTAGAGTGCCCTTTAAATATCCAAATATTCGCTAGGGTCTTCTTGAAATCTAGCCACAAGAAAAACTACATGCATGATACCTGGTCTAGTAAGAGTTAGATATAGCAGTCCACCAATCATTGATTTGTACTTTCTCTAATCAGCCTTAGGAGATTCATCATTCTTGCTCATTTTCAAACCAATAACTATATGAGTACGTACTAGTTTGGATTTTTCCATTCCAAACTTCTTCAACATTTCTTTAACATAGTTTGATTGTGAAATGAATATACCTTTATCTGTTTGATTGATTTGTAGCCAAAGGAATAAATTCATCTCCCCAAACATAGACATCTCAAGCATTTCTTCTCCAAACTTCTTACACATATCTTCATTACCTCCAAAAATTATGTCATCAACATACACAACCACAATCAAGGTTTGATATTTTTCAACTTTAAAGTAAAGATTACTATATGTGGTACCTTTATTGAATCCTTGCTATATTAAATACTTATCCAACCTTGCATACCAAGCTTTGGGATCTTGTTTCAATCCATATAATGCCTTTTTCAATCAATAGATCATATCTGATTTGTCTAATAACTAAAATCCTTCCAGTTGTTCCATGTATACTTCTTCCAATTCTCCATTCAAGAAAGTAAAATTCACATCCATTTGATAAACATTAAAGTCCTTATGTCTTGCAAAATCCAAAAAAATCCTAATAGTTTCCATTCTTGCCACCAGAGCAAATGTCTCCTCAAAATCTATTCCCTCAACTTGTGAGTAGCCCTTACACACAATTCTTGCCTTGTTTCTTACCACTTCTCCATTCTCATTTAGTTTACTTCTGAATACCCACTTAGTTCCAATTATGTTTTTATTTGTGGGTCTTGGGACAAATTCCCAAGTCTAATTTTTCTCAATTTGTAGTAGTTATTCTTCCATAGCCTTTATCCAATGTTCATCTATGCATGCCTCAATCACTGTTTTAGGTTCAAATTTAGAAAGTAAACACAAATTTACCTCTTCTTCAGTAGCTTTTCTTTTTGTTAACACACCTTTGCTTTTGTCTCCAATAATTTGTTCTTCAAAATGAATCCTCTGCACATACTTAAGGGTTTTAGGGGTCTTTTATGGAGCTTCTTCCTCTTCAATCTACACTTCCTTTTCCTTAACCTTTTCTTTTTATCTGCAAATAGGATCATTTGATTCATAGCCATCTATCACCACTAAGTTTTGAAAATATTCATCAACCTTAACACTTGCACTCTCAACAATCTTAGTCTTTTGTTGTAGCACCGGTAGGAGTTTCTTTTAGTTGAATACCCAAGGAATATTCCTTCATCAAACCTTGCATCAAACTTTCTGAAGTTTTCTTCATCTCTTCTCATATAGCATTTTCTTCCAAACACTCTGAAGTACTTGAAAGTAGGGATCCTTCCATACCACTACTCATAGGGAGTCTTTGTGTTGCTTCCTTTTTCTTGAACTTTGTTAAGTATGTAAACAATAGTATGAATTGCTTCTCTCTAGTAAACTTCCGGTAGGTTAGCTTCTTTTATCATAGTCCTTGCAGCTTCTTGAACAATCCTATTTTTTCTTTCAACTACTCCATTTTTCCAAGGAGTTCTAGGGGAAAACAAGTGCCTCTTTATGCCATGATTCTCACAAAACATGTTAAATTCATTGGAGGTGAAATATCCATCTTTGTTAGACCTCAAACACTTGATTTTCATGTCCATTTCATTCTCAAACATAACTTTAAATTCTTTGAACCTATCTAGGGATTCATATTTTCTTTAAGAAAAGTAACCCATGTCATTCTAGAATAATCATCAATAAAAAGAATGAAATACCTGTCACCTTGAAGACTTCTAACTCTTGTAGGACCACAAATATTTGTATGCACCAACTCTAACAATTCAATAGGAGATTGTTCTTTTCCTTTGAAACATCGTGTTTTCTTTCCAATATGACAATCCTTGTAGACAACATTGATATGCTTTGTAATCTTTGGAAGATCTATCACTACTTGAACTGAGCCGATCCTTACCAGATTATCAAAATTAATGTTGCACATCCTCCTATTCCATAGCTAGCTTCCATTAATCTAATTCATAAAACAATGACCATCAACACCCTTGAGCTAATTAAAATTTCCATCTATCTAGCTTCCAACAACAATCATAGTTTTGAGCCCTTTTCTAATCTCGCATCCCTCATTTTGCAACATAAGATTGTATCCTTTGCTACACATTTGTCCAAAACTCAAGAGGTTATGTCTTAAACCCTTAACATAGTAAACATCATCAGTATTATGCTTGCCATCAAAATTGATTGAACCTAATCCACATATCTTAGCACTTGAATCATCACCAAATCTAACAAGTCTTCCATCATAATTTTCAAGTTTAATAAACTTACTCTTTTCTTTGATCACATGGTTAGAGCATCCACTGTCAATGATCCAATAGTTTTTATCTTGTCTAGCATGAAAGGAAGATACTAAAGTACCTTCATTCTTAACCTTTGTTTCTGGAGGGATATCTTTCACACATCTTTCAAAGTTAGCAGAAATAGATTCATCTTTTAAATAAATGTACAAGCATTCATCATCATCATCTCCATAATCAAATTCATATAAAAAATACTTACCTCTTCTCTCCTTGTTTTTTTCATTCACAACTCTATTTGGACATGTTGAAGCATAGTCACCTATCTTTCCACAACTAAAAAATTTGAAAGGAAACTTACCTTTGTACTTACCAGTACCCTTTTTTATCCTTCTCACAAAGTTATCAAGATCCTTCTGATCTGATTCTTCAATCTTCTCTATTTTTCTAGCCTTAAAAGTAGTCTCAAAATTTTCACCATTGTTTGTACCAAATTCTCTCATTTCAAATGCAGTTAGAGAACCATACAATTGATCTCTAGTATACTGATCTAGATTTGCAAATTCCTCAATAGAAAAAACTTTATGACTATAAGCTTTAGGAAGGGTTCTAAGAATTTTCTTTACCACTTTTGATTCTTTGAATTTCCATCAAGACCTCTAATGGAACTAACCACTTCATCTACCCTTTGCAAGTAGCTTGTAATGTTTTCATCTTCAGAGATTTGCAAGTTCTCAAATGCGATCTTTAGATTTTGCATCTTGGCTTCTTTAACCTTATCATCTCCTTCATAAATGCTTTTCAACTTTGTCCAGATTCCTTCAGCAGTTTTCAAATTCATAACTTTCACTAATTCAGAATTTGTAAGGCTACTTAAGAGAGCATACCTTGCTTTACTATTCTTTCATAGGACTTGATTTCAACTTCAAAGATTGGACCATTTGTAGGCATAGTATATCCATTCTGAATTGATTTCCAAACATCATATCCCAAATAACTTAGAAAGCTTTCCATCCTTGTTTTCCAGAATGCATAGTTTGTTCCATCAAACATAGGGATCTCCTTCTTGTGCACCGTCCTAGATCTACCTTAAGCAGTTAAGCTTTCTTCCAAGGAACCTTGATCTAATACTAATTGCTAAATGCACAAGACAAATGAGAGGGAGATGAATCAATTGTACCTTAAAACTTCAAAACCCTCATTAATATTCAAATCCACATTCATTAAATAAGAACTTAATCTATTATGATGAATTAGCATGAAAAGAAAACAACAAAAACTTAAACAACTTAACACCATACACAAGAGAACACCAAATTTACGTGGAAAACCCAAAAAGGGAAAAACCATGGTGAGGATTAACTCATAATATAAAGTAACTTCAAAATTGAATATAATAGGGCTCATTGCTGGAGGGCTCACTGCCCAAAGAAAGAAAGGCTCACTACTAGAATGGAAAAGAAGATAGAGAAGAATGTTGCACAAATAAATCCATCTCAATGCAATAGGTAAATCCACCACAACATCTCCAACACCTTCACAGCTTGACTGAAGAATTGTAGACACCTTATGCTCACTACATTCAACATTCTAACACATGAAAGCTCACACTACACTTCTCAAATTCACACCCTACAATCATGTAATTCACATAATGTTGTCTCCTAATAGTGTGCCCCTACTAAGTTGCAGAACTTAGCATATTGGAGAAACATGGGAACTTTTCTAAGGTTGTGGGTCACCTAAAGTAGAAAATAACCTGCATAGAAAGCTGTTTCTTAAGGTATTCACCTAATACTATTCTAATGATTTGCTAAGGAAAGGGCAAGAGGGAAACATAAGCTGAAAAACTGGAAAACTTAAGGTGATGCACCTAAACATTAACTGAAACATGCAAACAGCTTGCATACATAGTTAATCAACTACAAGATTCATATACACAACTCAATATTGATATGCCTTTGCATCAATACTTTTTAATGAGGCTACAATGCACAATCCTAGAAGGAAAGAAACTTTCACAACAAGAATCATCTGCAACACAAGACAACTTCCAACTTGCAACTACATATACTTTATGTTCAAAGATGCCACTAATGAGACACAAAAACTAGGAATGAGAAAATTTCACAAGTCATTACATCAAACCATCAAAATGCATAAAGTAAAATAGAAAATTGAGAAAGTCAAACTACTTATCTCTATTGATCTTAAAGGTATGAACTGCTATACCTATTCAAAGAGTTACAAAATACAGTCTTTTTTTTCTGTAGAGGACTACAAAAATCACAAAGTAGACAAAAGATGATAATCAGAACTAACTTCAAAAATGAAGTTTGAAGTTACTTAAGCTTTTCCCAATGGTTGCACAAAAATAGGAACTAGAAACTTCTTGGTCGTGTATAACCAAAAATCCTAAAAAATAGCCCCTAAACTCCGTCCAAAATGACTCATGGATGAAGACAAGGTCAAGCCTTGACCTCACCTATCATAAAGACACCTAAAAATGCTCCAAAATTCCCTCAAAGTGCTTCAAATTGGTCAAAACAACCTCCTATATTCTTTGCACATGTTTGATAACTTCCTCCAACCTCCCTATATGCTTGGCATAAACCATCAATCCTCAACTATCTCCCTTTGACCATATCCTTGATGTGTTCAACACACCTTTATCTTGCATTTGCATAGTAACATTAATAAAGTGATTTATAATTGCATCACTTAATAATGTTTTTACATTTAGAAATTTGATGCAAAATAAAATTACTTGGATTGACCATGTTTAAAAAGGCATATGCAAAAGGGAATATTTGATTTGATTTTACAAAATATAAAAAAGAAACCCAAGGCATATATAGCATGGCATTGGTTATGAAGGGGAAAATTAAAAAAAACAAAGTTAAAAATGCCCTTGGTTAAGTCGGCCAAGTTAGGTATTTTGAAACCCTAACTCAAAGTCGTGGGCTCACTTTCATTGCACATTTCATTTTTTCATTCTCTAAAAACTGTGATAAGGGTGTCGCCATGATCTGAGCTTTCATGGAGTCTTTGGATGGTTTTTATGGAGGTTTTCATGGCATCGTCACCATTACTTGCATCTGGAGGTTATTTTCACATAGAATACAAGCAAGTTTCTCATGTCTAAGTCATTTTTCTGCAAAAACAATGCCATTCTTTTTATTTCCTGTGAATAAAAAGCTCATTTCGAGCTCTATTATGCAGAATAAGATGAATACATTTTGGTTTTCTGTGCATTTTTCCTACTTGATGCTTCTCTGTTAAATAAAATATGAATCTTTTGTTTCTTTGCAACCTTTGTTAACTTGAGGGCTTCTATTCATGAAGGTCATGGCTTCAAAACTTGCATTTTCTGATTTTGCTCATTCTGAATTTCTTCTTTCATGCCCAAAATTTCTTTGTGTAAATATTTTGACCTTCCATTAATAACATCATGCTCCCCATTAATGTGGTCATATCATTCTGAGAGTTGAGGAGTACTAGCTGAAGTTCGTCGGCATGTTTCTTAATGATCTTAACTGCATCATTTTTAAACTGTAATTCCCATTGCAACTACTATAGCTGCAAAGAAGAATCCTTTTAAATATCCTCTTTTCCAATGACAAACAAGATATTTCCTACTGGTTATCTTTCATGCTTTGCTGAATAATTGGCACTTGTTGCCTAAGCCTATTGTTCTCTTCCTACAAGATAGAAACCTTTGATTTTGTCCCGCAAGTACTTGGTCTTTTGCTGAAGAACCTCATTCTCCTTTAGGCCTTTCTCCAACTCAGGTCTATAGCATTCATTCTCTTTTGTCAACCTCTGTAGTTCAAGATGAGACCCTTGTGATTTCTCAGATTTTGTGTCTGAATTGCTACTACTTGAAGAACTATCATTACCAATGTTCTCATTTTCTTTTAATCTTCTCTGACTTCTAGAAGCTTGTCACCTGAGGGTTGTCTTATGCATTGAAAAGTTTGACCAGCCCTACTCAAACAATCAAGAACAACTTCTCCTTCATCATTTTTTGTACCTAAGTATGACTTTGCTGCTACATCGGGACTCTATCCTCATTGCCTAAAAATTCCATGAGAGTTTCATAGCTGTGAAGGTTACTGTGATGGCTCCTCAATAGTTTCCATATATGAAGATTTATGTTTTGGATACTTGCATTCTAAATTTAAAACTTCAAGAGTTTACATTGCACTTCTATTTTTCCCTGATTTGAAAGCATTATTGATTCAACACTACATGTTTCTGTGCATGATATTCTCTCATTTGTCCATGGTATGATGCTTTCATGACACTATCTTGCTCACTTTTTGGTACTTGAAATTCCACTTGGAAACACTATGCTTGTGTGCACTGTCTGTGAAGCTAGAACTAAGAGTTCTATAGAAACAAAGCAATAGCTCATCATAGTTGCTTGTTTAAATGACTTTGTTTCTTTGATATAGTCTTCTAGTTATTCACTCATGATGTCAATATTTTCTTTCAATTTCTTTCACATCTGAAACACAATCATTGCATGCTATGTAAACTCTTCAAAGAATGAACAATGATTATCAATATCATGTTTTTTCACAACATTTTTGTCACAACATACTCCTTATCATAATCAACAACCAATTTTACTAGGGTTGTCTTAACAATTCCATTGTTGTCCTCTAATAACCCTGATGGCTATTGACATACATAGATATCATAACACCTAGATCTTTGACACTCTGCATCTTACTTAAGCAGAGGGAAACATGTTGGGCTCAACCCTTGTGGGAGACCATTTCACTCCACATGCTATAATGTCAAAATGAAATAATCTAGCAATGAAAATTTCACCTATACCTACATAGTGAAAAAACATGTTAGATGAAAGTAATGAATCCAAAAGCTTCCAATGATGCTTCATGATTTGATGATACTCCTCTAATTTTCCTGGTCTCTATGATGTCACAAACTATTTCAATTCCTTATGAGAATAGACTATATATTTGTTGATGTGGTATATGTAGAGATTACAGGTCTTGAGCTCTAACACAACCACTCCCATCTTATGCAGGCATTCTTGGAGCAGAAGGAAAACAACCTTTGGAGCAATCAAGCAGGAGGGGTTGGACAAGGATGCAACTTTGCAACTTGGGGTTCGTCATTCAAGCAATGAAAGATCCCTACTCTTTCCATATGCTTCTTTTCTTACTATTTCAAATCTTCAAATGTATAGTTTATTTCCTATTCTGTATTGAAATAGTTATTCCCATGGCTTGTGTGGGAAACCATACATTTGTATTTATCAATAAAAGATAGTATTTAATGTAAAATCTATCAATTTCATTTCTTCTTGTAACATTTGCATAATGAACTATAATTCACTTGATAATACTTCTATGCATATGAATATAACTTAGCAGAATTGAATGTATAGCTTTTATCTCTTATTTGCAAACACAAAATCAGCTCTACCTGATTAAGCTAGAAGCAAAATTAGGTAACACATAATTCACATGTCTCTTGTTTATCTCATCATTCCTCAACAACTCAACTCTTATTTATACCATCCTCAACCTTGAAACCCTTCTCCAAGGCTGGATATGCCCATCAAATGTTTGAATTCAAATTAGGACAGCACCAAAACACTTTTGTGGTGGATAGAAGTGAAAGCAGACCACACCATTCGTTATTTGGGACCCAAATCTACAATACCACTCAACCACATGCTTCTATAAACAATAATTATCCACCACAATTAATGTAAACACTAGGTCAGTCGTTACCTATGTAAATACCATTAAAATTTTAAGTACACACTTCCTTAAATCCAAGGACGACTTGTGAACTGTACACCACACTTGAACTTAATCTGTAATATTCCACAAACACTCTGAAATCTAGAAAAAAATCCTTTACAACAACTTTCACTTGAAGAATGTACACATCCAATACATCCAAACAACTCTACCATACACTGTAACTCAAGAAACTAACTTCCAAAGCACCAAACCACAAACCACCTCAATTGATGAAAGATACCAATTCTATTAACACTCCTTTAGATCCGCAAGACCTCAAACATAACTATAGAGAAATGCGGAGCGAAATCATTTCTCCCAAACACCTCTGTAATACGTTGTTCACACATTAGTGAACACTAATTCTTCTGCATAATGATCCAACACATAAAATCCTAGATATAACACCTTTGAACATCTCTCACCAAAATATCCAAAACGCATAGGTAGATCTTCCACCTAGAAGAAATGCAGAGAAAAATCAAAACATATCCCTACAACACAGAACACCACTGCAACACACTGTTTCCTCTTTTTATCAATTTTTCTCAAAAGTACTTGGAAACCAAGCATTAGAGACACATCCTCATCTTCTTCGATACTTCCTCAATAGAAACTAAACCAATAGCAAATCAACCATAGATCAAAAAAGCTTATCACAACAACACTAGAGGTTGACACTAGTAGCTTTACCAATGAAAACATGATGCAACTAATCAAAGCATAGACAACACTAGTTGATCATTCTCAACAATATCCCTCAATATTAGTTTCCTTCCATCTCATACAATTTACACCAATGACAACACATGCTTGTTGACATCAATGACAACACCAACTTCTCATACTTGCAACATTTACACCGACTCCCCCCTTGAGTGCAACTTAGGGAGAATTATATTATTATGCAAATGATGCAAGGATGAAAGGATGGGTCCCAAAAACAATTCCATGTTAGGTACCCATGTACAAATGCAATCTCTCACAAACAAAGAAAAGGAGAAAACAGTGGGACAAAAATCCTCCCCAAAAGAGAGATGAAAAAAATGATCTTAATGATGAATGAGAAGGAAAAAACCCCATGTGAGGAAAAATATCCCCCCATAATAGAGAAGAAGAGAGAACATGCATCCTCTCTTCAATATTGAGTGTCTTGTAGTGATGGTAGATGCTCGACATTGAATGTTGAAGATGATCCAATCTAGCCGAATAACATTCCTCCCCTTAGGAAGAAATAAAACCAATATGGTATGTAGGATGTCTTCCCATTCTTGAAAGGAATATGAGGGAAGAAGAATGATGTGTGATTCCTCTGAAGTATGCTCAAGTGTCTCTATGTTGATACCTAAATTTGTCACACTCCAAACAGGCAGTCTAGGCCACACTATAAAATATGATAATCTAGAACATCCTAGAAATGATTGTAGAAAAAAATCCTAAGACAAAGATGTATCCTCGAAAGACAAATAAGTATCCTCTAATGCTACTCAAAAGAATCCACAGTCATGTAAAACTATAAGGAATGATCATGTAGAGAATGAAATAGAGGGTTAGAATGTTCCCTCACAACATTTGAAGAAGGATCATCTCCATCAAAGAGATAGATTTGACACCTATTTAGTCGTTGTAGTTAGAATATTCCCTCTATTGCCAAAATATGCTCTGGAATGAAATATTCTCTCAAAATAAGTGTAAGAGAGGGGGACCAACCACGTCAAGGCTCTAGGTCACAGAGAGCCAAGAGCAGAGGGCTGCCCTAACTTACCTCAATCTAAAGGATGGGGATCAAGAATGAAGAGTACTTTATAGTACTTTTGTCACTTTGAAGACCCAAATATCAAGTTTAGGCTAGGCGAGCTAGTTTTCAGAGTTAATATTGTACCTTAGACAACTCTTTGTCCGAGGATGTTAGCACGGTTCTAGGATGATAGCACAGTGTGCTAGCATCTCTCAGGCGTGCTGACGTCTGTATGGCCAAAAAATAGTAAGTATAGTAGAAATTTCCTAAACATATACTAAAATCCTAGCTATTTGATCTTAAAGGAAAAACCAAAATAGGGAAGTACAAGAAATAAAGATGAAGATGATAAAGTAGATAAATAAAGGCTAGGGTGACGAAAATAATCTCACACAAGTGCCAGTTCACCAACTAGCTCCACACATATGTTCACCTACACACAAGAAAGTGGGAAAATTGTTGGGGATGTATAGGGGCCTACCTCAGTGAGACCCCCATTTTGGTGTTTCCACCTCCATGGATAGCAAAAAAGCAACAAAGTAGAATATGCGATAAAGGAAAGAAAAGAAATCAAAGAACACTACAAACAATATTATGCTACTCAATCAAATCACAAAGGAGAGGAGTGAAGCGTTACCACCTCCACCCAAAAGCTCACTAGCCAATGGAGGAGAAAGCAAGCTATGAACTTGGAAAAGTCACCACCGCCACAACCGTGGTGAAGGGAGGTCTCACAATACTCCAAGCTCTCAACATATATGATGGCTTCACATTTACAATGTGGAGTTGATGGAGTGATGTTGCTGCAATATTCACAATGGAAGTGCTAGAATGTTGCTTGAGAGTGAAAAAGTGAAGTGAATGCTTAGAGAGTGTGTAAGAGGATGAAGTGAAGTGATAATGAATGAATTTGAAGGAAGAATGAGGAAGAATCTACCATTTTTGGGTCGGTTGGTCGAAGAGGGATGTTACAATTCAGCCCCAATCAGGTGTGTAACGCCTCTGCCAACTTTAGACGCAAGAATCCATCAGGGATGGTAGTGTGGCATGTAGAAGTCTGTGCACCATGCGTTCATCCCCAACAAATATTCTCTCACCGATGCACAAGACAAATTCCAAGTGGATGGAAGGCAGGTGGGTGATGTGGAATTTTTCCTTCGGATTTGATTTTCTAAGGTAAAGGTATGTGAAAGAGGAATTTTCCCAAGGGGTGCAAATTTGATCCTATACATTTTCCCCCCACTTTAGTGGGCATGAGTATCGATGAGTGTTTGGTAAAGTAGATCAAAGAGTTAGTAGGGTTAGAAATGTATACCTGAACCCTCAAGGAAGCAGACCATGATCTAGCAAACTCAAAAGTGCAGGGCAGGAAAAGGACTCTGTAGGTACTCTCCCTAAGGAGTTTTGAACAAAAGGACTCCATAGCTCCGCAGAACTATGAAGTTGCACAAGGTACACCGAAGGCCCTTGGACCAACGATGGAAAAATCCTACATGATGAAAGTGACTTAAAGGCCCACAGACCTGCAAGGAGGAAACCCCCAAGTTCTCTCTCATGAAGGAAGCCCAAAGAAGTAAGCGCCTTACAAGCTCTCAGACCTACAAGAAGGCAACCCCCAAGTTCTCTCTCATGAAGGAAGCCCAATGCAAGGGGACTCCGTAGATTCAGATGGAAAGTGGCTTTACAGGCATACCTACAAAGCGACATTTAATCCAAAGATAAAATATGCTAGAAAACAAAGTAGCCACGCAGGCAGACAAGGAAATAGTCATGCAAACCATCAACAAGTTGAAAGGCTTTCAAAGGGATCCCTCGGGAACCCTTCAAAAGAAAAGGGGTCCACTCAAGGGATGTACTGTTTGAAAGTGTAAAAGAGACATTGTTTCTCAAATCAATTCATCATCAAGGAATCCTTTCAAAATATGTTCACTTCATCAAGGAATTTGAAAGGAAAGAAATGTCCCTTCATGAGGGGAAGGTCAAGGCTTCTCCCATAGGAAAAGGTTGCTCCCACCTCAAAGGAAAGTTCTCAAGTTCTTTCTTTGCAAACCCATGATGAAGGAAACACGTTCCATTATGGTTCCAAGTCGAGAATGCGATTTTCAAAAAAAGGTTGCAAGGATTCTCAAGAAAAGATTCGTTAGAAACGAATGCATTTTTTGAAAATAAAAGTATTATGAAAGTACCATTGTCACACATACAAGGGATAACTCAAGCAAAGAAAAGAGAAAGATAAGAAAATAGTGAAAGAGCGGAAACAACATAGCAAATAAGAGACACAGGGGTGATCTTATATTTCGAGGTCAGAGCTGCCCATAAATATATAAGTATAGTAATAGTATATAAATGAACTGTCATCACCCCCCTACTATATCAGACCATGTGAAGAATGCATGAGAAAACAAAGTAGAAGTAAAAAATTGGATCAACATGGAAGGGAAGCCTAAATTCCCCCAATGCTTTGCATCATCCCCAATTTTCTGAAATTCAAAACACATAATAGAGGAAGAATAATGATACAAATAAAAGAAGGTTTACGACATAAAATCACTCCTATATCCAAGCACCAACAAGGATGACAAGGGTCATCCAAGAACACATAACATGAGCATGGGGGAACACAACACACACACTTCTAATCTAAAGATAAAGAAAAGGCCTCCCCTAACACTCATCGACCAAGAGGTCATCCGCTTCCCAATCTAGATCATTATAAGGGGGAGGAAAATGCACCTGTAGTGGTGGGATATTAAGGGGAGGTGCTTCCAACCCTCCCACAACAAGGGCTAAGGAAGAAGGCCCTCGGTCTTCTCTGCTCAACTCTTGTGGAGCTATGGTTAGCGATTTCATGAAGATCGTTGACAAGGCCGAAACTTCATCCAAAGAGTTAAACATGAAATTTCTATAAGTGACATGTCATACCTCAACAGACGGGGAGGACGATGCCCAGGATTCACCGCTTGGCTCACCAAGTGACTTAGGAGCGATGAAAAACTCAGGGGAAGCCGAAACTTTTTCTGTCACTACGACAGAACAAGCTAGCACAGGACCACCCTTCAGAGAAGGTGGGATCCTCTTATGCCCCCCATTACTGGAAGGACCAACCTCTACCTTCTGCTTCATTGGAGGATGTGAACTCCCCACAATCAAGGAAAGAGGTGCAAAGGAGGAGGAGAAAACCGTAGCGGACACCACCAAGGTATTCGGCATGTCTACAAATTTAGGGAATGGCGGGATTTCTGGAAGGGACATTAATAGGGGTGGCTCAACTGAGGGAGCGATAAACACTTGCACCTTTTTGGGGTCAGGCACACTCACATTGGCAGAGGGAGCTGGAATCAAGATTGAACTCAACTAAACAAAAGTAGAGGGGAGGAAAGAGGAGGACACATTAGGAGGCCCTAAAATAGGGGTGGTCGGCTCCTCTTCCTTCTTCTACAAAACATCCTGCTCAACTGCCAGAGCCTTTTGTCGGTGTTTGCGCTCATGTGCAAGGTAGTTTCTACTACTCTTTGAGCTAGAGGTTGAGGTTTTTGAAGGGACAGAAGGCTCCTGCTTATCCATAGGAGTGTCCATCACATCTATCTCCGGCAGAGGGACAGACTCCTAAATAGTAGGAGGAAGATATTGAGAAACAACGAGGGGAGTCGGCTATAGTTCCTTGGCGGTGAGCCTTTTCCCATTCATTGCTTTAGGATTAGGAGCAATGGGAGGTTAAAGAGGCCAAGACATAGAAGATTCCCCTTGAGGACCCTTCTACCATATCAAATGAACCTAGGCTCCGTGGGTAGAACAAGAAGCTCAAACACAAGATGCTTGGGTTTTCACCAAGCGAGCACCATAGGATTCTCCCACAAGCGTGAGAAAAAATTTGATGGCACTGCAGCAGGGCAAGAGGAAGCGTCAGGATGGACAACGAAAGAGGAAGAATAGAGACCTTGAGAGTGCTTCTATTCTTCTCTTCTATGGGCCTTGGCGGCATCACTGCCAGCTTTTAAGCATGCTCTATGCGAAACAACATAAGGTGATGGAGGGTATCTCACTCTAGGCATTAAGCACACTTTCTTGTACTTCTGATATGTTTGGTACAAGAGGTCCTTCCTAGGTGAAAGGGGACCAATGGGTGAAGGCCAAAAGTGGTCTAAGGAATGGCTATCATGTGCAACTGACAATTTATAACAGTATCATGAATCACATGTATTGAATCCTCATGAATAAACTTCAAAAATTTATGCACAACCGAGGGAACTACATTCATAGCTACTAGCCAGGGGATACCCAACTTCACTCTAAAGAGTTCAAACCCAGGGATTATGTCAAATAATAGGTTTATAGATTTAGGTCTGACAAGGACCGACAAAATGATGCTACCAAGGGGAGGCACAGAAATTCTGTTATGCGTACGAATGGTGCTCACAGGTATGTCGTACCCATATTTATGTAAGAAGTTAATTAACATGATCTCCTCAATTATAATGTTCACCTGAGATGTCAGGTCAGCAAGAACACCGGCTATAGTGTTCCTATTGATTTGCACAAGGATATAAAGAGGAGACGGTTCTCTATTAAAACCCATCAGCAGGTCCTGTGAGGTGAAGCTTATACATGTGCTACTACTTGTAGGCTACACAGAGGGGATAGGAAGATCTAGAAAAGAGGCCATCATGCACACTAAATGATATTCTTGTTGTCTCCTAATAGTACACCCTTGTTGAGTAAACTCAGCCTATTGGTGAAACATTAGAACTTTTCTAGGTTGTGGGTTACCTAGAGTAGAAAAGAACCTCCAGAGTAAGCTAGCTCTTATGGTACTCACCTAATTAACTACTTTTTGTTGAGAAAAGGGTAAGAAAGATACATGAAAATGAACCTACTTTCTAAGGTAATACACCAAATTTGATTACCTAAAACTTGCACAACTGCTTTTACACATAGTGTGATCAATAAAACTTACTACAACATACGCAACTCATTTTTGACATGTTTTGCATAAGTATTTCATAGAGAGGTTTTGAAGTTTATGGAAAAACTCAAGAGGAACACAAATGACCTTCTTAGAGGCTAAAATGTTTGACTTCATAGCTGAATCCTACATAGAACTAGTAGAACACGAAATATGACCTACACAAACATGCAATTCTACATAAAGGCAATGCAAAACTAGACTAGAACCAATGATAAACATTATCATCACAAGGAAATATCAATAATCTCATGTTGTCACACAATATCCAGTATTGAGAAGGTAAAATAGCTTGATTTTATTGATTGAAAGGTAAAAATATAGTTGGGTACAAGTCTGTAAAAGAGTTACAATGTTTTATCCTGCTAAAAGAACTCCAAAATGAGTTACAATGTAGCATGAGAATGACAAGAACTAACTTCAAAAAATGAAGTTTGAAGTTACTTATGCTTTCCCAAGTAGCTCCACAAAGATAGGAATCTCAAACTCCCTTGGTCGTGCACAACAATAAAGCCTATTTTTAATCCCCTTAAAAGACTCCAAAAAGGCTTTAAAATTGGTTAAAAAAGCCTCCTATATTCTCTCCACATGTTTGATAACCTCCTCCAACCTCCCTATATGCTTGGCATAAACCATAAACAACCTTCAACTATCTTCTTTGACCATATCTTGAAGCAAAATGCATCTTTATCTTGCATTATACACAACATTAAATAAAGTGATTTATAATTACATCACTTTAATCAATGTTTTTACATTCTCAGATTGGTTTCACATTTAAAGGCAATGCAAAAATAAGTCATTACTCAGCCTTGACTTGGGAAACAATGTAGAATACAAGGTCATTAAGGGGACTATTCACTTGGCATACATATAATGCAAAGGAATTAACAGGAAGGAAATATTTTAAAACAAAGGAGAAAATGCCATTTGTTTTGTCAGCCAATTTAGGGTTAAAGGTAACACTAAAACAACTTGCAGCCACACACTTATCTCATTTCATTTCACTTTTTGTTTTTGGAAACTTCACTCCGCAAAAATAAGGGCATGACCATGGTTTTCATGTGAGGGTTTTCTGGAACTTGAAGCTCTCGTGAAGATTTTATGCTGGAAATTCTTGAGACTGAGCCTAGGTAAGCCATTTTATGTAGAAACATTGGCCATTCTTTCATTTTCTATGAATGAAAACCTGCCTCGAGCTTTTAAATGTAGAAAAAAGATGAATATGTTTTTTTTTCTATGCATTTTCCATATGCTTGGCCTATGAAATAAATGATAAAGTTTCTGCTTTTATGCTTGGCCTACATAGATTTGTTTTCTAGATTTTACCCTTGCTAATATCGAGGGCTTTGAACCTCTTTGAATCTTGCATTTTCTGGGAACTTCACTTTTAGTTTGCTCGAGGGTTTAGAAATTATATTTGATGATGGCCCCTCTTGAAAACCTTGAGGTATCTTGCTAAGTCAGGTTCCATGAGATACCTCAGGAAAATCCCCATTGCAAAACCTACCACCTATTCTATTTCATGAATTCATGGAATAAATATGAATTTGGCCACATGGCCTCTTAAATCAGCAGACGTCAAAAAACCTATTAGTGAGGTTGCCAACTATTGTTTGGAAATGTCCACCATCATGGCATCTATCTCTATTGTGCGTGCCCTCACTCCTTATTTTGTTTTCACTCTTGCAAAGGTCTTCTTAAAATTGTAAATGTTAAATGGATTGCATTTGATGATTTACACTCACATATCTTGGAAGGCATACAACCTTCCTTAATATGTTGTGAGAACCCTTAATAGTGCTTAGAGGTTCCCATGAATGAACAGACCAATTAAAGCTTCCTCAATATTTCTCACATGTTCTAACAATTCATAACTTACAACTGTCACATGCTCTGATTTTCTCTTTACTGATATGTCTGCCTTCAAAATAGCCTATCTACGCCTTAACTGTGAGAGGTTTTTCTATAGTTTCAGCATCAAATTTTATTACATCTACATCCTTACAACACACTCTCGCTTAATGAGATCCACTGCACATGTAACAATATTTGGATATGCACCACAAATTTATACCCAAAACAAAACTTCACTAGAATGGTGTCTAAAAAATAAGCCTAGAAAAATTCAATATTTAAAAAATCTTTCATCTTCATGATAGCGGGCATATCATAGATATGATATGAAAGGCTGTGGAAAAATGAGTTCACCATTGATTAGAGACACTTATGAATTTCTCATGCCACCATTGTTGCATAATCCTTTGCCCTTTTTTGACACTAGGAATAAACGCATCCTTGCATTCCCAGTCCATTTGTATTTTTTATGACTATCCATTTCTTGATGAAGCGTTGTCATACCAAATCACTGTCCTTTGTTATTTCAAACTTGTTGAGCTGAAATGGCATGAGAGATCAGACCATATCATTTCCAAAATCATGCATATTTGAAACATGTTGTAATAGCTTATCTCATCAAGTTTTTTGCAAACTTATTCATCTTCATTACCTCTATCCTCAAAGATCAAAGTAAGTTTTGAATTAGATGTTTACTTGTAAGAAAAAACCTTCCTAGCTATAGACAAACATCACCTAATTTGAACAAAGAGTGATGAATCCAAACACCAAGAAAACCTTCCATAGCGCTCTCAAGAATGCAAGGTTGGCTAAAAAAGCTCACTCAATACAACTTCAATCTTCAAAACATGGTGATGGCAAAAGGTCCCAGAGAGTATGGGAAACTATATTTTCATACTTATCACTGCCCATTCACTGTGATATCATAGTCCATTGCATGTACTACTATCATATCATTTATTGCATATTTTACTCGCATTATCTTCATGTTTTGCTAACTACCCACTAGCATGGTTATCACTGAATTCCTCATAGACTGTTGATTGTGGTTACTGCCCCTTCTTTTACCTACTATTGATTGTTACCTCTTTGATATCATCACTATTGCTTGGTGTTGTCCCTTAATTCAACTTTCCATAGGTTCCATGTACAAGACCAAAACTCACAGTCTCCTAGCATTGGTGACTATCACTTCTATTCAATACATCATGAAAACTGTCCTTTACATAATAATCACTATCCCATTGCCTCAAATCCCTCTCAAAAACCAAGAGGGCAGCATGTTGGGCTCAACCCTTGTGGAGCCCATTTTCCTCCACATACTGTGATGTTAGTGCAAAGTAATCTAGCATTGAAAAATTCACCTATACCTACACAGTGAACAAACATGTTAGATAAAAAAATGAAGGTCATAAAATGATGGATATTGATGTTAATCCTCTATTTCTCCTTTGATATCTGAGATACTACAAAAATTGTTTCAATGCCTTATGAGAATAGACTATATATTTGTTGATGTAGTATATGCAGAGAATATGGATCCCAAGCTCTAACACAACTTTTCTCATCCCTTGCAGGAATTTCAAGTAGTAGGAGGTCAACTTCTGGAGCAACCAAGCGAGAGGGACTGAAACAAGAATGCAACAGTTCAACTTGAGGTTCGTCATTCAGGCAATGATGGATCCCTACGCTTTCCATATGCTCTTTCTTTTTTTCTTCAAATGTATAGTTTATGTCCTATGATGTATTGAAATAGTTATTCCCACAGCTTGTGTGGGACACCATACATTTGTAATTATCAATAAAAGACAACATTTTTGCAAAATTTGTGCAAACTTTCTCTTGTATACATTTTCAAAATAAACTGCTATCTATTTGATAACTTCTTCTATGTATATGAATAGAACTTAGCAAAATTGAATGTGTAAATTTCATCTTTCTATCATCATTTTTGTCCCAACTCTACCTAATTGAGCTGGAAGCTAAATTAGGTAACAATTCTCACAGAGCTCCCCAAAGGTTTGAAATAGGACAGTGACCCAACTAAGTCTTCATTTCACAAAACCTACAGAACCTTCCAACTACGCCTACTAGTAGTCGCAAGTTAGGTTGTAAGGAGAAACACCTCACAACACTCACACCTACAACACTCCTAGAACACGAGGAAAGGACCCCTTAGTACTGCCAAATGAAACCAAAACAATTCATGTTGGGTTCACAAAAAAATGTAAGAGAGGGGGACCAACCACTTAAGGGCTCTAGGTCACAGAGATCTGAGAGTGGAGTGTTGCCCTAACTTACCTCACTCTAAAGGATTGGGATCAAGAATGAAGAGGATTGTATAGTACTTATGTCACTCTGCAGACCCGAATATCAAGTTTAGGCTAGGCGAGGTGGTTTTCAAAGTTAATACTGCACCTTAGACAACTCTCTATCTGAGGATGTCAGCGCAGTTCTGGGATGACAGCACGGTGTGCTAGCATCTCTCAAGCATGTTGGCGTATGTATAGCCAAAAAATAGTAAGTACAGTAGAAACTTCCTAAAAACATACTAACAACCTAGCTAGTTGATCTTGATGGAAAACAAGAATAAGGAAGTACATGAAATAAAGACGAAGATGATAAAGTAGATAAATAAAGGTTAGGGTGACAAAAATAATCTCACACAAGCACCATTTCACCAGCTAGTTCCACATGTATGTTCACCTACACACAAGAAAAAGGGAAAATTGTTGGGGTTGTATAGGGGCTTGCCTCAGTCAGACCCTCATTTTGGTGTCTCCACCTCCACGAATATCCAAAAATCAGCAAAGTAGAATATGTGATAAAGGAAAGAAAAGGAAGCAAAGAACACTACAAACAATATTATGCTACTTAATCAAATCACAAAGGAGAGGAGTGAAGCATTACCACCTCCACCCAAAATCTCATTAACCAATGGAGGAGTGTAGACACGTAAAATATACCAATTGACATTGTGCATCTAATCCTGACTTACTAACATCTTTTCTTCCTAAATCATCCCTCGGTCTAACCATTTAATCAAACCTCCTTATCTAATTAAATTCATCAATATTCCCCTCTTAATTGAATAAATAATTTTATCTAATTAAGTCAATCTCTTTTGTTAATTAAATCAATCCATCTGATCTAATTATCCCTATTTAATTAAATAATCAATTTATTTAATTAAATCTCTAAAGTCTATCCATTAAATTAAATAAATTAAAACCTTATTTGATTTAATCTAACACCATCTCTTTTAATTAAATAAATCAGAATCCTTATTTAATTAACCTCTTATCATATTCCTCTCTTATTTGATTTAAATAAATCCATAAATTTGAGTCAAATAGGTCACATCATCTAACCTCTCTCATTAAATTAATTAACCCTTGATTAATTTAATCTCATCTCATGTCCCATCATCTAGATAATGCAAGTTGCACATGAAAATAGATTTAATTCATTTATTAAATCTCTATTTTCCTCACAAGCCATCTTTTGGAATATTCTCTCAATTTGAATTCAAAAATTCCAAGTCAACATGTACATCCAACAAGGCAATAACTTCATCTTACATGTCCTTTTCCTTGATCCAAGTGGCATTTATTGCATTTTCACTTCCCTCTTACAAGTCATTTCAACAAATTTGAAATTCAAAATTATGCATTTATTGGCACAATCTCCAAATCTTGCACATCCTTCATCCATTCATAGCTTGACAAGTGTCATCATTCCATTGGATGAATGTTAGTCCCACATTGGCTCAAATTTGGAAATTCATCCATCTTGACATTCTATAAATAAAGTGCTCATATCCTCTTTTGATCATCAACAATTTATGCAAAGTTACCATGCTCAAATATCTCTCCAATTCCATCCATTATCATTGAGTTCTTAGCTAGGTTTTTGCAGATTTTTGGCTTGGAGCTTTCATCCTTCATCAACAAAATGGATCAACTATCTTCAATACATCAAGCTTGAATCTTAGGGATTGGGAAAGGGCCAATTTTCACATCAAATTGGCACCAATTCCCCCATGGGATCATGTGTTTGCTATTCTAACTAGGATTGAATTTATGTTTCTTTGTTTCATTAGGCTTTTCATTGTTTTCTTTCCTATTTTGAGTTTGTAAATGGATTTCATGGGGAATCCTTATTTTGGCTTGTAATCTCTTATTTAACTTGCTTATTCTTGTTGTTTTCCAGGTACCAAGGTTGGGGTTCACACATTTGGCGCTAGAGGGAGGGGTGGATATCATTCTTTTTCATCTTTTCCCAAAATTTCTGCATTTTTTACTCACACATAGAAAATTCTAATGCTTGGAGCTCAGCGTCGCTATTTTGGCGCCGCCGTCTCTTCAGCATCGCTATATAAGACCGCGGGAGACTCAAAGTGTGACGCTGGACTCGTCCCACCAAGAAAATTTGAATTATAAACTCCGTCGTTGGGCTCATTGACTCACAAATTTTTTCAAAAAGTATCAAACTACGACGCTGGAAGAGAACTGTGACGCTGGACGAAAAGTGCAATGTAGTTGAGCTCTCTGTCCTGAAACAGAGCAACGCTGACTGGCAAGTAGCACTATGAGGGAACCACTCAGAAATCAAACTGTGACGCAATCATGAGTTGCGACGTTGGAAGGGAGTAAAAAGGGGAAATTTAATTTTAGCACGTGTTATTAGATTAATGATTAATTTGTTCTCTATTTTATGCTTTCTTGTCTCTGTATTTTCCAAAATCTGACTGTTTTTCTTCCTTGTAGGTTGGAAATTGAAATTGAAGAAAGGAGAAGCATGAGGAGGATGTTTCATCAAATCAAAGTGTTTTTAAACACTTTAGTGTTTGCTTAACACTTTGTTAAGAAATTGTTAGCACTTCTTCTTTAGGACACTAATTTCCATTTGGGTTTAAAAATAATCTTTCAATTTCTTCTTGCAAAGGCTAAAATGAACATTAGGACCACAACTTACTAGATTTTGTTTCTTGGATTAACAATTGAACAAAGTATCTCTCACTTGTCTTTTGGTGCTTAAAAGGAACTCACATTTTGCTTTGAGGATTTAAAAAGAACAAGTGCAACTTTGTTTTGTGAAGGCTTACTTGAACTAAAGGCAATGAAGAAGGACGTATGCGCTTCTCTCGCACTTTATAGCAATCTTGAGAATCAAAAGGCCTTTTTCATGATTTTAGGTTGAGACAAAGCAATCACCTCCACACTTCGATTTGGGTTTAAAATTGAACAACATCTTGTGTGAGTGTGAGTGGGGGCATTGTTGTGTATATTCTCTCTCTTTGTTACCAACAAGGATTGATCGAGTTACGAATAGTGTTCCTTATTCGCTTTTGTTTATCCTAGAGGGTCTGCCTTGGGGAAAAAGTACTTACCCAAGGGAACAACTCAACTAGTAACACTCTAAAGCCAAGAGTATTTCCAACCGGTATATAAATGTGGGTATTGGAGTAACACCAATATCACGCGGCTGATTCCGACAAGATGGATCCGAAAGGGGACTCTTGTTGTATGGGTCAATCTCCACGAACATAAATTCCTTATTAAAACCCATGTGCTAGAATTTTCCAAAATCCTTTAATCTATTTGTTGGTGCAAGAACGATCGTTCTGAAGCCGCCCCACACTTTTATGGTCTTTTAGTAGAAATGGAAAACATGCCTTGGGAGTTTCATGGGTGTTGATGCTTGGCTGCCCCGTATAAGTGAGTGTCATGGAGGGGAGCCAGTGGGGTCAAGCATCTAACCATTCGCTAAAGATAAGCGTAGCTAGACTTGTCCAAGTGGGAATCCAACAAATATTGTCTTACACATCCATAGGGTTGTACTTATTCTTGGGTTACAAAATGCATTGCTTGATCGAAGATGTCTCAAAAACAAACACTTAACATCATCCAAATTTCAAACCCTTTTGGGGACAAATGCCATTGACTCAATCCATATGTTATTGCTTTCCCTTGGGATTCACATCCTTAGAGGTTTCTAAACATTGGATTACATCTCGATTTGTCTCCTTAAGTAAACAATAGGGAAACCCTTGCCTTGAGTTCATCAAATTTCCACATTAGATATCTTGAGGGGTTTGAAGAAATTTAGACATTGGACAACTTAGTTTGAAAACTTAATCAAAAAAAGTGTTTTTGGTAAAATAAAGCCATTAAGCAAAGCTAAGCAAAATGAACTTTCATGTGTGTTGAAGACTCACGATTTCTCAAAAAAGTTCAAAGTCCAAAGCGAAGATCATTGTTTCAAAATCCGAAAAATGTGTGTTCAAATTGAATCATTCTTTGGTCACAAAGGTCTATAGGAAGCATTTGCATGTTCTTCAATACCTAGGTCTAGGCAAACAAAGTGTCTTTTTTAGGTTCATCTAAGGATCAAAAGAAAAATATTTTTCATTTATCCTTCAAACATCAAACATCATCTCACCATCACCTTTTGGAGAAATCTTGAAATCATCCTTAAATGCTAGGCCTTTTGGAAAAAGCAAACATCATAAAATCCTTGAGACTAAATCCTTGAAAAACTTTATCAAAATCACCTTTGGCTAGGTATGTGTAGATGCATCCTTTTGCATATGCTTAGTCAAAGTCATCAAAATCATCTTGTTTAGCTTGGTATACGTAGATGCATCCTTCTTCGTATGCTTAGTTAAATTATCATCTTGTTTGGACAGGTGTGGGTAGATGAATCCTTCTCCCTACACATATTCAAAACATCATCCTTTGAACAAATTTATCCCTTAGATAATCATCCAACATCTTAGGGTCTTTTTGTCCAAAATCCAAATCACAATCAAAACCAATCAAGATCAAGGACAAACTCAAAAGGAAAATCAAAATCAAAAATCCAAAAAACCTAGCATCTCCCATCAAGATTGATCTAAAAGACCATAACATCCACATCATCCATCCCTTACATCATCACCATATCATCTCTTGATCCTTAAGATATCCTAAAACTTTCTACTTTGGACAAAAAGTAAAGATCAATCCAAAGAATCAAGAGATTCGTTTCTCCTATTCTTGAAAATTGATCCTCATTTTATGGTTCAAACTAGATCTCAATACAAGAAGAGCATGGAAGCCAACAAAGAAACACCCGCTTCATGTGATCTTAGCCAAACAAACGTTGAAATAAATCCCACCGAGTCAAGCAATCCTTTGACCATCTCATCATCCCAAAATCCGCAAGAGGAAAACCAAGGAGAGGATCTTACCTTTGGGATGTCTCACGAAGAAATAACTGAAATGCTCCAAAATCCAGACAACCATAGAATCATCAACATCATGATGAGGCTCAATTCTTCGTTATACATGCTTGAACTAGCAAAACAAGGGGCCAAACTACCTTCATATTTTGACGTGAGTACCATAGTGGAGACATCATTTCCTCCAACCTCATCCACCATTCCCATCTCATTAACACCACCATCCCAAAACATCACGCAGAACATTCCGCAAATCATGACATCTTTTGCTCCAACCCAACCCGATGTTAACAAGGGAAATGCATTTCGTAATGCTCTTCAAGCACACCCCCTTGTTAATTATCAAAACTTGGATGCAAACACCACCTTGGAACAAAACATACCTAAAAACCCATTACATAAGAATGTTCCTCTCACCTTCCATCATGATCCGTCATCATCATTTTTTTGCGCAACGCTTCAAACTCCTCTCCTCACAAACTCACAAGAGGAAGGAGACATGTTCGGACCAGGGGGCATCTTTGACACCACAACATTTTCACAAGAACTTGCACCCCTCACATTGCCACCTCTTCCACCATTTCCATCGTCATCCACATCACTCCTTCATTTAGGGCTTCCCCCTCTACCGAGTATCAATCAAAACACTATCCCAAATATCAATCAAAGCATTATGCCAAACACTCAAAAAATTTCGTTGATATTGCAACAACAGATGACAAATGCATAAGCAATCGCAACATCATCAAACACCCCCTTAACATCGCAAAGCATGGTATCTCAAGGACCAACCACATCAACAGCATCATCCATCACACAAAATACCAACACCACCTTCACAAACACCATCCTGAATCCACCACCACCCCCACCACCACCAACTTCCACCACATCAAACCAATAAAACACGACATTGCAAGATACTTTTCAAAGAGGATTCCAACAAGTGAAAAAACAAAAATCCGCACAACTAGCCACTCAGCAAGCTACTCAAGCTGCACAAGCCACCCAAGCAACACAAGCCGCATTACAAGCACAACAAGCCCAAGCATCATTGCAACAACAACAACTACAAGCTTCCCAAGCCACTCAAGCATTGCAAGCACAAAAGACTGCTCAAGCACAAGCTCTATTACAACAAAAAGCAGCACAAGCTCAAGCTTAGGGAAACACCCAATATCAGGCACAACAAGCCCAATATCAAGCACAACTCCTCACACAAAGACAAGCAATGCATTTGCAAGCATATCAGCAAGCAATAAAGCAATATCAAGAGCAACAACAAGCAGCCGAATTGGCAGCCCAACAACAAGCGTTGTTGGAACAACAACAAGCACAACAACAAGCGTTGTTGGAATAGAAACAAGTGCAACAACAAGCACAAATCTTAGCGCAGCAACAACAAGATCAACAATAGGCGTTGTTCATACAAAAGTAGTTGGAAGCCTACCTAGCTCGACAAAACATACAGATACCATCGAACAACACACCGACCAACCCAGCCATCCAACCCATGATTGAAACACCCCAAAACAATTTCATCCCACCCCCTGATCCACAAAATGATGTGACGGCACAAATCAGGTTGTTCTCACAACAAGTACTCGATCTTCAATCAGGGCAAAAAATGAAGACACCAAGCAACTTGTGTCTATATCCTTTTGATAGGAGCCTAGTGATGAAACCATTCCCCAAGGGATTTGAAATCCCCAAATTTGACAAATATCGAGGGACGGGAAACCCTGAAGATCACATCAGGGAGTTCCAGGTTCATTGCATGGAAGTCGCATACGACGATACTTATCTGATGCGGCTATTCCCTAGGAGCTTGGCAGGCCACGCTATGGAATGGTTCTCTCGCTTAGCTTCAGGAATTAGGACATCCCAAGAAATTATGGACGCATTCATAAAGAACTATGCATGCAACATTGCAATGGATGTTAGTCTAGAAGAACTCTCAGCTCTAAAACAAGGAAAGGGTGAATCTTTCGCTTCATTCTTACAACGATGGCGATCCAAGGCCAATCAGAGCAAGTGGACCATGCCAGAAGAACAACAAGTTTACACCATCATAGCCAACCTTGAAGGCCGCTTGGCATTTCATCTCAAAGTTCAGGGCATCACCACATATGATCAATTGATTCCCAAGGTGCTCGGCATCGAAAGAGCCCTCATGACTCAACCCGCAGAATCAACATCATACCCCAAACAACAAAACAATCGCCCACCAACCAATTGCAATGATAAACCTCGCACGTGGGCAAGAAACAAAAACATTACTAATGATGGTGTCGGCAATGCCAAGGTGGTCATTAGTGCTCCTCGCCAACATATACCCGCACCACAAATCCAAATCCAACACCACAACAATCATCATGCAACACAACAACCAAACCACAATCCAACAATCAATAATCTCAATGAGCAAAGAGGACCACCCCAACGCAAGATTTATCCCAAGTGAAAATACGCCACTTTAGGGGAACCACTTGAGGACATAATGAAAAATTTGATAGATGAAAAACTCATCAAAGCTCCTACATTTGAAAATTACCAAGAATCAGATGTAAAGCCTCCTTGGTACAATGAGAATCAACTTTGTGAATTCCATAAAATCAAAGGCCATACCACAAACAGTTGCATGAGATTGAAAAGCATTGTTCAATATCTCATCAATAAAAGAATCATAAACGTGGAACAACCTATAGGAAATCAGGATCTTAAGATATATACGAATCCAATGCCAAATCATGGTAACAAAGGGAACAAAAATGATAAAGGGAAATCCACCCACTCAAACGTAAGTCATGTGTATGAAACAGTTGTCACCTCCCTAGATGAAGACTGCATGGTCATCACCATCAAAGGCGCCCATGCCGATTGTGGAGTCACCACAAGAGGTGGCAAAGTAACCATCGCAGGATCATCCCAACCAAGCAAAGTCCCCGCATCTAGATCCATTCCTAATGGCTACAATGTCTTAGATCAACTCAAGAGAACACCAACAAAAATCTCCATCATGGAGTTGCTAAAAATCTCATCAGCCCATAGGAAAATCCTTGAAGAAGCATTGGCCTCATCCACTATCCCCATAGATATTGATGTGGAGCAATTCCAAGCTATGGTTGGAAATATCATTACGCCTAATATTCTTACATTCTCTGACCAAGATTTCCTCGCCCAACCATCTCACAACCACGCACTTCACTTGGAAGCCATAGTACATAAGAGCAAAATCAAAAGTGTCTTGGTGGATGGAGGTGCGGGTTTGAATATCTGTTCTCTCAGTCTCATCAAGCAGTTGAAAATATCAGAAGATTCTATCGACAAAGGAAAGGGTATCACGATAAGAGCATATGATGACTAAGAAAGAGTGTCTCAGGGCACAATCAAACTCCCTATTCAAGTAGGGCCCACCATCATGGAAACCACTTGTCGGGTCTTGGACCTTGACTTGCCATATAATATCCTCCTAGGACGCCCATGGATCCATGCGATGAAAGCAGTAGCATCAACCTTCCACCAATGTGCAAAATTTACACATAACGGACAAGAAGTGACCATCCATAGAGATCCTGAACCTTTCTCATACTGCAAAAATCTTGAAGCAAAGTATTACAAAATCCCCCAAGTACCAAAAAATGACGAGGGACCATCCACACCATACATCGATCCTGTCACCCTCGCATCCACTTCTGCGACAGAAACACCCGCCACTCCCACCATTCCCACCATCTCCGACATCAAACTCATTATCCAAGATGACGGTTGTGGAAATTATAAACTCCCTAATAATGCTTTTGTGGTAGGAGATTTACCACAATCTCCTAGATCACGGGGACGACCGCAAATAAATGAAGCCTCCACATCCCAAACGTCTCTTGAAAACTATCTTGAATTTACAAGCTGGGGAGTTCTTGGATGAGAAGTTATTGAGGCTGATCCATCTCACATGATGTATCAAGATGAAAGACCAACACCTGAATTACCAATGGATGACAGAAGCAAGGGTTTGCAAATGATGCTTGCAATGGGCTACGATAGAAATCAAAGACTGGGACAAAATGACAATGGGCTCATAATACCTATCATGCCAGAGACACGACCGATAACAAATCTTGGCCTTGGATGTACCCCGCCGAGTATAACCATACAAGGCCGAAGTCCTTCTGTTAGAGCAGTTAATAAACCTCGTCAACCCACTGCAATAGAACTATGGTTACCGGTATCCACAGGTCGTGTTCTAGATAACTATACCTTTGATATAACCAATGTCTGTAGTAGTAGCCATGATGAGGACCCCATATCCAATCTACCTAGGCTTTTTGAGGATACCACTCTTTGCATGATTAGTACCCTATCCTTTGAGCCAGACCATCAAAATCATGAGATCTGCTTAGTATACCCCCAACTGATCGACTATGACCAATTAGGACCACCAGTTTTTGATACATTCAAAAATGATGAGGCACTCTCAGAATTCATGGGACTGCGGGATAACATTCCAGAGGGGGACCACAAAGTAGGGTTTATAATAGAGTTGGACACACATGCCTATTATGGGGAAACGATTGAATCCTTCAGTCGCAAAAGTGAGAAATTAAGAGTAATATCCAAGTCTTTGAGTGAAAACCACATTGTGGCACTCTCTGACAAGAAAAAAGTAAAAAGAAAGGACGCATCCAATGGTGAAAACCTCTCTAAGATGCCTGAGGATGAGGGATTCAATATTCCTTTAAGAGCTATTCATCAGGAAAAGTTAGCAGTCTTGGAAGAAAAATACAATCTGGTCAACTTAGGAACAGAGGAGACCCCACATATCACATTCTATGCGGAATCACTACTATCAGAAGAGCAAGAGCTCCTAACAACATTCCTAAGGGAAAGACAAATAAACTTTGCATGGAGTTATGCTGACATGCCAAGGCTTGATCCAGAGACTGTGGTTCATCACTTAGTAGTGTATCCAGAAGCAAAGCCTGTCAAACAAAATCTTCAAAAAATGCACCCTCAGATCACTCTATTGGTCAAAATGGAGCTAAAAAAGTTGTTAGATGCAGGATTCATCCGACCAATCAATTATCCAGAATGGGTGTCAAACTTGGTACCTATTTCAAAACCCGATGGAAATATCAAAATCTGCATAGACTTTAGAGACTTGAACAAAGCCTGTCTGAAAGATGACTTCCCACTTCTGAATATTGACATAATAGTAGATATGATAACAGGACATGAGATGCTATCACTAATGGACGGATTTTCAAGATAAAATCAAATCATGATAGCTAAAGAGGACCAACATAAAACAACTTTCACTTGCCCATGGGGGACATATTGTTGGAACATGATGCCATTCAGCTTAAAAAATGTAGGAGCAACATATCAAAGAGCCATGACATTGATATTCCATGACATAAAATAGTCGAAGACTATGTTGACGACATTCTAGCTAAGTCAAGAAAGAGAAAAGATCACATAGCAACCCTAAGTGCCATCTTTGACAGACTGGAGGAGTACAAGGTCAGACTAAACCCAAAGAAGTGTGTCTTCGGCGTACAATCAGGAAAATTGCTAGGATATATAGTGTCAATGAGAGGCATCGAGGTGGATCCAACAAAAGTAAAAGCAATCCTCAAGATGGAGGCACCGAAAACATTAAAACAATTGAGAGGCCTCCAAGGTAGACTCCAATCCATTTGAAGATTCATAGCACAACTTGCAGACAAACAGAACCCATACTCTCACCTACTCCACAAGGGAGTAGTGTACAAATGGGATACCAAGTGTGAAGAGGCATTCAACAAAATCAAGGAATATCTACTAACACCACCAGTCTTAATGCCACCCATCCCAAGAAAGCCATTGATTCTATACATGTCAACAACAACAACAGCCCTTGGAGCTCTCCTAGCTCAGCATGATGAAGATGGAACAAAAAGGGCTATCTATTACATTAGCAGGACAATGGTTGGACATGAGCTAAACTATTCATTCATTGAGAAAGCATGTCTCACAGTAGTGTTTGCATCTCATAAATTCAAACATTACATGTTGGCACATAAAATAAAGTGCATCGCCAAAATCGACCCTCTCAAGTATTTACTATCAAAGGAAATGCTCACAGGAATAATGGAAAAATGGGTGATGATACTGTCAGAATACGACATTGAATATGTGGAGAGGAAAGCAATCAAGCGACAAGTCATCGCAGACCAACTGGCAGAAGCACCTATCTATTATGAGAATCCTCTTGTCTCAGAGTTTCCAGATGAATCTATTTTCAACCTCAATGTAGCTGACCACTGGAAACTATACTTCGATGGTTCATACACACAACATGGATCAAGAGCCGGCATATTCTTTATCACTCCACAAGGAGATTGCATACCAAGGTCTTATAAACTAGCATTTCCTTGCACTAATAATATTGCATAATACGAGGCCTTAACTATAGGTCTCAGAATAGCAGTGTAGTGGAATATCATAGCTCTCAAGGTATACAGGCATTCTCAATTGATTATAAATCAAGTAAACAATGAATACCAGACCAAGGACGACAAGCTCACTCCATACAAGAAATTGGTGGAGACTCTAAAAGAATCTTTCATTGAAATAACATTTGAGCAAATTCCTAGAACCAACAACAGAGCAGCAGATGCCATGGCAACAATTCGGTCCCTACTAGACATCCCCAACAACGTTCCAAAATATGAATTCTTGATAGAGCAGCTTCTCGTGCTCACATTCGAGGTACCAAAATCAAAATTTGTGTGCGAAATTGTTGTTCCTAGCAATCCTTGGTATCATGACATTTACACATACCTTCGAATAGGAGTCATACCCACTGACTTACCATCAAACCTAAAATGAACCTTTGTCAAAAAGGCATCCAGATTTATCATCCTAGGAGATACCCTATATCGTAGAAGCATAGAAGGAACCCTACTACGCTGCTTAAATGTTGAGGAGGCATTAACTGCTCTAATTGAAGTACATAATGGTATTTGTGGTTCGCACTCGAGTGGAATGACCATAGCTAAGAAACTGTTGAGGATGGGGTATTATTGGCCCACAATGGAAAGAGAAGCACATGATCATGCCAAAAAGTGTCTACAATGTCGTGACATAGGACC